>JAHTLZ010000017.1:5833483-5856857 GCA_023846285.1 Phrynocephalus versicolor
AAAGAAAGAAAGAAAGAAAGAAAGAAAGAAAGAAAGAAAGAAAGAAATCCCCCCTGCAAGACCTGTTGCTCGATTTGGGGTGGGGGGCTGACAAAAGGGGTTCCTGGAATTCAGGGCACCTGTTGACCTGGCTGAGGGATTCTGGGACATGTAGTCCAAAAAGGGAATCCCCCCTCTCGAAACGGTGCACAGAGCCTAAATTGGGGGGGGGGGGGGTGGAGACGATTCCAGATGCTGAAGCGGGGCAGCCAGGGGATAACAGCCGAGCCCCCCCCAGGACCCCACCCCCACCCCCACCCCCGCCCCCGCGGCCTACCTGCTGCCTGCCGGCCATCACCTCCTCGGCCAGCGCCTCCACCTCGGCCAAATACCGGAGCACGAAATCCGGGTCTCGCTCGCCCATGGCGGGAAGGGGGGAAGAAAGGCCGAAAGCCGCCGCCGCCGCCGCCCGCAGAAGCGGAGGCCCGGGCTGATGAGGGACCGCCGCGGCCTAGCCGGCGCAGGCGCCTCGCCTTGCGTGAAGGGAGGGCGGCGGTTGCCGTGGCAACCGGCGAGGCCTAGGCCGGGCGCTGACGGGCCTGAGTAGGCCGCGGGCTGAGCGGGACCCGAGCCGGGGCGGCGCTTCCCTTCGCTCTCCGCCCTGGGAGGCTCCCGGAGGGGAGGCGGGCCGCTTGATAGCCCCTTCCGTCGGGGCTTTATTTATTTATTAATGGTGGGGGTGCTAATGGCTGTCTGCCCTGCTTATTCCTCCTCCTCCTCCTCATTTATTTATTTATTTTATTTATTTTACAGTATTTTTACCTCGCCTTTCTCCTTGAAAAAGCACTCAAGGCGGTTTACAGTAATTAATTTATTCATTTTAGAGTATTTTTACCCTGCCTTTCTCCTTGGACAAGGACCCAAGGCGGGTAATGAGGGACAAGATAAAGTCCAGTACAAATAAGACATTGGAGTAGGAACTGGCAAACCACTCCAGTATTCCTGCCAAGAAAACTCCATGGACATGGAGACACGAAGAGTTCCCCCCCCCCCCACACACACACACTTAAGACATATTCAAGTATTGAGAACAAGGAATTGAGGGACATCTGGCAGCTTTAATAAAATGGGGTGGTGTCTCAGCGGACTAAGTCTCTGGCTGCAAAGTCGGCGGTTCGAATCCCAGGTGCCGCGCAGCAGAATGAGGCGTCAGTGTTAACTGCCAACCTAGCAGTTTGAAAACATGTCAATGCAAGTAGATAAATAGGTACCGCAGTTAAAAGTGGGAAGGTAAAACAGTGTTTCCTTGCAGCCATGCCACCCACGTGGCCATGGAATTGCACAACACTGGCTCTTCGGCATGAATACGGAGATGAGCACTGCCCCTAGAGTCGGACACGACTAGCATGCATGTGGGGGCAACCTTTACCTTTTTTACACCTTTAACAGACAACATTATATTAATGCAATCACAAAGTCTATAAACACAAAGCATTAAAACACAACATCACATTAATGCAATCGCAAAGTAGACACAAAATCTATGTGATCTTGTGTGGTATCAAGTCGCCCCCGGACCCGTGGCGACCTGTGAACGAGCCACCTCCAGCATGCCCTGCCCTCAGCAGTCCCGCTCAGCTCTTGGAGACTACAGCCCCTGGCTTCCTTTGAAGGAGTTTCTGACTCGTATTAGGGTTTCCTCCTTTCCTGCCGCTTCGCACCTTTCCCAAGAATGATGGTCTGGCTGCAGAGAACCGTGCTTTCTCAGAAGGTGCCCCAAAGTAGAACAGTCTCATTTGCAACTTTTTTGCCCCCAAAGGCAGTTCTATATACAATCAGGTATATGGAAGAATCCTTATTAGGGTAGGGGTTCCAAGCATGTGTAGAAAAAAAGTAGCAAAGGCAATACTGTATGGCTTAAATGTTCTGGGCTGTATGTTATCCCTCATTATTGTAAGCCGCCTAGGGTCCTTTTCCAAGGAGAAAGGCGGGGGAAATATTCATTAAATAAATAAATAAATAAATAAATATGCATACAGCCAACTTCTGCCTCTGTCTAACTCAGCCCCTTGCAATTAAACGTGGTTGGGTTGTTTTTTTCTTGCTTCCCTCTTGAAATTGCCCCTTCCCTTCTGCCTTGAACAAATGCAATATCTACATTGCTATACAGTAATTCAAGTGCTGGAAATTTTTTCCAGCATATTATTTATATACAGTGGTGCATTGTATAAAGGAATTAATTCATTCCAAATGAAATTATGTTAAGCAAATTTTCCTTTATACACATTTCCCATAGGAATGCATTGAAAACAGAATGATCCCATTTTTATGTTGTACAGATTTGCCGCATAGGTGATTATGTTAAGCAAATTTCCCGTATCTCTGGAATTTTTATGTTGTACAAATTTTATGTTATACAAACCGTTTGTTATTCAAGGCTCCACTGTACTGTACTGTATATAACAGGGAAGCAATATTTATCTATTATGTCAAACTCTCTTTTCCAGAGAATCTCATGATGGGCCTAAAGAGGATCCTGATTTGCAATACTGAAGCAAATCTTTGCAACGTGGCAATCAAGATAATTTTTAACCATAAATTTTTTTGAGTGCTGATGCCGGCCATTTTCCTTCAGTAGTAAATAAATGTATTTTTGCCTCTCCATTGGATTAAGAATGCAATGGTAGACTAAGGGCTTGATCCCATTAACAATAAAACTCACTGTTGTACCAGGGTCTCCTTTAAAAAAAAAAAAGACCTAAGTTTGAACATACAGGTGGTGATGAAGCTGTTTGGATGAGCAGCGAAATGTTTCTATTTCTCAAGAAAAAAGAAGTCCAGTAGCCATGACTCAACTTCCAGATAAACTCACCTGGATGACTGAGAATCTTCACAGAAACATACACTTGTGTTACGTGCACACATGCAGAAGTGTGCCAAGGGAGCAAGTTTTTCTGCTCCTGTACCAGAGGTCCATTTATTTTGGAGTGGGCGTAAAATCAATTCATTGTAATTGATTCCACATATGTGAATGACCCATGTGCTTTTTCAAAAATTCCTGCTGTTTGGTACAGTGCTATATCAGATAGCAGAATTTTAAAAAGGCCAAAAATCTGGTGCCAACCTGGTCACACCTCCTCGCCAGCCCACTTGCCTGCTCGTTCGCTTGCCACCCAGCCAGCTCCAAGGCACCTGTCTCCATGCCCTCCCACCCTCAACCTCTAACATATTTGGATTTAGGTGAAAGTCCACCTGACTTGAGCCTGAGTCCAAAAAAAGAGAGAGAGAGAGACCCCCTCTACCGGTTTGTTTTAGCAATGGGAACAGGCCCAATGATCAGCCTGTAAGAGGAGAGAGATCCCAAATATCATCTTTAGTATTTCTGTTTTAAAGGATCAGATTACTTGAGAACAATGCCAGTTTTCCGTTGCTACTAGTTTGTTCCTTGTTTTCCATTGGAGGGTAGACAGAGATGCACAAAGTAACACAAGTTGCTGTCATTCTCACCCACTCTCTCTTTCTCCCTGTCACACACAAGCACACCCACAGATTCCCCTTCACCTTTTGAGCTACAGAGCTTGGAAAGGACTCCCTTTATTATCTCCAAGTCCATTCCCCGTCAAGGAAGCTTATTATTCTTATTGCTTATTGTGTTTTTTATTATTGGATTGTATATTTATTGTGTGTCTAGACTGATATTTGTTCAACCTTTCAGAGAGGGTAGCCGTGTTAGTCTTTTCAAGAATTTCAGGCAAAAATCAAAGAAAAACAAAACAAAACAAAAGACACAAACACGTTTCTAGGCCACAACCCATGAATATCTGCTATGAAATGTATATCTCAGCTCATATTATGTCTCACACCTCATTCTGCTGCTATATATGTCTGAAGAAGTGCACATGTGCATGAAACGTCACATTAAAATGTGAAAGTTAGTCTTTAAGGTGCCACATGTTTGTGTCTTTTGTTTTGTTTTGTTTTTCTATGTTTTTTGCCTTAAATTGTTCAACCTTGTAAACCGCCCAAAGTAGCCATGCAGGTAGATGGAGCAGTATATAAATAGATAGATAGATAGATAAAAGCACAATGAGGAATCAAACTCCCAAAATCTGGCTTCATAGCCAGATGTCTAAACCACAGAGCGGTGTACTGTACTTCCTTCTCCCCTCTGCTGTTGCTGGGATCACCTCTGCCTCTTCTCCTTATCCTGCCTGTGCAGACTCTTTTCTTGCCTAATTAATTTAGAACATTTTTAATCTGTAACCTTTAAATTAATCAGAACCTAATTAAATTAAGTCACAATTCTAGGTGTGTTTGGCCAACATTAAAAACTTAATTAAACAGAAATAATTCATGTGTGCCAAGCTCTGTCTGCAGCACTTGGGACGGGACAGTGACACATGGGAGACTGCTTCTCATTGGGCTCAGCCAAGAAGTCTCCGAAGGTGCCATGCTGGTGCTCCACTCCTTGCCTTCTACAGATAGGACAATGGATATAAGTCAGTGGTTCTCAACCTGTGGGTCCCCAGATGTTCCTGAACTGCAACTTCCAGAAATCCCTTCCAGCACAGCGAGTGGTGTAGGCCTCTGGGAGTTGCAGTCCAGGAACATATGGGGACCCACACACAGGTTGAGAACTACTCATCTAAGTGCACGCATGTGCCAATCCTCTCCCTAGCGTCTCCTATCTTCTGGGTTTTTGGTGTGGCAGTAGTTCATGGGCACAAGACACTCACGAATGTCCTTGCGCTTAACCAGTGTGAGTTCTGGCAACAGCTGTCAATGAATGAAGATGGGTACCCAGGTTTGAACGCTGCATCACGCATAGGCACGTGTGCGCACACACTTATCCTGCAACACTGCTGGCTCTGAGATTTACTCCATCACCAGAAGTCTAGCAATTCCCTGTGATGTTCACATCCTGGGTTCATGCTGGTGTTTGGCAAGACGGCTGCCTTTCTGCACACCATGGCATTCTCCCAAGCACACTGACATAGCCTCCTTTAATTTCTCTATTTCTGGTGGTATCCACCACCTGAATATGCCACGATGGTGGGTGACAGCGGCAATTGTGCGACATGCCAGCCATTTTTCCCTAGGTTTTTCCTAGGGAAGCCATTCTTCCTGTTTGGAGCGTTTGTGAGCTGCCTTATTGTCGTTGTTGTCGTTGTATACTTATTGTTTATTTTTCAGGACTTTGTAGCACTGGTTTGTTTCATGCTTCCCCTTGGTCCTGGATCGAAGGTGGGTGGGTCTCATTTCCAGAACGCAGCTGCGCGTGCACACCCCGAAGAAGCGTGGAAGTGTCACGTTGTACACAGGCTGCCATCCCATATGCTGATGAAGTTCATTATGAGCTGTTGATGACAGATGGAGAGACCGTTCTGTTTCCCCAGCATCTCTAACCTAAAGAACAAACACCTTCCTCGCTTATAAACGACATTAACGCTGGAAGGATAGGTTATCTCAGGAGACACGTCGACGGCAGAAAGAGCAGTGTGAGTTATTGGGTAGTAGTCATCGTTGATTGGAGAAGGCAGGTCTGGCGAGTATATTAGTTTCATCGGTGAAGCATTGGAGGAGGTGAAACTTTGGCATGGATTCTCCCCTTCTGTGCTTTGCATGTTCACTTTCGACTCCAGCAAGAGACCAGAGTAACAAACAGTGACACAACTCCTGACAACAGAGGGAGGCTGGAAGGCGAGGGAGGTGGCTGTTCTCTCTGAGCAGCTGAGATGAGGAGCGCCTGGAGAGGAGATCCACGCTGGGAAGGAGCCACCTCCAGAACCTTGTGTCCAAACAACAGAGATTTCTGTGTCCCCTTTTAAACCATGGCATCCCCTGACGTGGGCTTTGGAGGACTTTGGTTTATATTCCTGGGTGTATTCCTGGATTCCCCAACTTCACTATTCTATGATTTGCAGGAGTTTGATTCCATTTGCAGGGAATTGTCAGCAGGCGAAGACATCTTCTTGGGAATACCCTGAAGCAAATGGTGAGAGCCTACTGTGTGAGACAGAATGCTGGACTGGATGGGCTGTGGCCTCTTCCAGCAAGGCTGTTCTTATGTTCTTATGTTAAGGACAATCTCCAGGTTGTAGAGATTGGCAGGATGTCTCTCAATGCCATTTGCAGGGAATCGTAAGCAGGTGAAGACATCTGCTTGGGAATACCCTGAAGCAAATGGTGAGCCGCTGTGTGAGAGTTAAGTAGGGTCAGCCCTGGTTAGTACTTGGATGGGAGACCACCAGGGAATGCCAGGTGCTGTAGGTGCCTGGAGTAGGAACCGGCAAGCCACCCCAGTATTCTCAGCTCGGGCGGGACGTCAGTCAGCTTCTCTGGATGGCTTAGCAAGGAAATCCCGAAGGAGTTTGCGCCCACGGGGGGGTTTCCGGAAGCCGACGTCGAGGGTGCTGCCACCGGGAGGTGTCATCTGCGCATCGGGGGGCAGGCGGGTCCCCCGATGAAGATGGATCCGACCCAATGCCTGGCCAGAGTACTGCAGTTTTCTTAATGTCACCAATGCCAATAAAGCTGTGGCCAACTCTTTTCTCCCCAAGAGCTAACGTGTCAGAGTGGTTTCTTGGTTCAGCAGACCCCCTAAGCTCAGCGTTAGCCCATAACAGGGATTGAACCCCAAGACTTGAGCATACTGTAGTTTTGAAACCCTGTACCCTGAAGGTGCTGGGAAGTGAATGGAGAGATTTGTGGAAAGCATGGCCCCTGTTCAAGCCCCCTGCTGACAATTTTGTGAGAATCTGCCTCTTCCTTAGTATCAAAAAGCAATGAACCGGTGTGTGAAGATTCTCAGTCATCCGGGTGAGGTTATCTTGGAAGTGGAGTCATGGCAACTGGACCTCTTTTTCTTGTGAGATCAAAACATTTCACTACTCATCCAAGTAACTTTGACAGTCTGAGGAAAGTCAGTGGCAAGTCCTCCAATTTATAGTTCATCTTGATTTCACATCACCCTGGTCTGAATAGGCTCATTAGGTGGACAGTGGAATGAATAGGCTCATTAAGTGACATGGTGCTTCTGAAGTGGACAGATCAGCCAGTTGGGTACAGTCATTGCCCGGGGCGTACCTGAATGTGCACACAGGCCTCACATGCTTTGGCCACGACTGGAGCATGCTGGTGAGGTGGAGACGCAAGACACACACACTCTCTCCGTCTTACTGATCGCAAGTGGCTTTGGGAGAATTCGCTCTTCATCGGTAAGGGTGGATCACTTGGGTTACCCAAAGCTTGCTCTTTCTCTGTGACCCCCAACAACTCCCCCACTGGAACACAACGCTCAGTACCTCTGAATGTTGGGGAGGGGGTGTCTTACAAATGGTAGTACAGTAGGACCCCCATATCCCCTGATTCAATATCCACCGTTGGCAGAGGAAAAAAATTAAATAATTCAGCAGCCACAAAGCAAGCTACTGTCACAAACAGTAGTCGTAAAGCAAACTACAGTCAAAAAACAGCAGCTGTAAAGCAAGCTACTGCCATTCTCTATTATACACAGGTTTCGTTATCCACTGGAACACCTGGAACCGATCCCCAGTGGATACGGGGATCCTACTGCATTGCCTCAGGTTGTTTCACTCCTTTTTGTGTCTTGCTCCCCAGGCCTGTAGGCTCCTTTCTGTTTTTCCCTCATGTCTATAGTTTCAGAAAAAGCAACTGTGTTCCTCTGTGCAAGTGTATGCGGCCACATCCAAAGAGAAGACAAAAATGCGTGGCATCTCAAGGACTATTAATTTTTGATTAAAATATAATTTTTAAGGTGCCCCATGCTTTTGTTTTGTTTTATTTTGCTTCTTTGGATTGGCCCTGATATCGCTGCCGTCTGCCTCACTTACAGCTGTGGTTCCTCACTTTCTTCTCTGCTCCTCGACAACAGCAGTGTGTTGTGAGAAGATCCCGCGACTGAGGATTTGCCACAGAAGTGGCCTCTGGCTATTCAGCCGCGCCACACGAGGGTTGGGCTTGGTGCAGGTTGGCTATTTCTGCAGAAACGAGTCATCAGAACTTTTGACGACCTGGCAACTCTGCTGCATGGAGCCCTCAGTTTCACTCATGTAATTAAACAGGGGCCCAGGGTTCGTGAGAGGCATCTGCTAAGTGCACAGAAGCAATAAAACTTGAGAAACCGAGGCGTCTCGCAGACGATTCCCTGCCAAAGAGCCAGCCAGTTGTCATTAGGAGATTGCAGGCCCTTCTTGGCTTAGAGGACGCACTTGCACGCCTGCTTCCCGAGTCCTCCAGCTGAGAAAGCTTTGTAGGCATGCACTTGGAAGTCCAGCCAGGATGGCGTCTTTGAAGCCCTTTTGCTGTAGCGCAAAAGGCGAAGCAGTCTAGTAAGAGAAGAACATTCTCAGTTGTACTAACGCCGGAGCTCCTCACCTCAAAGGCTCCAGTTATGGTCAGGAACCAGGCGGTCGGCTAGACTAGCTCTGAATCATGTGCCTCCCCCGCCTTTTCCTAGGCCACCCAATGCTCTCTTTTGAAGCTTGGAGACCTGGCAGTTGCCCCTCATCCACCCTGAGCAGTACCTATGTTGAGTCAATGGAGCTAGTCTCCAGGAAATGTACACCAGATCTAAACCGCGAATGAAGATCTGACACAGAGAAGAGCCCGGTTGGGTTCGTTTCGTGCAGTGGTGGCCAAACTTTGGCCCTCCACATGTTTTGGACCACAGCTCCCGCAGTCCTTTGTCATTGGCAATACAGGCTTGGAATTCTGGGAGTTGTGGTCCAAAACATCTAGAGAGCCGAAGTTTGGCCACCACTGGTTTAGTGGATCCATCAAAGGAACTACAGACACCACCTTCAGGAGGCAAGGCGGAGGTCTACTCCTGAGCAAGGGGTGGGTGGGTCAGGGTTTATATAAGGTTCTTACACCATAGAGATGTCCCCCCCTTGGGGCAGAGACAGTACCCCGGCTGGCAGCATGGGTAAGGCCTTTGGGAATCATTAAACCTCTATCTGAGCGGGGAGGACCCAGATGAAAGGAAATGAATTCCATGGGCCCCTATGCTCAGGAAAGCCAACTTGGTCGTATATCTTCCCCCAGATCATCCAGGAAGCCCATGAGATGGTATGTAGGAAAAAAGGTAATTACAGTGGTACCTTGTATAAAGGAATTAATTCATTCCAAATGAAATTATGTTAAGCATTTTTTTCCATTATACAAATTCCCATAGGAATGCATTGAAAACAGAGTGATCCCATTTTTATGTTGTATGGATTCTCCCCATAGGCGATTCTGTTAAGCAAATTTCCCCTATCTCCGGAATTTTTTATGTTGTACAAATTTTATGTTATACAAGCTGTTTGTTATACAAGGGTCCACTGTATTGTCTCAACTCAATAATGTGTCCATGTGTAATCATTCCTACATTACACAAAGTCAGGAGGGGAACACAGCGGTTTATACAAGAGGTCAGTATGTAAACAGCACATATACAAAAGGTATCACAGCTGGCTGGGGAACTCAGAGTCTGAGTTCCGCCAATATTTACAGATGGAAATTGGAAGAGAATGAGGAGCTTATTGGTGGAATCTTTGTTGCCCGTTTCTTGCTTTGTAGTATCAGTCTGGGTGCCCCCTCAGGAAGAGAAGGGGATTAAAGGCACAAAGAGGAGGGAGGGGTACTTAGGTGCAGAGGATTTGCTCAGAGAATGCTCAGGTGTGGAGTTGAACGGCAGTTCCACCACAGTGTGGAAAGAAAACTTTTCTCTAATGGCCAGTTTCCTCTTTAGCCCCAAAACACAGCTATTGTTATTTTCCAGCAGGGTTAATCTGGGAGCCCTGGGCAGGCTTGGTCTATCTTTGAATCCATATCCCCATTACAACAGGGAGAGGCCCAATTCGCCATTTCTTTCCTGCTGGCAAACTTTGCCAAGCCAAAGACACCTCTAGGGTGCGTCTCCATGTTTCTCCCACAATGCCCTTGTTCCATGACCCAACACCTAGACAACAGACTCAGCTGGCATCTGTTTTCGGTTCAGATTACAAGTATTTCTTATTTTGCATCTGAAGATATAAAGGAGCGTCTGCATTCTTATGCAAGTCAGCCTTTTAAAACTTCTTTTCCAAGTCCAGGGAGCAAAGCCAGTGGCCAGTCTACAACACCTACCCACGTCTGTAAATCATTTGTGGTTTGCCATATGCAGTTCCTGCCACTTCAGCACTGCTTCCTGAGCAAGGCACCTGGGTGCTCACTCTTTCTCTGGGGCCACCCATATAAGACAGATGGGCTTGTTGTTACATGAGATGGGGTTCATTGCCTGAATGTTGGTGTAGCAATATGTCAACAACAGAGCACTTGACTAGAGTCTAGTCTGTGTCTTTCGTTCTTGGCTCATAAAATGATCGGGAATCGTGGTAAGCAGCAAAGTATAACTATACAACTTTTTGAAGCTTCTCAGGCTGCAAGGCTCTCATTTTAAAAGCATGAAATATTATAACTGCTGAAATAAGGATATACAAAATGAGAAACATTTCTTAAAACACAAAAGTTCTTAAAAGAAAAAAATGTATTGAAGAAAACAATGGTCTTAGCTTCTAAGCAATTACACACACACGAAATTATGAACTCATACTCTCACCCAGACAAGCCAGTTAAAATCTATGGAGGAAAATCAATGTTCATTCTTCTTCCTTAATAAGAAACAGCACAGAGTTGCAGTGGTGATTATGTGTGTCCTATCTTCACATATTTACAGCCTTCCCTTTTTACTATAAAAATAACTTTTAATTTTATTATTTTATTATATCTCTTTGTAATTGTTCATTTTCTATGTCATTATTACTGGTCCACAATTATGTGGTATATTAATAACTATATTTCATGAGTTTACAATTTCCAAGAGATAGTGCTATAAGGTTATACAATACTCCTTTCATTCATAACTTAGTTTATGTTAATCTTTATCTATATACACACAGAGACACACTGCACCTCTGGTGATGAGGCCACTCTGGACACTTGACAATTCAACATAAAATTATATAATTATATAACTATAATTATAACGAAAGCATTCATTCAGTTGCTTGCCACAATTGTTTGTAATTCACTGATCTAGCTCTGCTGGAGCTGACTTATTGTTTTTCTACACTTATGTAAAGGATATTTTAAAATTACTTTCACTTTAGGGCAAATTTTCCCACCCCCTTATTATGTTAATTCTCTTGAAGATTGGACAAATTTTCATTAATTTCTTTCAATTAGAAGATAAAGTACAAAAGATAAAAAGATAAAGTATAAAAATGCAAACAGCTGAATTACAAGGGAAAACATGAAGAAGAATAGCTAAATGCAGTATCCCAACTTCTGCTCGCCCCCATTGGTCACTCAGAAGCTAGCCCTTTGCATAAAAAAATCACTCTACAAGTAGTTTAAGTAGAAAAAGAAACAATATCTTCAAAAGGAAGGGTGAATATACAGTGGTACCTTGTATAAAGGAATTAATTCGTTCCAAATGAAATTATGTTAAGCAAATTTTCCTTTATACAAATTCCCATAGGAATGCATTGAAAATGGAGTAATCCCATTTTTATGTTGTACGGATTTTCCCCATAGATGATTATGTTAAGCAAATTTCCCCTATCTCTGGAATTTTTATGTTGTACAAATTTTATGTTATACAAGCTATTTGTTATACAAGGGTCCACTGTATCAGCCATCTGGAAGAGGGAGAAATCTATGGTCTGAAGGCAGGAAGCAGAAAGAGAGTGACTTAAGGTGTTACCTCACCTCCACTTTGTTGCTCTAGTCTAGAAAGTGTGCTGAGTTGCGGTACTTAAAACTGTTCCCCCATGGCTGACGCGCTTTAAGCAAAACAAAGTGCGGCCACACACACCCTGTGCAACTCAGCACATCTTCCTTGTACCTGGCCTTGGGGTGATGGAATCTTTGTTGCGTTTCCGTTATGGTTTTTAAACCAGTACACGTGCCCATGGGGTAACTTATATTCTGCAACATAACTGTTTTTTTTTCCTGTCTTTTTGCCGCAGGGGAAAAAAAAAACAAATGCACTTTGATGTGACACCCGTCCGTGAGGTCACAGAAGTTTCATAACAATAAAGTGCCGTCCTTGAAGATGCATGAACTGTAACAAAACCACGTGACCGCAACTAGATATGCAGTGGTGCCTCGACTTACGAATTTAATCTGTTCTGAATGCATGCTCTTAAGTTGAATTACTCTTAAGTCGGGGTACTTATCTAAAAAAATATGAAAAAATAAGTTTAAAAAAATGAAAAAAAATGAAAAAAAGATATAAGTCAAGCAGACCATATCTAAAATTTGTTAGGCAGCAGTTAAAATGCCAGCAGTTTTCCGCTCTTAAGTCAAGCTGCTCTTAAGCCGGGGTACCACATTTTATTTTGTTGCGGTACACAGTGGATGTGAATCTTTATTTACGGTTGTTAACCAAGACAAGAGATACCAAATAATATCAATTTGCCACAACAAAATGATTTGCCAGAATAAAACATTAAATTTGACAGGATAAAACACCTTAAAACACTTATAAAACATTGTAAAACTTTTGATAAAAGCCACTAAATAGAAACAGGACTGTTATAAAATAGTCAATATCAGAAGGGTGGGTAATGTAGTGTATCAAAATCAGGCCAACATCAAACCCTAAAGTGGAAACCACACTCCATAAGGTGATCAAGAACTAGAATTACTGGCAGTCATAAGCCTACGTACAACTACTGCAGCAGTGCAAAATCTGGCAACACAGTTTGAAATCTGCTGGGACCTGTCAGAGAGAAGTAACTTTGCATAGAAATTGACAGGTCTCCCAGGAAATTTGTCGATAACAGGTTGAATAAGTTCCTTACGTAAGTCACGGTAGAAGGAAAAATAAAGAAGGACATGGGTGACTGATTCTACTTGGCTCATTTCGCATGGGCACAAACAATTTGAGAGGGGAATATTTTGGAATTTCCCATCCAAAAGCTTGGAAGGGAGAGCGTTCAGTCTGGCTAGAGTAAAAGCTCTTGTAATCTTTGGAGGCATTAAACCAGTCAGGTATGGGGATATAGTAAATTTGTTGTAGGTGACTAGGCTGTGATTACCCAGAAGGCTCACATGATCTTGGAGTTCTATATCCCAAATCCTTTGTCTAACTGCAGCTTTGGCATTAGCGTAGCCCATCGCTTTTAAGGTACAGTTAGAGAAGCCGATTTGCTGTATTTCTTTGGCTACAAGCTGTTTCCATTTGGACTGGTAGGAATCGGTTAGAACCAAGGGGGCCAACCCTTCTGTAAAGAATATAAGTTTTAACCAATAGTTAATCATAAGGGCTTTGACCCGTGCTCTTATGGACACTAGACCGGCCTCCAAACGGAGGGCTACATTTGATGTACATGGAGGTACAGCCAGAACTGATCTCAGAAATTTAGTCTGTACTACTTCCAAGGAATTTAAGTTTGTACCTGCAAAAATTTGGGAGCCATACAACATTTGGGAAATAACCTTGCCCTTGAAAACCTGGATAGCAGAAGATACTTGTCACCCTCCTTTAGAGTAAAAGAATCTAGTTATTGCTGCTGCGCTCTTCTGGGCATTCAGTGATGCATGTTTTAGTTGGGCGACCCAAGAGCCTGTGGAACTGAAAATTATGCCCAGGTATTTGAAGCAGGAAACCTGCTCTATGGGGTGGTTATTTATAACCCATTTGTGTTTGTTTCTTCTTCTACTAGTAATAAGTACTTTGGTTTTTGAGTAGTTTATTACTAGTTGTTCGTGATTGCAATAGGTAGAGAAGGCCCTCAAAAACCTTCTCAGGCCAACACAGGTTAAAGACAATAAAACTACATCATCCGCGAACAGTAACATGGAGAGGGGTCGTGAAAATAGCTTGGGGGGATGAAATTCGGGTTTCGAGAGATTGCTCACAATACCATTTAGTGGATGTGAGGTAACGCCCTTATACGCTTGGGTCAAAAGAGAGGAAGGAAGAGATAACAAAACAAACAACTGGAAGCAGACGGACGGGAGGGGGGGTCTTGCCTCTTGCTTGTGGGGAAAGGACTTTGCTGATTGGTTAATGGAGAAGACAATCACCTTCGTTTCTGCAAAACACTCCCTCCGCCCACTGAAATTCAGGTCCAGGCTGCATGCAAGATTGTTAGTTCATCCGACACAGTACGATAACACCCTGATATCCACTGATTCAGTTATCCAAAGTTGGCAGAGGAAAAAATTAAATAATTTAGCAGCCACAAAGCAAGCTGTCACAAATAGCATCTGTAAAGCAAGCGACTGTCACAAACAGCAGCCATAAAGCAAGCTACTGTCTCTAAACAGCAGCCATAAAGCAAGCTACTGTCTCTAAACAGCAGTCATAAAGCAAGCTACTGTCATGAAGCAGCAGTTTGGAGATGGGTGGGCAGGTGTTCTCTCTTATTCACGGTTTTCATTATGCACAGGAAGGCCTGGAACCAATCCCCAGTGGATACCGGGGTCCTACTGTATGTCCCTTTCTAGATGGCCAGTGTGCTTCAGGGGGAAGCAAGCTTTGTTGCACCATGTCCGGCAGCTGGTTGGCCTCTGTAGGGACAAAGTGATGGACAGGAGAGGTCTCTGGCTGGATCTTGGTCCCGTGTCTTTATAATCTGGCTGATTTCCCAGAAAAAGTGATATCTGGCTGCAGAAATGAAGGCCAAATTCTCCTAGCCATGCTTCATCCTTCATAAAGGTTTTCAGAATTACGGTAACTGCCTGGGGTTCAATTCCAGGTAGCCGGCTCATGGTTGACTCAGCCTTCCATCCTCCAGAGGTTGGTAAAATGAGTCCCCAGCTTGCTGAGCGGGGGTGGGGGGGCAATGTGTAGCCTGCATAATTAAATTGTAAACCGCCTAGAGCAGGCCTGCCCAAAGTCCAGCCCGGGGGCCAAATCCGGCCCTTCAGGCCATTCTGAGTGGCCCGCGGGTGGCTGACCCTCCCCTCCCTCCCCCTCCTTCACCCCATGCTTTTTTTTAAAAAAAAAAATCTTCTGCTAACACTGACACCACTGGGAAGCTTGAGGGGCTGGGCCGGCCGGCCGGTCGGTTAGCAAAAGCTTGTGGGGCTAGGTGGGCGGGCAAGGGGTGGGCCACCACCAGCAGCACCACTGGGAAGCTTGTGGGGCTGGGTGCGCACACGGGGGCGGGCTGCCTCCATCGGCATCACCGGGAACCTTGTGAAGCTAGGTGCCCGCCTTCCTTCCTGCGGGTGGGGTTGCAAGGGGAAAGTGGGTGGGGCTTGCAGTGGGGTGGCAGGGGTCAGGGAGCAACCGGCCCCTGACACATTCTCAGCCACCAAATCTGGCCCTCCTTACAAAAAGTTTGGGCACCCCTGGCCTAGAGAGTGGTTGAAGTAGTACGGAGCGGTAGGGAGTGACTCTCAGTGGAGGGAGTGTTGCTGCCTCTGAAGGGTCACTGCATTGCAACGAGGACTGTGTCTCTCAGCAACGCGCAGAGAATACAACCGCGTTTCAAGTCAGAGGCTTTGCCTAGTGCAAAACTCCAGCTTGGTTGATGTGGGGACTGCCACCCAGCTCAATGCTTCTGCTCCACAGGGGCCACGTTCGCCAATTAAGAGGCAATGGACTGAGAGTTTGCATGCAGAGTGCCTGCAATCCCTGTGGGCGTGGAGATAATAAAAACACAATGAAAATTCTACATTCCTGGAGGTCCAAACAAACTGATAACACACCTGTGCCTGCCTTTCTTCTAAGCTTGCAGTCAGTCTGTATTTTGAGCCATAACGTACCGCCGGGATGAATTTTGAATTTTTCTGCTTCTTTCCCACTTTCTAAGTTTTGTAACACTCACCTTGACAAAGAGTTCTGGGGGACCCAGAAGCTTTATCATCATCATCATCATCATCATTTAACTTGTTTTTTGAGTGGCCCACTAACATTGAGATCCAGTTTTGGTTTTTTATCTCCGAGAGGAGCGTTTGTTCCTATTTGCTTTTTCCAGACAGGCACCACCTGCTAGCGGTACAACATCTACTCTGAGGCAAGCAGGCAGTGTTCTCTGTCAGCCAGGAATCAGACGTCAGTTTCCAGGGCCAAATCATTCTTTTTGCCAGAAACAAATGGTGGGCAACTAGAAGCCACGGGGCCAAAAATGGCCCTGAAAGAAAATCTCCCCCATTCCCATCTGGCCCCATGGCTTCTATTTGCTCGCCATTTGTTTCTGGCAAAAAAAAGAATCTCTCAGAATCCCTGATCTCAGAATTACCCTTCCTCCTTAAACTTTCCAACTCTTTCCTAGGAAATCAACACACGTGACAAAGGCAGTTACTTCACGTCCTGTTCATCCCTCCTTGCTGTCCCACTTGGGACCAGTACAAAAAAAAAAAAACTTACTTCACGTCCATAGCATGACAGCAAAAAATTGTCTTGACCACACCGGAGCATGACAAGCCGTACCTGCTCCTGGGCTGGGGAATTCTTTTGTCTTTGTTCCTGTTCCGGGACAAGGTCCCGTGAGGTAACAGCTGTCACGCAACGAAGGCAATCTTCCACTCGTGAACTTGCGTCCATCAATTTCTCTTGTACTTTTGAGTGCTGTGGATAGACATTTCAAATAGGTGAAGCACAGGGGGTGTGGTGTGCCCTTTATTTATTTATTTATTTCAAAAAAGCAGATCTTGTCACGAAACAAGGCTGTGAACTAACACTTGTTACGAGACAAGTTATCATGACCGTGAGTAAATGGAAACAGGGACTGAACAGGGACAAAACCACGTAACCATGAACAATGCTGTCATGGTACAAACGTAATCGCGGAAGAAGGTTGGACGTGAAGTAACCGCCGAAGAGTCTTTCCCATGGATCTGGATCCATACTGAGCAAACACCTCCAACTGGTAGTCAAGATCCCTCAAGGAATAGAGCTCCCCAAAAGCTTCTTGTTGTTCACATCAGGAGGGAGAAAGTTAAAGGGAGCTTAAGAGACATCCAGCCTTTTACATATTGCTGTGGTGCAGCTGCCATCAACCCCGCAGAACCAGTAGTGAGGGATGGTAGAATCAAAGCATCATAGAGTTGGAAGAGACCTCAAGGGCCATCCATTCCAACCCCTTGCCATGCAACAACCCCCATCACGACTCCCAACAGATGGCCATCCAGCCTCTGCTGGGAGGTGGTGCCTACCCAAAGGTTCTTTCAGTCTTTCAGAGAGTCATAAGGTTGGAAGGGGCTTGTAAGGACGTAGAGTCTAATCCCCTGTGCAGTGCAGGGATCCAGTCAAAGCAGATCTGACCGATGGCTGTCTAATTTGTCTCTTGAAGGCCTCTGACGTTGAACTGCTCAACACCTCCCACTGAGGTCATGGTTTCCATTGCCATACTGTTCTAGGAAGTATTTTCTGATACTTTCATGAAGCTTTTCCTCCTAGAGCTTGGTTTCCAGTCCCCTGATTATCCTTGCCGTCTTCCTCTGAACTTGCTCCAGTTTGTTTTCCCAAGAACACAAGCTTTTGGCCAACCAAGAAAACTGACCATCTGTCAGTAGAGGTTGACAGTGCCTCTTTGAGACGCTATCGTTTTACAAGGTGAGGTGGCAATCAGTAATCATTAGTAAGATGTATCTAAGAAATAACTGAAGTGATGCAGTACAAAGAAGAAGAAGAAGAAGAAGAAGAAGAAGAAGGCTAGTACGCAAGTTACGCCCCTTTCCTGAGAAACCAGCTCTGGCTATGGTGACACATACCCTAGTGATGTCCCAGCTGGACTACTGTAATGCGCTCTATGTGGGGCTATCAATGAAAAGTCTCAGGAAACTTCAATGGGTTCAAAATGCAGCAGCCAGACTGCTTACTGGGGCGTGGTACAGAGATCACATTACACCCCTACTAAAACAGCTCCACTGGCTGCCAGTCAGCTATCGAGCACAATTCAAGGTGCTGACCTTGACCTACAAAGCACTATACAGTACTGGCTTTTGCCCTTTATACGTTTTATCTTATTCTTGCTTTTTTAAAAAACATTGCATTATATTATTACGGTTGCTTAGTATTTTGTACCTTGTACTCTGATTTTGTATCTTGTATTTTGAATTTCATAGTTTGCTTTATCGCTCTTGGGTTTTTTGTTGTTGTTTTTTTGTCGCCATGCTGGCAGGGACCTCAATCCCCGTGGTGTCTAGCCATGGGAGGTACGCTCTGAGCGGGGGGGGGGGTTAGTCGGGTTAGAAGAACTCGGGTCAGGCACTTATTGCCTGTCCCCTGTTCTGATCCCTCCACTCACTGCCACGTACCTGGGTGCCATTCCGCCAGCGCCTCCGGTTTGTCTTCCCTTCTGGTTAATGCCAGGTCGGTTCATAATAAAACACCTTTCATCCACAATGCGATCGTGGATGTTCGAGCCGACCTGGCTTGTATCACTGAGACCTGGGTGGGCGCAGAGGGTGGGGCTTCCCTCTCCCTTCTGTCCCCCCCCCCGGGTTTCAGGTCCAGTGGGCCGGCAGGTCGGAGGGTCGGGGTGGGAGTGGGGGTGGGGTGGCCATCGTTTACAGGGAATCCCTTTCCATTAGCAGATCTGTAGCATTGGTGTGTCTAGGGTTGAATGCCTTCATCTATCGATGGGTCAGCGAGATAAGTTTGGTATTGTGCTGGTGTACCGTGCTCCCCACAACCCAGCACAATCCTTTCCAGAGATCTCGGAGTTTGTCTCGGCTACCCTGTTGAAGTCCCCCCACTTACTGGTGGTTGGGGACTTCAACGTGCATGCTGAGGAGGAACTCTCTGGTGCGGCTCTGGAATTCATGGAATCCATGACTTCCATGAATCTATCTCAGCATGTTGATTGCCCCACCCATAGAGCAGGCCATACCATGGACCTGGTTTTTACCTCCATGTCATCAGACTCTTGTCTGAGGGTTAGGGGTATTTAACCCCTGCCCATGTCATGGTCGGACCATCATCTCCTAAAATTTTCCCTGTCAATCGCCACCCGGCCCCATGAGGAGCATCGGCCCTACATCTGGGCTTGTCCCCATCGGCTCCTGAACCCTGTTAGGTTCATGGAAGCCTTCGGGGAGCTTTCTGGTGGTCTGGCAGACGAAACGGTTGATGCCCTGGTGGATACATGGTATGAGGGTGCCACCGGGGCGGTGGACCGGATTGCCCCCAAGCGCCTCCTGTGCTGTAGAGACCGCTCTTTGCTGTGGTATATGGCTGAGTTGCGGTCGATGAAACAAGAATGCAGGAGGCTGGAGGACAGTTGGAGGACAGATCAGACGGCAGCGAGTAGGGCTGCACTTAAGCAGCTGACCGGCCGCTATGTTCTCGTGATCAGGGACACTAGAACATTCCCTGAGAATTGGCGAGGCCTCGAACTGCCAGGTGGAGTTGTTCCGGGTGGTTCGGGACCTCTCCAATCCTGGTCAGCTGGGGCCTCCTCCTAGTGAGTTCACTAGTGAGCAATTTGCAGCCTATTTAAGATCTAAAATTGAGGCCATCCATTCCGATCTGCCCTCCGGTTGCTCTAGAGCCTCTGTCTCCTCGTCTGGTGGAGTTTGGGCCAGTGTTTCCAGTGGAGGCCTCCAGAGCTTTGGCTTATTGCCGGCCGGCGGCTACTCCTTTTGAACCTTGCCCAGTTTGGCTTGTTAAATCGGCCGGAGGGAACATGCTGGAGTGGGTTTCGGCCATTGCCACAGCCTCCTTTAGGGAGGGTATTTTCCCTTCCAGCCTGAAGGAGACCGTGGTGAAGCCCACATTGAAAAAGCCCAGCATGGCGTCACATGATTTATCCAGCTATCGTCCAATCGCCATTGTTCCCTTCCTGGGCAAGGTTGTCGAGAGGGTGGCTGCTGTCAGGCTTCAGTCATATCTGGAGGTAAATCATATCCTGGATCCCTTCCAGTCTGGATTCAGACCTCTTCGCGGAACCAAGACTGCCCTGGTCGCTCTGCAGGATGACCTCTTCAGGGAGGCTGACAGGAGGTGTTCCTCCCTGTTGGTACTCCTTGATCTGTCAGCTGCCTTTGATACCGTCAACCACGGTAACCTGCTGGTCCGGCTTGCTGAGGCGGGAATTGGGGGCCTTGCTTTGTCCTGGCTCTGTTCCTTTCTTGGCGGCCGGTCTCAGCAGGTTCAGCTGGGTGATGATTTGTCGGCTCCTTGGACTCTCCCATGTGGGGTGCCCCAGGGGTCGGCAATCTCACCCATGCTGTTCAATGTTTATATGAGACCGCTGGTGGAGGTCATCAGGAGATTTGGAGTGTGCTGTCATCAGTATGCTGATGACACACAGCTCTATCTCTCCTTTTCTTCTTCTGCAGAGGAGGCAGTACGCTCCCTCAACCTGTGCCTGGAGGCGGTTCTGGAATGGACCAGGACTAACCGGCTCAAGCTGAACCCGGAGAAGACGGAGGTTCTGTTCTTCGGGGTGCCCTCATCTGGGTACAATGGCCCCCTCCCTAGTCTGGGGGGAGATTCCCTCCAGCCTACGGACAGGGCCAGGAATCTGGGCGTGGTCCTGGATTCCGCCCTCTCCCTGGAAGCCCAGGTGATGGCAGTCTCCAGGGCCGCTTTTATCCACCTCCGCAGGATCGCCCAGATCCGACAGTACCTTGATGAGTCCTCCCTGAGGACTGTCATGCAGGCCCTCGTGATTTCGAGGATTGACTATTGCAATGCCCTCTACATGGGTTTGCCCTTGACCCTGGTCCGGAGGGCAACCCCCAGTTCTGGCTCGCCTGCATTGGCTTCCCGTTGCCCTCCGGATAAGGTTCAAGGTCTTGGTTTTGTTTTTCAAAGCCCTCCACGGCTTGGGACCAGAGTACCTGGTGGAGCGTATCTCTCAGAGGTCAACTGGGACCAGGCCCACGAGGAGGGCGCAGGTGCGCTCACTTAGGGTGGCCACACCCAGAGAGGCGTGGAAATCGCTCACGCATAACCGCACCTTCTCTGTGGTGGGCCCTACGCTGTGGAATCAGCTCCCTAGTGAGTCGCGCCTAGCAGCGTCCCTGCCTGCCTTTTAAAAAGCCTTGAAAACACATCTCTTCAAGGAGGCATTTGGCGACCTTTCTACTTAATTTTATTTAATTTCCTTTTTCTTCTTCTTTTTTTTTGTTGCCGCCCGCGTCATCTTTTGTGGAGGGTATTGTACCCCTCTATTTTTAATTGGTAGTTTGTCTCTGATTTTCTTGTCTGCTCTCTCTGTTGTTTGTTTTTAATTGTAAACCGCCCAGAGTTCCGCTTCGGAAGATGGGCGGTATATAAATGTAATAAATAAATAAATAATAAATAAATATACAACCTGGGTCCTAGCTACCTCAAAGATCGAATCTCACAGTATGAACCGACTTTGGTGTTGAGGTCATCAGGAGAGGTCCTTCTCTCCATCTTGCCACCCTCACAGGTACGTCTCGTGGGAACCCATGAAAGGGCCTTCTTGGCTGCTGCGCCCAGACTCTGGAACTCCCTCCCACTAGTTGCCAGGACTGCCTCGTCTCTGTTGTCCTTCTGGAAACAGACAAAGATCTTTCTCTTCAGGCAAGCTTTCCCTGAATGATGGACTACCATGTGTATTTTATATGAATCTATGGGTTCACATAGACGTCGTGTTTATGACTACAGTGGACCCATGTATAACATACAGCTTGTATAACATAAAATTTGTACAACATAAAAAATTCCGGAGATAGGGAAAATTTGCTTAACATAATCGTCTATGGGGCAAATCTGTACAACATAAAAATGGGATCACTCTGTTTTTAATGCATTCCTATGGGAATTTGTATAAAGGAAAATTTATTCAAGGTACCACTGTACTTATAACCGTGTTGCTTTAATGTAATGTTGTCTATTAATGCTGTAAAAGATGTCCCTCAATTCCTTGTTCTCAAATACTTGAACATGTCTTAATTGTACTGGACTGTATATTATTCCCTCATTACTGTAAGCTTCCTTGGGTCCTTTTCCAAGGAGAAAGGTGGGGTAAGAATACTCTAAAATAAATAAAAATAAATAGGAGGAGGAAGGAAGGAAGGAAGGAAGGAAGGAAGGAAGGAAGGAAGGAAGGAAGGAAGGAAGGAAGGAAGGAATAAACATTGAACTGGAAGAGCCCCTGTGGATCACAGAGTCCATCCCATGTCAAAGCAGCACAAAGGAACTTGAACTTCCAACTTCTGGTGCCACAACCAGAGACCTAAGCCTCTGAACAATTTTCTTCAAGAGCAAAATAACAACCAGATAAAATGTGAACCTGAAATTTAACTCTATCCAAATCTGAAGTGATTTGATGTTGAACAGCAAAGCAGACTCTGATTCCTCCACATTGTGTTGATGACGGCCCCATCCAAGGTGGCTGTTTCTGTTCTGCCCTGCACATGAGTAATCCCAGTGGCACCCAGCCGTCTCCTGGGGCAGACAGGCTGCTGCCTTTGAGTCTGCCGCCCAGAAGAGCACGTCTTCCTTTAAAAACAACATGACCGAGGGGAAGAGGAGATGGATGATGGAAGGACTGGCGCTGAGCTCATATTTGCTCCCTGCGACCTCGCCAGTGGCCGGAGCCAAAGCAGCCGGTCTTGAAGGCAAGTGCGCAGCCCAAAGAGGGCGATTGTTCCTTTCGAGATGGCAAGGGCCTTATGGTACGGGGTGGGTCGGGGTGGCATGAAGGCTCTGTAGCTCGCTGGTGCCTCATCAATCCCGGAGGTCTCGACACGCTGTGCAGCACAACGGCTGCAAGCGTCTGGAGCTAATTTGGACATTAAATAATGGCTGCGCTGCTGGAGGAGGAGGAGGAGGAGGAGGAGGAGGAAGGTAGACTCATGTTTAAGCAGCCAGGGCCCAGCTGCTGCTGCCGCCTCCACCCACCACCCCACTCCCCCTTCCCATCCCATCCATCTTCGGTGACAACTGTGGCCAAAGCTGTCATGAATTTTTAATGGAAAACACAATCAGATCATGATTGACAGAAGCAGAAGCCACGTATTAATGGCCGGGGAAATGGTTATGAGACTCTTCCTTCCAAAGCATCCGGGACTCAACCTGCTGATCCGGGACTGTTCTCGACCAAGGGATGTTGACTTGTGATCCATTAGGACTGCTGCTGGTCTTATCCTTAAACGCGACACACCTTCCCCGGGCGCCTTCTTTTCCTGCTGGTACTTTATGGAGGGCTCAGGATGATAAATTGCCGCTGGCTCCCTCTCGTTCCTCACCTCTCCCCCGTTGATAGCCCGCCAGAGGAAAATCAGGCTCTCCTGTTGATGTTTCAAGGACCGTGTTTTCATTTCAGCACCTCTGGAAGTAGCACTGATGCACAGGGTTCACTTACTGATGGTTCAAATCACTTCCAAGCTGGAGAGAGAGAGAGAGAGAGGTCACGCCCAGGATCTATCTATCTATCTATCTATCTATCTATCTATCTATCTATCTATC
>JAHTLZ010000017.1:5859512-5881242 GCA_023846285.1 Phrynocephalus versicolor
GTGGGTCCCCAGATGTTCCTGGACTACAACTCCCAGAAGTCTTCATTTTCCTTGTCGATCGCCGCCCCGCCCCACGGGGAACATGGGCCCTATGTATAGGCCCGGCCCCGAAGGCTCCTGGACCCTGTCCGGTTCATGGAGGCCTTCGGGGAGCTCACCGGCAGACTGACAGACGATCCGGTTGAAGTCCTGGTGGATAGGTGGTATATGGGTGCTGCCGGGGCCGTCGACCAGATCGCCCCCAAGCGCTTCCTCCAATGTGGAGCCCGCTCCTCGCTGTGGTTCACGGCTGAGTTGCGGGCGATGAAACAAGAACGTAGGCAGCTTGAGTGTGTATGGAGAAAGGACCGGACGGAAGTGAATCAGGCTGTGCTTAAGTGGCTGACCGGCCGTCATGTACACACCATCAGGGATGCAAGAACAGCACATGCCCCCCTGAGAATTGGTGAGGCCTCGAACCACCAGGCGGAGTTGTTCCGGGTGGTTCGAGACCTCTCCAATCCTGGTCAGCTGGGGCCTCCTCCTAGTGAGTTCACTAGTGAGCAATTTGCAGCCTCTTTAAGATCTAAAATTGAGGCCATCCGTTCCGATCTGCCCTCCGGTTGCTCTGGAGCCTCTGTCTCCCTGGGGCCTCACCCCTCTGTCTCCTCGTCTGGTGGAGTTTTGGGCCGGTGTTTCCAGTGGAGGCCTCCAGAGCTTTGGCTTATTGCCGGCCGGCGGCTTCCCCTTTGAACCCCTGCCCAGTCTGGCTTATTAAATCCGCCAGAGGGAACATGCCGAAGTGGGCTTCCACCATTGCCACCGCCTCCTTCCAGGAGGGAATCTTTCCCTCTCGTTTGAAGGGGACTGTGGTGAAGCCCACACTGAAGAAGCCCGGCCTGGTATCGGATAATCTTGCCAGCTATTGTCCGATCGCCATTGTTCCCTTCCTGGGCAAGGTTGTTGAGAGGGTTGCTGCCGTTCGGCTTCAGTCATACCTGGAGGAAAATCTTATCCTTGATCCTTTCTAGTCCAGTTTTAGGCCATTTCGTGGAACTGAAACTGCCCTGGTCCCTCTGCAGGATGACCTCCTCAGGGAGGCCGACAGGGGGTGCTCCTCCTTGCTGGTTCTCCTTGATCTGTCAGCTGCCTTTGATACCGTCAACCACGGTAACCTACTGGACCGGCTTGCTGAGGCGGGTATTGGGGGCTCAGTGCTCTGCTGGCTCCGATCCTTCCTTGATGGACGGCTCCAGCGGGTTCAGTTAGGGGATGAATTGTCAGCTCCTTGGACGCTCCCTTGTGGGGTGCCCCAGGGGTTGGCAATCTCCCCTATACTGTTTAATGTTTATATGAGGCCGCTGGCGGAGGTCATCAGGAGATTTAGAGTTCGCTGGCATCAGTATGCTGATGACACACAGCTCTATCTCTCCTTTTCCACCTCTGCAGTGGAGGCAGTTTGCTCCCTCGATCTGTGCCTGGAGGCGGTCTTGGAGTGGACAAGGACCAACAGGCTCAAGCTTAACCCGGAGAAGACCGAGGTTCTGTTCTTCGGGGCACCCTCATCCAGGTACAATAGCCCCCTCCCTAGTCTGGGGGGAGTTTCCCTCCAGCCTACGGACAGGGCTAGGAATCTGGGCGTTGTCCTGGACTCAGCCCTCTCCATGGAAGCCCAGGTGATGGTGGTCTTCAGGGCTGCTTTTTTCCAACTCCGCAGGATCGCCCAGATCTGCCCGTACCTCGATGAATCCTCCCTGAGAACAGTTGTGCAGGCCCTCGTGATTTCGAGGATTGAGTACTGCAATGCACTCTATGTGGGGTTGCCCTTGACCCTTGTCCAGAGACTCCAGTGGGTACAAAATGCAGCGGCCAGACTGGTGGTGGGTGCCCGTAAATACGATCATATCAACCCAGTTTTGGCGCGCCTGCATTGGTTGCCCGTTGCTCTCTGGATAAGGTTCAAGGTCTTGGTTTTGGTTTTCAAAACCCCTCATGGCTTGGGACCTGAATACCTGGCAGAGCGGATCTCCCAGAGATCAACTGAGGCCAGACCTACTCGATTGTCGCAGGCGCACTCACTCAGGGTGGCCACTCCGAGAGAGGCACGGAAGTCAGTAACACGTAGCTGCGCCTTCTCAGTTGTTGGCCCCTCCCTATGGAACCAACTTCCGAGTGAGCTGCACCTTGCAGAGTCCCTGCCCGCCTTCAAAAAGGCATTAAAAACTTTGCTTTCCAAGGAGGCATATGGTGACCTCATTTCTGTTTCACTTTTTTCTTTTAATTCTTTTGATCAGCTGCTCTCTGCTGAGGGTTCTCCCTCTTTGCCATTTTGCCATTTTATCCTTGCCCCTGTTATTGTCATTGTTGTTGCTGCTTTAGCTGTTTTTTAGCTGTTTTAATGGGAAACCGCCCTGAGTTCCTTCACGGAAAAAGGAGTGGTACAAAAGTGCACCAAATAAACAAATAATAAATAAGTTCATCACTAGCTGAGTTGGGCAGGATTTCCTGCAGTCCAGGAACATCTGGGGACCCACAGGTTGAGAACCACTGTTCTGGACAATCCAACCCTATCGATATTCTCTGAAGAACTCAAGAGGCTTACAGACTCTTATGACATGTTCCTTTCATCCACCTGCAGTAGACATGAACTTTATTTTATACACATAATGTGCCTTTTGGAATCACATATTGGCAGTAGAGATGGGCACGAAACGAACAATTTTCCATTTCCGTTTCCGTTTTTTTGTTTCGTTACGTAACAAAACGACAAACGAATTTTGCCTCCAAAATGAAACGAAACGAACAGAAATACCAGAAATTTTGTCGTCCGGTTCGTTTTCATTACGGCAATACATTGAATTGCTTTAAATGCTAAAAAAATCACAAAAAATTGAAATAAATTGTAATGAAACGGTAACGAAACGAACGAAAATGAAAATGAATTTTTTGCAAAAATTTGCAAAAAACGGAAACAAACCGAAAGGGACCCCCTAAACGACAAACAACAAACGAAATACCATTTTTTTGATTCGTGCCCATCTCTAATTGGCAGATTTGGGCATTTCACAGAAAGCCATCCTTGATCTGGTCTGGACCCTGATACAAGAGTGAGGACCGCTCTATTATTTTACTTTAAACGGACTGCCCCTTCAAGGGAGGACAAAGACCTCTCCTGATGAATGAAGCTGTCTTTATTTATAAGCAGGGGAAAAGTCCTGCCCAGGAGAATTCTCCAAGGCAGGTCCTTAACCCAACCCCCCACCCCCACCCCCGCAAGCCAGGAGAAAGCTTTATTAGTCATCCTGAGTGTCTCTAAACATCCGCTGAAAAACTCATCATCATGCATCCTCTCCAGAGGAAATGCAGAAGAAGGGAGACAAAAAGATCCTCTCCGGCTTTTGCCAGAAGTCTTCATTTTTCCACATTAGAGTCGGATGGAATCAGAGAGTGACAAACGGCAAGAGGGGGAGGGGGAAGAGCAATCCATCCATCACCATCTCTATCGGAGGAGGCCGGCTGCATATGTGCCGTCATGACAGGCAGTGGGGGAAGATGCTGCCAGTTGGGACGAAGGACAGCAAATTCTGCAATCTGGACCGACCAATTTGCTAGCCAAGGGAGTTCCTTGTTTTGTATCATTTGGCCTTTTGCTGGTCCTGCTGGCGGAGCAAGGGAAGGGGGAGAGAGACAAGGCACCCCTCCCCCTCCCCCTCCCCATCATCACAGGCATATTTCATAAGGGTTGTTCAGTTGGTGAGATACTAGCCAGTCGCCCCTACCCTTGGGAGCTGATCTTGGTCACCACAAGGGCTAGTCACTTGGTTTTGTACATTATTTCCATGTTATTTATTTATTGATTGATTACAATGGTACCTTGTATAAAGGAATTAATTTATTCCAAATGAAATTGTGTTAAGCAAATTTTCCGTTATACAAATTTCCATAGAAATGCATTGAAAACGGCATAATCCCATTTTTATGTTGTACGGATTCTCCCCATAGGCAATTATTATGTTAAGCAAATTTCCCCTATCTCTGGAATGTTTTATGTTGTACAGATTTCATGTTATACAAACTGTTTGTTATACAAGGGTCCACTGTATTTCCATTTATAACCTGCCCGCCTTTCCCAGGGGAACTCTGTTGGGAAGGAGCATTGCTGAAAAGAAGGCAGAGTGGCTTAAAAATGATGATGATGATGATGATGATGATGATGATGATGATGATGATGATGAATTTTCTTCCACTAAGCAAAATTCTGCATCCGTTCATATTCTGTACAGCTGCGAAGCTTGCTGTACGTAAACAAACACCAGACTCCTATTAAAAGTAACTTCAGTTCATTCCTGCTTTATGTCGGAGTCCTGCCATTTATCTCTGAAAGGCATCACCTCGAGAGCTTGTGGGGAGGTTTGGTTTCGCTTGGACCCCAACTCCCAGAGTGCCCGGCTAGCTTAGCCACGAGCCTTATTGGGCAAGACAATCTGGATGGTTCCCCCCTTCCCCAAAAAATGTAACTTTGAGTAGCCTGGTCACTAGATGGACAGAAATGAAATGAAATGAATAAAATAAGCTTCCCTAGTCCTGGACAATTCAGCCATGGTGAAGGTTCCCGTCGCCTCCTCCCTTTGGCCACTGTCTCCCCCCCACCCTTTACCAAGGAAGCCGACCTGGTGGTTATAGGACTTCTTTGCCTGGGGATCTCTTAATCTCACCCCACCCAGGTCCCTCCCAGGCCGGGGCTGCTTTCCTGCTTTCCCCTTGCCCTGCAAAGGACATGCGTCCCAAACACGGGGTAGCCCCAACGAGCGAAGAATATCCTAGTTTTATTGCGAGATAATCTCTTATGGAAGATTACCTCTAAATTGGAAGATTATGGCTCATAATCACATAAGGCTATTTGTTCTCGTTAACTAGAGGCATCCCTGTGACAAGGGACGGGGTACGCCGGTCAGGCGATGCTGCAAGCAAGCCACATTATGAGTCGGATTGCCATTCCTGGCACAGGAGGGAGAGGGGAAAATCCATGCCCTGGAGCCTGGTCTGAAATAGCCTTCACTTCTGGTCTGCTCCAAAGAAAATAGCACTTTGCCAGAGAGGCAGCGTGGTGTAGTGGGCAGAGCACTAGGCTGATGGAGAGATGCATCTGGGTTAAAAGATGTTCTTTGCCACAAAAATGACTGGCAAATTAATCACCCTGAACTACCCCCTAAAGACTGGAGAATCAGTTGCTCAGTTCTGCAGCCTGGATGAATTCTGGGTAAATAAGCATGCTGCTCTTTGGCTTATGTTTTTCTGCTCCTGCTATCCAGGGAGATGAGGATGGAGCAAAGAGCTCTTCCAGGAGTCTCAGTCAGCAGGCCCCAACCCTGCCGTTCCCAGACGTCATCAGGTAGGCGTCCCATAATATCTGATTTCTCTTCACGGGAGTGAGGACTAGAAGCTTGAGGCTTTTAAAACAGAGGTGGAGATGCTTGAAACATTGCCTGCACAATCCACACTTGACTGAAATGATTAATGTAAGCCAGGGCTGTTCGACTTTGAACAGGCCAAGGCCTACTTTTTCCAGCCCAAAGTACCTGAGGGCTACCACACTAAAACCTCTACTTACGAATTTTATCTGTTCCGAGCACATGCTCATAAGTAAAAACTTTTGTAAATAGAGCAGCGGTTTCCCATAGGAATGCATTGAAAACCAATTAATCTGTTCTGGAGGGAACAGATTTCAATGCACCATGGCCCTTGAACTGCTCCACTCAGCTGACACAGTGGGCTGGCAGACCCAGAACTTTGCTGGGGCAGTGGTGGTCCTTGGGGTGGAGAACTTATCCCCTCACTTTTTTTATTGAAGACCGGTGGGCTACTTTTGAACCCCTTGTGGGCTACCAGTAGCTCGCGGTCTACCTGTTGGGCAGGCCTGATGTAAGCTGTTATCATCTGGGGGGAAAGGGAAGCATGAAGAGAAAGGATGTTCTAAAAGATGCCCATTGGAATAAGATGTGCATGTGTGTGCGCGCGCAGGAGGACACCCCGAGAATATCTTATCTGCCCACCTGAGATCACCATTCATGTCCCACTTGTTTTCCATTGACCACCCATTGAGGAAAACAGCTGGAGCACATGGAGCATGCCTATGCATATCTCAATGATTGCTGTGTATCCCATAATACTCAGGCATCAAGGTCCCGTTCTGAGAATCACAGAGGTGCGCTAGCTCTCCAGTTGAACTGATTTTGTTCCCTTGCAGATCAAGGTAGCAAAGAAGGGTGGAAGATGGGATGGGGAAAGCAGACACAGTGGCCTTCCCTTGCTCAAAGACATGGCTGTTTTCCACATCAAGCTCTTCTTGGAAGCTTGCTGCAGATCTAATGGATTCCTGGCTCCCCGATGCAAATGGATCTCGTGCAAGTTCATTCGGAAAAGGCAGCCGGAGCTGTAATCTTTCAAGGGTAGAGTCTGTCTCCAATCCCCCAGTGGTGGCCCTGGTGGAGGACCTTCTAAGGACCTTCCAAGCCGGGCTGGTCACTCCTCTGTCCCTGCCAAGTGCCCCTCCTCTCATTCTGACAGCAGACTGGAGATGAAAGATGAGGTCTTAAATTGTGTCTCTGTGCAGGACAGGACAGTTCAACTGCCCTCTTTCTTTTTTCCTTCCAAAGGGATTCTGGCAAGTCTTTGCAGGACCCAAGTCTTGATACCAAATCTTGAGTCCAAGCCCCCAAGTTTGAGTCCCAATTAAGAACAACGTCGCCCTCCCAATAAAGGGGAGAGGTGGTGTGTTCTCTGTTGGAGTGTGTAGAGAGATCTAAGTCTAGCCTTGCAAATCCTCCTTCTTTTGGTCCATTCTGCTCTGTCTGCCTTGCCTCCCATCTCCCCTCCACCCCTACCCTCTCAAAAACCCTCCCCTCCCCATCGTTGCCTTCTGGTCTGCAGGTTCTTCCCCAGGCAGCTATTAGAGTTTTGTAAGTCTGAGCGGTCATTGAACAAGCAGGTTGTTAAGTTGAAGAGTGGCTGTATCACCGTCAACAAGAGTGGGTTTCTAAACTGCCCAGAACTGTTGTTGTTTTTGTTTTTGTCTGCTTGTTTGTTTGTTTTGGTACGCTGCCACCATCCTTTAAATTCAAAAGGATTAAAACTCAGAAATATTTCCCTAAACTGGAGAACTGGCTATTATGACTGCTCCTCTCTCGTCCACTTTCCAGACCAGGCTTCCAAGCTGTATAAAATTTGTTGAAAAAGAAAGTTTAAAGAAAAGAAAACCAAGGAAACAAAAGGATATTAGCAAAAGGAGAAAACAGTTCCTAAACAGTTGGAGACGGATTACAACATGAGAAACAGGTTTCCCAGACCTAACCAACTTACTCTATCCAGGACTGTGAAAGGTCTACTTGTGATTTGTAGGAAACCATCCCATAAACGCTCCCTCCCTTTCCAGAGAGGAGTCTTTACGGCACGCCATTCTCTCTTCCTCAGAGAGAGAGAGAGATTTCTATGGTGGTTACTTCATGTCCGTTTTGTCTCTGTTAGTGTTGCGCTTAGGAGCAGTACAAAAATGTTACTTCACGTCCATCGCGGAACTACTGAAATTTGTCTCAACCATGCTCCTGGAAACAGGTGCTAAATGCGACAAATCTGTACGTGGTGCTGGAGTAGGGTTTTCCCTTGTCATTCTTTGTTCCCGCTTTCGGTTCTGTTCTGAGACAAGACACCAGGTAGTAATGACTGTCACGCAACAAAACATTCGTTTCTCTCAGAAAACTGTGCCCGTTTTTTTATTTTGACTTTTCTGAAGCGAAATATCGAAAAAGATTTTTTTAAGACTCCCCCCCCCAAAAAAAAGGGAACAAGGAAGCTAGTCAGATTCCGTGTTTTGTCACAGTACAAGTTATCACAACCATGGGAACACTGAAATGGGGACAAAAACCACATGATCGCGATCAACGCTGTCATGGTGCAACACTAGTCACGGAACAAAGAAGGATGTGAAGTAACCGCCTATGAGCCAAAGAGCCAAAGAGCCAGGTGTCTCCATTCACCAGTGTCTAACTCCCTTTTTGCTTGTAATTCCCCTTTGAATTCAGCGGGGAGTAAGGAAGCAAAGAGCCTTTTCACACGACCCCTAAGATCCGCTGGCCACTTAAATTCGGACCAGAGATCTTAAGGGTTTGTTGCTGTTCCTGCGTTCCCACCCCCTCCGCACTCCTGGCTGCTGGCTGCGTGAGGGGAGGGAGAAAAAAAGGAAGAAAAGAATGCCGCTCACCTCCGTTCTGCCGTCCCGGCACTGCATTCAGATCTCTTAAAGGGGCGGGGGGCAAAAAAAGAACAAACAGAAGCAAGGAGAGCCCGGCAGTCACTACGTTATAGCCGCATCAGGAATTTTCATCTCCGGAGAGCAGGTACCTGAAAAGTGCGTTGGCACGCACTTAGGTGGGCATGGTCGCACTTAATTATCTGTAAACTCTGGAGCTGGTGGGGAAACAATTTTAAGCTCCGGAGCTGGGAACCATTTGCGGTGGAGTTTAGGGGTCGTGTACAAATACCCAAAGATGGCAATGGCTGTCTGTGCCTCCTTTAGGACTTCGCATTATCTGAGGATCAGCTTGCGATCCACCAATGGGAGAGGTGCATTGAAAGGACAGCCCACAGGATGAAGAGGTGTGAAACATCTGAACAAGACGCCATCTTGCATATGCAAGTCCTTGGAACACCCTGATGTTTTCTTTCCACATTCAAACTCTGTTGGGGCATGGCATATCTGGACAAAGTCCATTCCTCCACCTTGCTGAGAAAATCCAAATAATGACACCCTTATCTGCCCTGCCCTGTCTTCTGATACGCTACCACACTGACTACAGGGTTTTAATGCTAACCTACAGCAGCCTAAATGGTTTGGGACCTCGGTATCTCTCAGAACAGCTCCTCCCACACAGAACTGCCAGGGAGGCACAATTGCATCCCTGGCTGGACAGCTGAGGGTGCCAACCCAGAGAGAGGCCCAGAAAGTATTGACAGGGAGTCGGGCCTTCTCCATGGTTGACCCTCAGCTGTGAATCACAAACCCCCTTTCAAGGTCTGTCAGGCCACTTCCCTCCAGGCATCGGAACGCCAATTAAAAACCTGGCTGTCGAGGGCAGCTTATCTTGACTCAATCTGCAATTGTTGTTCAGTCGTTCAGTCGTGTTCGACTCTTCGTGACCCCATGGACCAGAGCTCGCCAGGCCTTCCTATCCTCCACTGCCTCCTGGAGTCACTGCCTCCCGGAGTCTAATCTGCAATTAGACACATGAAATCCTCAATTTTTCTGCCACTGTCAATTTGGGTTGTTTTTTTTTTTTACTTTATTGCTCAACATGCTTTCTGATCTAGCTTTATGAATTTCAGTTGCCTGTGCACATGTTTTTAAGATTTTGATAATATGATCAGGAGACAGATATCTAGTCTCATGTGCTCCCAAACGCATCTGGTGGGGCCACTGTGAGATCCAGGAAGCTGGACTAGATGGGCCTTTGGCCTGATCCAGCATGGCTTTTCTTATGTTCTTATGTTCTTATGATTTTATTGATATATTGTTGTTCTCCCCTATTTTATTATTTGATTTGGGCTCTGCACACATGCTAGAGTTTACGTTAATGTTTTGTTTTTTTGTGGTTTTAAAACAACTTATTTTCACTGCTCTGTTTGTATTTTATGTTGTCGTACACCACCCAGAATGTCCTCCGGGCCGGATGGTTTTTGCGGTAGAAAAATCGAATCAATCAAATCAAATCAAATTAAATCAAATCAATCAATCAATCAATTAGTTGTCTATGGTGCGATGCAGTGTCCCCCCCCCCCAAAAAAAAGCCATTCTAGGTTAAAGCAACAGCTGTATAGACTGAAATCCTGTTGGCTTAACTTTATGCTATAAGAACCTAAGAACATAAGAAGAGCCATGCTGGATCAGGCCAAAGGCCCATCTAGTCCAGCTTCCTGTATCTCACAGTGGCCCCACCAAATACCTCTGGGAGAGCATGAGACTTAGATATCTGTCTCCTGATCCCACTCCCCTGCATCTTGCCCTTGAAGTACCCTGGTTTAAAGCCTGGAGATGACACATCTCCATCATGGTGTGTCACCTGTGATGGAGGAATTCCTCCAGGAATCTGTCCAGTCCCCTTTTGAAGGCATCCAGGCCAGATGCCATCACCACCTCCTGTGGCAGGGAGTTCCACAGACTAACAACGCGCTGGGTGAAAAAATATTTTCTTTTGTCTATTCTTACTCTCCCAGCCCTCAATTTGAGTGTATGTCCCCTAGTTCTGGTATTTTGTGAGAGGGAGAAGAGGTTCCCCAAGCCAGATGATGCCATCGGGCATCCACCAGGCAACAGCTTTCCCGTATGAACTCCCATCAGCCCAAGGCTCACAAGGCAAGGGGGATCCCTAGGGAGCCTTAGGAACCGAAGAGGAAGTTTTTAATTCAGTCAAAATAAAGATAGATGTCATTGCAATTATACTGCCATCTGGTTCACACAGCATGACTTCATGCCCACAGGATTCTCTCCAGAGCCTTCAGCTCAAGAGAAATAATACTGCCCTTCTCCTCTGCTTTGGTCAGACCTCCCCTTTGGAAGAACAGTTGACAGAACTGGGATGCGTTTTGCCTGGAGGAGAGAAGACCGAGAGGTAATATGATAGCTGCCTCAAAACCACCAAACGTGGAAGCTACACAGAAAGAGAAAGAGCAAAGCAAAGCAAAAAAGCAAAAGTGTTCTGCTTATATACCACCCCACAGTGCTTAAAACACTCTTTGGGTGGTTTACAGTTTAATTATGCAGACTATATTATTGTAGTGTGGGGATAGTGATTTCAGCAGATTTCAGCTCTGAGACATAGCAGGCTGGAGGCAGCTTCTAGTGAACAGCTCTTTATTCAGGGAGAGAACAAGACTGGGGACTGGGGAGAGGGGGCTACATTTATAGGCACCAGGACTGGCTAGGAAAAGATACATTTTGGAGGGAACAATTACAAGCAATCACAAGGCTGCCTTTTGGCAGGAACCAATAGAATCGAGGATCCAAATGGAGCAACTAGAATCAACCAATAGGCCTGTTCGCTTTGGAACAGGAAGACAGTTACTTCAACCAGCAATTACAGATCAATACACAACATATATATTGCCCCCACAAACGAGCTGGGTACTCATTTTACCGAACTCAGACGGAAGGAAGGCTGAGTGAACCCTGAGCCTGTTGCCTGAAACTGAACCCCAAGTTGTGAACACAGGTCTAGCTTCAGTACAGCAGTTTAGCCACTGTGCCACGAATAATGTACAGCTCAGAAATGTGGAGTCTTGATGGGGCTAGAGGGTGAAGAAATTGTACGCTCCTCATGTTTGGTGGTCCTGTATTCTTTATTTAGGAGTTGAGTCATGGCAACTGGACTTTTTTTCTTGAGAGATGGAAACATTTCACTGCTCATTCAAGCAGCTTCATCAGTCCATGAGCTCATGCTTGGATGAGCAGCGAAATGTTTCGCTCCCTCAAGAAAAGAAGTCCAGTTGCCATGACTCAACTTCCAGATAACCTCACCTGGATAACTGATAATCTTCACAGACATATATTCTTTATTGTGCACTTACGATTTTAGTGTATAAGGGGACCCTTGTGTAACAAGCGGTTTGTTTAACAGAAAATCAGCTTAAAGGAAAAAATTTCCAGAGATAGGGGGAAATCGCTTAACAGAATCGCCTATGGGGCAAATCCATACAACAGAAAAACGGTCACAATTAGGGATTAATACGTTTTTAATGCATTCCTATGGGAAATTTATACAAAGGAAAATTTGCTTGACAGAATTTCATTTGGAACGAATTAATTCTTTTATACAAAGTACCATTGCATTGTATTTTAACGTGTTTTAGTTGTATGGTATGGTATGGTATTGTAACGTTTTAATTGCTCATTTTAATTTTGAATTGTAAGCCGTCCAGAGACCTTCAGGTAGTGGGCGGCATATATGCTGTATAAATAAATAAATAAATAAATAAATAACAATGTTTTTTCAGATATTCCTGGAAAACAGTGTCTGGGACAGATCCTGTCTGTACCCACAAATTGAACCTTTGTGCGGCATTGGTCAGCTGAAGGGTGTTCGACCTCCTCAGCTGAGTGAGGAGATGGCTTACCACTAGCCACGTAAAGGCTTTGTAGTGTGTGTTAGAGATGGGCACGAAACGAACAATTTTTCATTTCCGTTTTCGTTTTTTTCGTTTTGTTACGCAATGAAACGACAAACGAATTTTATCTCTAAAATGAAACGAAACAAACAGAAACACCAGAAATTTTGTCGTCTGTTTCGTTTTCGTTACAGCAATACATTGAACTGCTTTAAAAGCTTAAAAAATAACAAAAAATGAAATAAATGGTAACGAAACAGTAACGAAATGAACGAAAATGAAAACGATTTTTTTGCAAAAATTCACAAAAAACGGAAATGAACCGAAACGGACCCCCTAAACGACAAACAACAAACAAAATGCCATTTTTTTGATTCGTGCCCATCTCTAGTGTGTGTGTGTGTGTGTGTGTGTGTGTGTGTGTGTGTCTGAATGCTGAACTGGTCTCCGTGGGCCTCCAATGCTGACTGGATGCAGGTTGCATTCCCCGCAGGGCAGACCTTCCAGCCTTCCTTGGAGAATCCACAGAGAATTGTACTGACTCAGCGAGAGAGCCCATGCTTTCCCCACCATTAAGGTCAAATCCCTGCAGGGGGGGGGACTCCCACGCCCCCACCCATCCCTGGCACCGCCAGGCTAATTTCCAAAAGGGTTGCCGGCAGCCAAGTGAGACTGTTGCAGGCAGCAAAAGCAGGAGAAAGTTAGCTGGCACTTTAAAGACTCTGAGATTTACTGTTCCATGAGCTCATGCTCGAATAAATTTCTTAGCCGTTCAAGATGTCCCAGGGCTGTCTCTATGGTTTTCAGTGCCTAGATTGGGGTGGCGGACTCGGAACTTTCGTACGTTTTGGCTTACAGCTCTGATCAGCCTCACGCAGCAGGGCCAGGAGCATGGGAGTTGTTGGCCAAAACATCTGGATGGAATTGTCTCCCCCAATGGGCACTGAGCAAGAGAAGCCAGGGGCTTGAGCTAGGGAGAAGGCATTTTCCTCTCTTACGCAAGACCAGGTTGCCTTTTGGGAAGATGGGATGTGTTTTGTCCAGTTAGGCAAAAGTAAGAAACACACTTAAAGTATTAAAGCAGGCATGTCCAAAGTCAGGCCCGGGGGCCAAATGCAGCCCGTTTTCAAATTTCAAGTGGCCCACAGCCTCTTCTTTTTGCCAGCTCAGCCTGTCATGCATCCCTGCCAGCTGGAATATGCTGCCATGGAGCATATTCCAGTGGAATATGCTGCCACGGAGGGTGGTAGAGTCTCCTTCTTTGACAGTATTTAAGCAGAGGCTGGATGGCCATCTGTCGGAAATATTGTGAAGGGGTTCCTGCTTGGCAGGGGGTTGGACTTGATGGCCCATGAGGTCTCTTCCAACTCTATAATTCTATGATTCTATGGACCCTCCCCATACTGGATGGAGATGTCAGCTTGCAGTCTTATGGTTTGCCTGCCTTCCCTGCCTCCGTCCATTCCCCCAGCCACCTGCCCAGCCTACCCACCCCCCGTCTCTGTTGCTGCAGCGCCCTCCCCGCCTCCTTGCATGTCCTAATGCAGCTCAATGGTCGTCCCCCATACATTTTCACTTCACCATATCTGGCCCTTGTTGCAAAAAGTTTCAACACCCCTGTATTAAAGCAAGCAAAAAAAAAAATCAATCTGGCTTTACGCGGCTGTGTTCGGCAATCAAGGGGGTTGATTTATTATATAAGTAGGGCTTGTGAGTTGGTGTGTCCGCCTTTTTGTTTGTTTGTTTGTTTTTGCCATCTTGCTTTAATCAGCTGGGGTCAGGCCCACTAGAATGGCGCAGGCACGCTCACTTAGGGTGGCCACACCCAGGGAAGCAAAGTGTTCTGCTTATATACCGCCCCATACCACTACAAGTAGTCTCTGGGCGGTTTACAATTTTAATTACAGTGTGCAGGCTACACATTGCCTGCCCCCCAGCAAGTTGGGTACTCATTTTACCGACCTCGGAAGGATGGAAGGCTGAGTGAACCTTGAGCCTGCTACCTGGGATTGCTTGAGCCTGCTACCTGGGATTGAACCCCAGGTCGTGAGCACAGTTTTAGCTGCAGTACAGGCATTTAACCACTGCGCCATGAGGCTCTTAGGGAGGCACGGAAATCACTCACGTGCAACCGCACCTTCTCTGTGGTGGGCCCCACGTTGTGGAATCACCTTCCTAGTGAGCTGCGCCTAGCACAGTCCCTGCCTGCCTTCAAAAAGGCTCTGAAAACACACCTTTTTAAGGAGGTTTATGGCGGCCTTCTCATTTAATTTTTTTTTGCCCGCGTTGCCTCTTGCTGAGGGCTTCCCCCTCTTTATTTTATTAGATTTTTTTCTTTTTTCTTTTCTTTTTTCTTTTTTCCTTTTTACTTGTTTATACATTGTTGGATTTATACTTGATTGTTAACTGTCCAGAGTTCCTTCTGGAAGATGGGCAGTATAAAAAAATGCAATAAATAAATAAATAATATAATATAATATAATATAATATAATATAATATAATATAATATAATATAATATAATATAATATAATATAATGTATTTATTCTGAATCTTTTTAGCTTTTCTTTTTAATGCTGGGTTCCATTTTTTTGCTGTTCATTCTTTTTATGTTTACTTTGTGGAACCAATGATTACTTCTTTTGAATTGTGTTATATTATACTTGTTAACTGCCCTGAGTTCCCATTTGGGAAAAATCTGGCGGCATATAAATATAAAAATAAACAAAACTTTATACAAAGCTAGACACACATGAATCAGTCAACTGAGGACCCAGGCTAGTGAAGTCACCTTGTGGTGCGTTCTCTGACAAGTTTGAGACCTTGACTCGATTTACTGAATGATTTTTATACATTTCTAGGGTGTCATTCTTGGAGGGCAACACCCTTTGGAGGTGTAGCTGTAAGACTTCCCCTTTTTCCATTATTGCCGGCTAAATGATATCAGCTGGTTCCATTTTCCCTCATTTCTCAGGAGGCTTTCACCCCCAAAAGAAGAAGTAGACTGCTTTTCCACTCTCAGCAAATTTACTCTTGCTCTGTATTATTTTATAAAGAATATGGTGTCAACTACTTGAATACATTGAAATAATTGAATAAACCTTTTATAGAATAACTTGATGCCTTTTTATTACTGAATATATTACCTCTTGACATCTTACAAAGGAGAACTCTTCTCCTTTGTCACAACAAACCTCCCCCGTTCCAGGAAAGGTTTCCATTCAAAGTGCCAACATTCTCTGTCCCTCACTCAACACCAGCACCAACTCGGGTGTATTGTGATGGGGGTTCCTGCATGGCAGGGGGTTGGATTAGATGGCCCTTGAGGTCTCTTCCAACTCTTATGATCTCCCAAGAATCCTTGATGATCCCTCTGGCACAGGACAGTCCCCCAGGTCCAGCTGCTAGCCAGGAGCCACAAACCCAGGCGGCCCACACGTTCTGTTGCCAAAACTCTGGACTTATCCTAGCAAGTAGCAACAATTAGCTCACCATTGCTCTTAAAACTGCGCAGGGGTGTACTTTGAATTGGGCACTTTTAATGTGAGTGTAATGTGTGTGTCTGTCCATTTTTAAAAAGGAAAGGAAATGAAGTTTTCAGACTGTAGTTTTGGCTTATATAGAGGGAGATCAGTCTCATTTCCCGTTTTGATTCAGCCAAGTGCTAGATTCAAAAGAAAACAAAGCGCTTTTCTTATGACTCTGATATGATGATGATGCTAGGCCGTGCCAAGGATGCCCTGATGGTTCAGGCTTTTAGGAAGAAAAGAAACATAAGAACATAAGAACATAAGAAGACCCCTGCTGGATCAGGCCAAAGGCCCATCTAGTCCAGCTTCCTGTATCTCACAGTAGCGCCACCAAGTGCCTCTGGGAGCACACGAGACTAGATCTCTGTCTTCTGATCCCACTCCCCTACATCTGGCCCTTGAAGTACCCCGGTTTTAAGCCTGGAGGTTACATATCTCCATCACAGTTTGTAACCTGGATTGGACTGTGGAACTCCCTGCCACAGAATGTGGTGATGGTATCTGGCCTGGATGCCTTCAAAAGGGGATTGGACAGATTCCTGGAGGAAAAGTCCATCCAAGGTTACAAACCATGAAGGAGATGCATCATTTCCAGGCTTAAAACCAGGGTACTTTAAGTGTCAGATGCAGGGGAGTGCTATCAGGAGACAGAGATCTAGTCTCATGCGCTCCCAGAGGCATCTGGTGGGGCCACTATGAGATCCAGGAAGCTGGACTAGATGGGCCTTTGGCCTGATCCAGCAGGGCTCTTCTTATGTTCTTATGGATCTTGAGACCTCTCCAGCCCGCCTCTTTTGTCACTGCAATGGCTCTTTCTTTTCTCTTGCGGCTTGCCTCTCTGCGCCTTTGACCGGCTCCTGGCACCAGCACAGAACTTGGCATTTCTGCCCTGCCTGAGCTTCGGCCAAGCAAACAACTCATTGTGAGTCAGGGAAGCGCTCCTGCTGCCTCCACGCATCTGATCTGAGCATATTTGACAAAGTACCCCACTGGCATCAAGAATGAAACATTTTCGCGTGCGGGGTGGGGGGGAACCCAAGCAAAGCCCAAAGTGCTAAATATAGATTTAGGCCTTGAGGACTGGTGCTCTTGCTGTCTCTGTCTCTGTCTCTGGAGGTTACTTCACGTCCTTCCTTGTTCCGAGATTACGTTCGTTTCGTGATAACGTCGTTCACAGTCACGTGGTCTTGTCCTGGTTCTGTCCCTGTTTCCATTTACCCACGGACGTGATTGATGGTATCATGATGACTGTTACTTCACTTCTTGTTTCGTGACAATTTCTGTACTTCCCCGCCTTCGTTTCCCACCCCGTTTTTGGTCTGACCTTCCGTTTTTCGATATATCGATTCTCCGTAACTTTGCCTTTCATGCGTTAAGCAGCAACGTTCGAGGTTTTACGCCTTCTTATCTCTTTGCAATGCATTGTTTATGCCATTGGAATTGTACTGGAGAATGCAACTTTACACTCCTGCCACTAGATGGAGAATGCGTACGTTGCGTGACGAGGCTTACTTCACAGGCACTTGTCTCAAAACAGGAACTGAGACAAGAGAATTCCCGAGGTCAGGGAGAGGTATGGCTCATCATGCTTAAATCCCAGTTCAGGGGGTGTGGTCGGGACGAGATTCCGCTGTCACACAATGGACGTGGAGTAACATGTTCTCGTACCGGTCCATTGTGTGACGGCGAACCGCAATGAGAGGGACGTGAAGTAATCATATCTGTCTCTCTGTCTATGGAGAAGCTGGGATGCCGTGGAGTACATGCTGAAGACAAAGTGAAAGGCCAGTCGATCTGGGAGAGAAACCTCCATTTGTGGTTCCTTCCAGATTTTTAAACAAGCTAAGATTCTAAAATGGGCCAGCCACCCTCACCCCCGTATAATGGCCAGTCACGCAGTCCCCAACAGCTTGGTGAGGGGGGGGGGGAGAGGGATCACTTTGCACCATTTTTCCCAGCACGAGGGAGAAGGCTGGATCATGCTGGAGAGACTGGGATGTCAGTCAAATATTGACTTGGGGGGATCTCCACAAGTGGCGTCGCACCCCACTTGTGGAACCAGGTTCCGCAAGAGATTTGCCTGGCACCCTCGCTACAAGCCTTTAAGAAATTACTAAAAGCCTGGCTTTATAGGTTGTCCTTCCCTGATCATTCGGTTCCAACTTCCTAATATAAATAGGGTACTACTCTTCTTTTCCGCCTTATGATAATTCTTTACCAGTTTTTTTCCTCATTGGTACAGTATTTTATTTTGAACTGTGAATGGTTTTGATTTGTGTTTACTTGTCCTTTTTAATTATTATTTATGTCATGTTGGTTTTGATTGGCTAGTTTCTTATACAACTTAAAAATTGCTATTTTAAGTTGTATAATGTGTTTTATTGTATTTTGTTTATGTTTGTAAACTGTTTAGAGTAGCTTTCTGCTAGATGGTCATGGTATATAAATCAAATAAAAATAAATAAATAAATACTTACTAAGCATTTTATTAAGCAATTACTGTCTCTCCATGTATAAGACTATGTTTTTTTACTAAAACTGTTAAACTAAACATTTAGGGTCGTCTTATACATGGACATAAGCCAATGAGAGAACCACACAGTAGAGAAACTGCTATTATGGGCTGGAAAATTGGGTCTCATCTTATACATGGGGACGTCTTATAAATGGGAAAATATGGTACTATACCAGTCCAGTATTCCTGCCAAGAAAACTCCATGGACATGGGGTCACAAAGAGTCGGTCACGACTGTAATGACATAACAACAACAAATATTTTAGGGTAGAAAATACAATAATGATAAAGTGATTATTATAACACGGATGTACTCTTGGGTCAATCCTCTCCTTATCCGCTTTCCAACTACCCTACATTTACTCCTTATTTTAACAACAACAAGAAGAAGTGTCATTATAATGAAGAAAAAAACCTAAGTACAGTAAATCGCCGGGGATCCATCTGACTAAATGTCCTTCTAGCCAGGTAGGTAGCCAGAATTCTTAGAGAAGCCAAACAGCTTGGATGCTTCTTTTTTTTCCCCTGCGCTGTCTTGCCGATGACTTATCGACTCCTTTGCCAAGTTGTTTTATATTATATACTATTTTTCTATTCTTTTATTCTTCGTTTTTTATTTCCATTTCCATTGACGTATTGTTCCTTTTGAGTCTGTCTTGCCCTCTTTGTTTACTGCCCGGAGTTCCTTCGGGAAGATGGGCAGTATAAAAATGAATAAATGAATGAATAAATAAATAATGTCCAGACTCCAATCTTCACCAAACTGTCAGGGATTGTGGAGGAGAGGCAGAGGAAGCATTTCTGAAAATCTGGGGCTTTTAGATGCCACGGGGTGCGGTTTATAGCATTTAAACAGGGAGATAATTGATTTGTCAATTTCTCACAGGAAATTCATAGATTTGTCAAACTGTTGATTTGTTAGCCCTGACAAATCACAAATCGTGATGAATCGTCTTTTTTTTAAATTTGTCCCCATCTCTAGTAAGAATCCTAAGTGGTACCCATTAAACTGAATGCCCTTCTAGGCTGGTAGGCAGCCATAAGCCTAGCAACAGTCCCCTTATGGCAGGGGTGCCCAAACTTTTTGTAAGGAGGGCCAGATTTGGTGGCTGAGAATGTGTCAGGGGCCGGTTGCTCCCCGACCCTGCCACCCCACTGCAAGCCCCACCCACTGACCCCTTGCAACCCCACCCGTAGGAAGGAAGGCGGAGACCAAGGGAGGGAGGGAGGGAGGTGGAAACCAAGAGAGGAAGGAAGGAAGGTGGGGAACAAGGAAGGGAGGGAGGGAGGGAGGGAGGGAGGGAGGAAGGGAGGAAAGAAGGAAGAAAGGTGGGGACCAAAGGAAGCACAGGGAGCCTTGGCCACAGGTCGCCCCTTGGAAGAGGCGATCTGTGCGACCTTGCACCCCCCCAAGCTCCCCAGCGGTGGTGACGGCTCGCCCGCCAGCCCACCCTAAATGTTCTTGGCGGTGGCAGAGGCCCGCTGGCCTGCCCACCCCCACACATTCCCCTGTGGTGCTGGTGGCGGCAGACAGCCCGTCCGCCCAAGCTTCCCAGCGGTGCCGGTGTTCCCGAGCTTCACAAAGTTCCTGGTGTTGCCGGTGGAGGCGGCCTACCCGTGTGCGTGCCACCCCCACGTGCGCTCCCAGCCTCACATGGTTGCCAGCGGTGCCGGTGGCAACAGCCTGCGCAATGGCTGGTTGGCCGGCCCGCTCAGCCCCACAAGCTTCCCGGCGGTGTCAGTGTTGGCAGAAGATTTAAAAAAAAAACATGGGGCGAAGGAGGGGGAGGGAGGGGCGGGCCAGCCAGCCACAGGCCACTCAGAATGGCCTGATGGGCTGGATTTGGCCTCCGAGACGGACTTTGGGCAGGCCTGCCTTATGGCAACAACCACACTCTCCAGCACTGCGCTACAGCACGAGCAGCAAAGCACATGGTCTGCAGAAAGCAAAGGCCACTGCTGAACACATGGTGGGCAGAACTGGCGCAAGAGGACAGAACTGGCCGTTCCCAAGTGGGCCGGCTGTTCTCACAATGCAAGAGAAACCTATGGAACTCCCTGCCACAGGATGTGGTGATGGCATCTGGCTTGGATGCCTTCAAAGGGGGATTGGACAGATTCCTGGAGGAAAAGTCCATCACAGGTTACAAACCATGATGGAGATGTGTCATCTCCAGGCTTAAAACCAGGGTACTTCAAGGGCCAGATGCAGGGGAGTGGGATCAGGAGACAGAGATCTAGTCGTGCGCTCCCAAACGCATCTGGTGGGGCCACTGTTCTAAAGTCCAGGTCGCCTCATAGTGCAGTGGTTAAACTGCAATACTGCAGCCAAAACTCTGCTCATTCTCAGGTCACCAGCTCTAGGTTAACTCAGCCTTCCATCCCAAGGTTGGTAAATCCAGTACCCAGCTCTTTTGGGGAGGGTGGGGAAGGGGTTTGTGCATGATGTTTAAAATAAAGAAGTAGCATTCCCAAACTGTGGAAAAGGTGAAGCCTTTTGCGTCTGCACAGTCACCAGCGAATGTCTGCTCGTTTGTTCGTTCATTTGTTTCTTTGCTTGGGTATCACAGGGTCAGGCTGCTTTTCAGAATAATGTCCTGTCCAGATGATGTGTAAATATATGCACCTCAAAAATAAAATCAAGGCAAGAGGATCTACGGATTTACCAATATGGCCACAATAATCTTTAAGTAGACCGGTGGTTTAACAAAGATTTAAAACCACTGCATCAGCACTGCACGGTTACTAGATTATCGTTTCTTTTCCCCTCTCAATGTTCTGTTACAGTGGAACCTTGACTTACGTCATTAATCCATCCTGGAGGTCTAGACATAAGTCAAACATGCCTTAAGTCAAATGAACTTTTCCCATAGAAAGTAATGGGAAAGTGGATTAATCCGTTCCAGGCGATGAAAAAGACCCCCGAAAACAGCAATTTAACACAAATTTGACTGGGATAGGAGATTCCTTCCAGGGATGTAAATGAAATGTCTCTTCAAAGAGAGGAGGAGGCAGTGGAATTATAGTCCACAAGTTATACGCCTCCACTTTTTAATGTTCATAGCAACAATATCTATCAGTTAAGTTTTGCTGATTTTTAAACTGGCATTCCAAGTTCTGAACAACCCTATGCTTACCATTAGAGTCCCATAACTGTACAGCTCCCCAACTAAAATGCTTTCATTGTGGACCAGAATTCGGCAGCCAGATTTTTTACAAGACTGAGCCCACTGTCTAACCAGTGAGGCCAGCCCCGAGCTCCCGGCCCTTCTTCTCCTCCGGCAGCAGCGGCGGCTTTGGTGAGGCCGAGGACCAGCTCCAGGTGCTCGGAGCTGGCCTCGCCGAAGCCGCTGCTGCCGGAGGAGAGGAAGAAGGCAGGAGCAGTTTGGAGGTCATGGCTGCCACCCGATTCCGGGGCCTTGCGCCGGGGCTCCGAGCTGTAAGTCAGAGCCCGCGATGCAAGTCAAAGAGGCCCCTTCTTGCTGCAAGTCAAATATGCCACAAGTCAAGCAGCATGTAAGTCAAGGTTCCACTGTATTATGTTATGCAATTA
>JAHTLZ010000017.1:5881332-5908133 GCA_023846285.1 Phrynocephalus versicolor
CCTCCCCCCTTCCTCCCCTTCCCCCTCCCCAATCTGGCCGCTCTCCTCCTCCTCCGCCTCTACCCCCACCCCCACCCCACCCCAGCCGCCGCCGTTTTGCTCCCTCTCTTCCCTCTCCCCCCACCCCCGTTCCTCCTCCTCCTCCTCCTCCTCCTCCCGGGCCTCTTCTTTCTCTCCTTCGGCTCCCCTTTCTCGCTCCCTCGCTCCCCCGGCTCGCCCTCCATCCGGAAGTCTGCGGCTCTCCCTCCTTCCTCCCTCCGCCTCTCCGCCAACATGGCCGCGAAGTCGGATGGAGGAGCGGCTCCCGCCGCCGCCAACGCCGCCCCGATGGTCCTCCGCAGGGAGGGCACCGAGGGCGCTGCTGCTGGTGCTGGCGGCGGCGGCGGTGGTGGCGCTGGGAGCTTGAGCGGGGGGAGCCTGTCTCGGGGCTGCCAGCGCCGGGGCCCGCACCCTCCGCTGCTGCCCCACCACCCGGGCAGCCCAGCCTCCGGGGCTGCCCCCGGGCCCTCCTCGTCCTCCGGGTCCTTGCCCCTCGTGCTCCTGCCGCCCCCGACGCCGCCGACGCCGCTGCTGCCCGGGCGGGAGTACAGCCTGCTGGACTGCTGCTGGGTGCTGGTGGCTCTCTTAGTCTTCTTCTCGGACGGCGCCAGCGACCTGTGGCTGGCCGCCCACTACTACCTGCGGGGCCAGCTCTGGTGGTTCGGCCTCACCCTCCTCTTCGTCCTCCTGCCCTCGCTGGTGGTGCAGCTGCTCAGCTTCAGGTGGTTCGTCTACGACTTCGCCGCCCCCGCCCCCGCCCCCGCCGCCCCCGCCGCTTTCAGCACCAAGGACAGCGCCCGGGCCGCCGCCGCCAGCACCAGCAGCTTCAGCACCAAGGAGAGCGCCCGGGCCGCTGCTGCTGCTGCTGCTTCTGCCACGCCGCCGCCGATGCCGATGCCGCTGATAGCGCCGCCGCCCCCCGCGCCCCGTCCCGCCCGGAGCCCCCGCGGCTGCTGCCGCTTCTGCGTCTGGTTCCTGCAGTCGCTCATCCACCTCTTGCAACTCGGGCAGGTGTGGAGGTAAGAGGCGGGGGGGGGAGGCAGCCTCTCTCCAGCCCCGGGAACGGCGGGTGCGTGGGTGGGCGAGGGAGGGAAGGAGGGGGGCGCGCCGCCGGGTGGGATGATGGAGAGGCCGTGGAGGGCGGTGGTGCTCAGGAGGCGAAGGGCGCACAAAAGGCAGGCCGAGGAGGGCGGAGGGGGGTCCTCTGGGGAGGGGGAGAGGAAGGCAGACCCTCTTGATGCTGCCTGCAGACACACGCACACACGCACACACCCCGCTGGGCGTGCGGCAGGGAAGGACTACTCGCCCGCCCCCCCACTTGTGATCGGGTGCAACTACAGCCCCTCCACTCCCTGGTGGAAAGGGAAAGGGCCCCGGGCCAGCGTGGGGCCGAGGTCTCCTCGCGGGTAGACTTGCCAGCGCCCATCCCCAGCCGCCGCCTCCCCGGGGCGTGTCTTCTCCCTTACCTTGCCCTGCCCTCTTGCCCTGCCCTGCCCTACGCCTCCCCTTTCTCCCCAAACCTGCCCAGTTCAGATTCTCTCCCCCCACCCCACCAGTTCGGCCTTTGCCATGCTAGAGAGTGGCCCCACCCACCGACCTGCCCATCTGGCTGAGGGAGGGAGGGAGGGAGATCAAAGCAGGTGTTCCAAGAGGGAAAAGGAAGACCCCCCCCCTTCCCTTTCTTCTTCTCACCCAACCAGGCTTCTCCGCCTCTCCCGTCCTCATTCCCAGAACTGCAGCTTTGGGAGTTGGGGTGGGGTTGGGGGGTTGGAGGAGGCATCACGCGACCCAGGAGCAGCGCCAGTGGGGGTGGGGAAGGAGGCCAGGCCAGGCGGGTCAGCAGCAGGACTTGCTTGACCATCTGCCTTAGAGCATGGCAGGGGTGGGGGAAGGTTAGCGATACCTGCCTGATCCCTATTATGTCTCCGCGGACACTCGGGTGTCCCTAGATCCATCCTAAGGCATGCTTAGTGTGACAGCGCGTACTTCCCTTTTGTGTGTGCATGGAGTGGGCAGGACAGGATCCAGACTGGCAGAGGGTGGTTGGTTTGGTATCAATGCATTCCCTGGGGGGTGGGGAGGCGACCCAGCCCCCCCCCATGCCATCCTGGCTTGGTGCTCTGTGTTAGAAGTGTTTTTGGTGCTGTGCTACATTTGATTTATTGAAGGCACTGCAGTGAGAGGAAGAGGCCCTGGATACTGGATTGCAAATGGGTCTCTCTCAAACACACTGGGTGTGCGCAGGGGGGGCTGTGGGGTTGGTGGCCAACAGCCCAAGGCTTTGGAGCCCAAGGCCAGAGGGCAACCGCGAACTCCTTATGGGAGATAATTGGATTTTCCACCCATTGGGGTTGGGTGGGGGTAGGGAAAGGTTACAGCAACGCTCAGTCATGCTTTGGCTTTGTTGTTGGGCTACCTTAGCTGACAGGGAAGATCACTGCTGAGCTCTGGGTCACACAGCACAGGCAGGAGCTGTTGCCATTTGTGTGGAAGGGGGTCCCTGGCTCTCATGCCCACCAAGCCGTGGGGATAGAGGCCGCAGGCTGCTTCTTGGGTTCACCCGTGAGACTCTCCCACTCCGTGCCTTTTACTTTCTGAGTACAATACTCTCAACACTTGCTGGGCACAACTATCTCCATCTCTGTCTTCAGCCATTCAACACATGGCCTGCCTCCCTCTAGTTGGCAGCAACGAGGGGAGGGAAGAGACAGCGCTCGGTGTCCCCACAGCGGCTGGGATTTCATCCTTGGTGCTGAGCACATCTTCTGCCAGGTTGGATCCCGGTTGGCCTTATCCTGGCTCCACTGGGGCTGCAGTTCCCTTCAGCGTGGAGAGGAGGCTCAATCGGACTCAAAACCAGTACCCAGAGGGCTAGCCGCTGTCAGTTGCCCAAAGCTTTTTCGTGGACTGCAGCCAGCGTCGTCATGTGCACAGAGAGGAACTGTAGAAGGCACTGGGCAAAAAAAGCTCAGGGTGGAGGGAATTTTGAAATGGGATGGAGGGACCCAAATTCCAGAATTAGTGGAGTTTTTTAAAAAAAACATCCATGTTAATGGTCCTTAACTACTCTCGATTGGTGGCAATAGAGAATAGGTACATCCAGGCAGGATGATGATGGTGATGGTGATGGTGATGGTGATGGTGATGAAGATGGTGATGAAGATGATGGTGGAGAAGAATCTTGGTCTAGTCCAAATACAGAAAAGCCATACACAGCTGGTGCAAGATGAAATCAAAGGGGCAGTGAAGGAAATTTAAGGAAAAGGGAGGTGAAAGTTAGAAGCAAAGGAAAGTCCCCAAGCAGAAGTCATCAAGCACATACTGGGGGAGGGGGGAGGGGGACTGGATACAGGGGGGGGGGAGGGGATAGAGAAAAACCTGCACAGACAGTCGGGTGAATGGACAGATGCCACATCCAACCGGCTGGTGTTTAAGAGGCCCATAAAGTGTTCTGTTAGTTTTGAACTAGACTCTTGGAAATTGATACCGTTGACTCAGTTTTCTGGCCACCGCCCTATCCCCTCCCCATTTCTTTGCCCTGCCTTTAATCCTTCTCCCTGGCCGCCGCCACCCCCCCCCAAAGACACAGAGACACCAGGAGGAGCCAAACAGGCCCTTGGGAGCCCGATTAAGTGAGAAAGCACAGATGGGCAAGGAAGACCCCTCCTCACCCCCCTCAAGCCCCCCTTGGCAGCATCTGCCTCCTCTTTCAACCCAGGGCTCTTAAGATGAGGCCCATTTCCCCAGCAGGTCTCTCTCCTCGGGGCCAGATTATTGTGTTGCCCTTTGCTTTCTCCTCCCCAGACAGCTCTTCCAGGGTTGAGGCTCCAAGATACACACACACACCCCTCCTCCCTGCAGCACCACCGGGATCTGTAATGGATCCCCCTGCTAGACAGGGAGAGGAGGCCAAGCGATCCTGCCTGACTTCCGAGGGGATCAAACCAAGGCTGTTGGAGGGAGTTCTCAATCTCCTTCTCTTCTATGGCCTCCTTCTCTTCTGCAGTGGGTGTGTTCTCTATTGTCACGGCTGTGCTCAGACCGGCCAGAACTCTTTGCTCACACACCGATGGAGGTGGCAGTTCTCGCTTTCTTCCTCTCTTAGCTGTCTCTGCTCCCATTCAAAAACAGGCTGGGCCGGGCTCTCCTCCCATTCACGATTCCAGACCATTCTTATCCCAGCTGCTGACAAGGGGAACTGACAAGGGGATGCAACAGTAATGCCTTATTCCTTCCTAAGGAAATGCCGCCTCACTGGATTCCCCCCGCCCACAACATCGGCATAGATCTGAATTTTCTGTACATGGGGGGGGGGCAGGGGAAGCAACACCACGTGCAGGGTTTGTAAAGGAGCCGGACGGCTCCCTTTTGTGCTGCTCACCATTGACGCTGCTACTTCTGCTGCTGCTGCTTGTGTTTTTGTTTTGTTTTGTTATTCTTGTGGTTTGAACATCATGGAGACGCTCCCGGTAGCTACAGCAATCAGAGCAATTCAGCCTCCCGTTTCAAGGAGTACAGCTTGCCGGAGGATGGGGTGGCCGTGGTGGTGAATAGAAGAAATTGCTAATTGCCAGATGGAGGAAATGGCTTAGAGTTCCACAATCAAGCCAATTCAGGCATGGACGGGACAGAAGACGTTCCACGGAAGTGGGCCTGGCCAGATCCGGGATCCCCCGGTGGCTTGTGGGACCACGTTCCATGAGCCCTGGGATCACAAGAAGGACATTTCAAAAAGAAAGAAAACCATAGCATTGTGGAACCGTGGAGCTGAAAGGGGCATCTAAGGCTATCTAGTCCAACCCCTGCTCAAGGCAGGGATGAAATCAAAGTAGATCTGGAAGATGGCGGTCTGCCTCCAGGGTTTGGAGTGCTTACCAAATGAAAGGTCGCTACAGTGCTGCCAAGTATACCATGCAGTTCTTCAGCTCTGAGAGATTTTGGTTCCAGAGATTCACCCGGGAAGGTGCTGGAAAAGGGAAGAGAGATACTGGATGTTGACAACCTCGAGTGGGTCCAGAGCAGGGCAACCAGGATGGTTGAAGGTCTGGGAGAAATATCTTATGAGGAACAACTTAGGGAACTGGGAATGTTTAGCCTTTCAAAAAGAAGACTGAGAGGGGATATGATAGCTATGTTTAAATATTTGAAAGGATGTCATATTGAAGAGGGAAAAGGTTTGTTCTCCATGGCTTCAGAGACTAGGATTTGGAGCAATGGTTTCAAATTACAGGAGAAGAGATTCCATTTGAGCATTAGGAAGAACTTCATGACAGTTAGAGCTGTTCGGCAGTGGAATAGGCTGCCACAAAGGAGGGTGGTGGGGGTCTCCTTTTTCTTTGGAGGTTTTTAAGCAGAGGCTAGATGGCCATCTCTCAGGAGTCCTGTGATGGGGGTTCCTGCATGGCAGGGGGTTGGACTGGATGGCCCTGGAGGTCTCTTCCAACTCTATGATTCTATGATTCTATGACTTGAAACTCAGTGGAGGGAGAAAACACCCACCAACTTGGCTCCACACTTCCTGCCAAGAGGCCACATATTCCCAGCACACCAATTCTGACCTAGACCGACCTTTGCAGGTGTTTTGGGTCCTCCTGCGGAGATTGCCGTGGGGGGAGGGTAGCTGGGAGCCTGGAGGTTTGGAAGATGTTACATTCCCCAGGTAACGGGTGGAACTAGACAAAATGTACTCCTTTGGACTACTGACCCCAGAATGCATGAATTCTGAGGCATCCCTGGATTGATAGTCCCATATGGCTTGGGGGCCCCCCCCGGCTCTGGGCGTAACTTGCAGACAGGTTGAAGCTTTGGCGCCACCTTTTGAGAAGCAATGCAAGGCGACACCTTAGATTAGGCATGTCCAAACTTTGGCCCTCCTGATGTTTTGGACCACAACTCCCAGAATTCCAAGCCTGTATTTCCAGTGGTAAAGGACTGCAGGAGCTGTGGTCTAAAACATCTGGAGGGCTGAAGTTTGGACGTGCCTGCCTTAGAGGGTCTGCCCAGTTGCCTTCTTCTAGCAGATCTTCTTCTTTTAATTTCATTTCATTTATCTCCCACCAATCATCCTTGTTTTAATTTTTAAAAAAATCCACAGATCAATTGATATGAAAAATGTTATCAAATAAGAAAACCAATTATACTCTGAAGGTATACCTGTGACGGTATCTAGTCTCGTGCACTCCCAGAGGCATTTGGTGGGGCCACTGTGAGATCCAGGAAGCTGGACTAGATTGGCCTTTGGCCTGATCCAGCATGGCTCTTCTTACGTTCTTATGTTCTTAAGGCACAGTTAGAAGCACATTAAGAAGCACACACAGGCTTTAGAGCAGTGGTGATGAACCTTTTAGAGACCGAGTGCCCAAATCGGAATTCAAAACCCACTTATTTTTCGCAATGTACCAATACAGCTAAGGGGCGTGGTGGCTCAGCGGACTAAGGCTCTGAAACCATTGGCTGCAAAGTCGGCCACGCAGCGGAGCGAGCTCCCGCTGATAACCCCAGCTCCTGCCAACCTAGCAGTTCGAAAGCATGTCAATGCAAGGTGCCTTGTATAAAGGAATTAATTCGTTCCAAATGAAATTATGTTAAGCAAATTTTCCTTTATCCAAATTTCCCATAGGAATGCATTGAAAACAGAGTAATCCCTAATTATGTTGCATGGATTTGCCCCATAGACGATTCTGTTAAGCAGATTTCCCCAATCTCCGGAATTGTTTATGTTGTACAGATTTTATGTTATACAAACCGTTTGTTATATGAGGGTCCACTGTAGATCAATAGGTACTGACGTAAAAAGCGGGAACGTAAAACAGTGTTTCCATGCAGCCATGCCGGCCATGTGGCCACAGACACAACTAGCACGCATGTGCAGGGGGAACCTTTACCTTCACCTTATCAATACAGCAAGATAACCCACTGGTACCCTGGGTTACAAATACTTTGAGTGCTACCCTTCAGAAAGGGGGGAACACAGGGCACCCTCACTGTGGCCGTGGGAAATTCAAAAACCTGCTCTTCAGTCCTCACTTTCCTGAAGGGTAGCACCCCTGCTCTATGATCCTCCCCTTCCCAAAGGGTAGCACCCCTGCTCTTTGATCCTCGCTTTCCTGAAGGGTAGCAGCTCTTTGGGAAAGCCAAGATCGAAGTGCAGGCTTTTGAATTTTTCGTGGCCACAGCACCTTTGCTGTCGCTGCTGGGAATTCGAAAACCTGCTATTCAGCCATCGTTTCCCCAAAGGTGCTGCCCGAGGCAGAGAGGCGGATGGGGTGCTACACTGTTGGGAAAGGTGGGGGAGTGGTGATGTCTTGTGGGCTTGTTCGTAGCCCCAGTTTACTCTCCAGCCACACTGCTTTTGGGATGCCCAGAGCGGTGTGGTTGGAGAGTAAACGGACTACGAACAAGCCCACAAATTGCTGCCTCCTGTCTGCCTGGCTCTCTGCACGGAGCACAATGGCATGCTCTGAGTGGATGGGAAGTGCTGTGGCTCTGAGGGGGTGATGTTGCGTGCCCACAGAAAGGGCTCCACATGCCACCTTGGGCACTCATTGCTTAACATAAGAACCTAAGAACCTAAGAAGAGCCCTGCTGGGTCAGGCCAAAGGCCCACCTAGTCCAGATTCCTGTATCTCACAGTGGCCCCACCAGATGCCTCTGGGAGCACACGAGACTAGAGATCTGTCTCCTGATCCCACTCCCCTGCATCTGGCCCTTGAAGTACCCCGGTTTTAAGCCTGGAGATGACGCATCTCCATCATGGTTTGTAACCTGTGATGGACTTTTCCTCCAGGAATCTGTCCAATCCCCTTTTGAAGGCATCCAGGCCAGATGCCATCACCACATCCTGTGGCAGAGAGATCCACAGACTAAAAACGTGCTGGGTGAAAAAAAAATTCTTTTGTCTGTTCTTACTCTCCCAGCCCTCAGTTTGAGTGTATGTCCCCTAGTTCTGGTATTTTCTGAGAGGAAGAAGAGCGTCCCTCTATCCACTTTACTCATGCCCTGCATTATTTTGTACGTTTCAATCATGCCCCCCCCCTCAGGTGCCTTTTTTCCAGACTAAAGAGCCCCAAATGTTTTAGCCTTTCCTCATAAGGGAGGTGCCCCAGCCCAGTAATCATTTTAGTCGCTCTCTTCTGCAACTTTTCCAGTTCCACTATGTCTTTCTTGAGATGCGGTGACCAGAATTGTACACAATACTCCAGGTGGGGCCTTACTATTGTTTTGTATAATGGCATTATAATGTTGTCTGTTTTATTTTCAATCCCCTTTTTGATAATCCCTAGCATGGAATTAGCCTTCTTCACTGCTGCCACACATTGGGTAGACACCTTCATGGAGCTGTCCACCAACACACCAAGATCTCTTTCCTGAATCACTTCTCAGCCTTTTGGCTAAGATCAAGTGTAGTGTAGATCTCTTTCCTGATCCGTCACGGATAGCTCAGAGCCGATGAGTTGATAGATAAAGTTTGGATTGTTTTGCCCTAATTTGCATTACTTTACATTTGGCTACATTGGAATGCATTTCTGTGCTTAAGAGCATCCATCTTTTTGAATCCTCCTCAAGTGAGTTGCTCACTACCCACCCGTTGGCTCCTCTTCATTCTACACGCCGTGGGTTACCCGCTCACCTGAATGCGGCTGACTTGCCAGGAAGGTGACCTGTCAGGCGCTTGCCAATCTGAGCCCAGAAATATGGGGACTACAGCTCCCAGAATCCCTCAGTCAGTGTGGCTTACTGGAACTTCTGGGAGATGTAGTCTAAGAAAGAGAGAGAGAGAGAGAGCAACATTTGGAATGCCATTCTCAGTGCACACTCACACTGTCATGGGAAGCCAGGACAACCAGCCTCCATGCCTTGGGTTAGTTTCTATTCTAAATTAATTTGGTTCGTGGGCAACATTCAGCTTGCAACTTGATTACAAGTGGTACAGAGCTACCAGATATAATCCTTTTCTTCCAGCTATCCTTTGGGGCGAGGTTTTCAAACTGTGACCAGGTGAACATCAGGGGGAAAAAACTCTTACCTGTTGGAGGAGTATGACAATGGAACCAAACTTCTCCACTGTTAGAGCAGTACAACAATGGAACCCTTGACCTTGGGAGGTGGCGAGTGCTCCAGCACTAGAGGCATTCAAGGAGAAAACTGAACCACCACCTGATGATCTGTTTTGATTTGGAGTCCGACCTTGAGCGGGGCGGTGGGGATGGATTTCTTGGCCAGACAGGCCCCTTCCATCTCTATTATTCTATTATTCTATGATGGAGTTTCCCTTTTAAGTACCCTGTGCAGGAGAACTTCTTAATGGAACTTGTTGATGCGTGGAAGGAGAGAGGCCCATCTCCACTTTCCTCCACCAGTATCCAAATGCCTTGCTGCTATCCTGACCATCCCGATAAGAGGAAAGTAAAGGTGTTTAGGACAGAGACATAAGAACCTAAGAACATAAGAAGAGCCCTGCTGGATTAGGCCAAAGGCCCATCTAGTCCAGCGTCCTGTATCTCACAGTGGCCCTACCAGTTGCGTTTGGGAGCGCATGAGACTACATATCTGTCTCCTGATACCACTCCCCTGCATCTGGTCCTTGAAGTGTCCTGGTTTTAAGCCCGGAGATGATGCATCTACATCATGGTTTGTAACCTGTGATGGACTTTTCCTCCAGGAATCTCTGTCCAATCCCCTTTTGAAGGCATCCATGCCAGATGCCATCACCACCTCCTGTGGCAGGGAGTTCCACAGATGAACAACATGCTGGGTGAAAAAAATATTTTCTTTTGTCTGTTCTTACTCTCCCAACCCTCAATTTGAGTGGATGTCCCCTAGTTCTGGTATTTTGTGAGAGGGAGAAGAGCGTCCCTCTATCCACTTGACTCATGCCCTGCATTATTTCGTATGTCTCAAGCATCTTTCCCTTTGGCTGTCCAGGAAGTGTCTCCCCCTTTTTTCTTTCCTTTTGTTTGTTTGTTTGTTTGTTTGTGGCCAACGAGTCCCCATTCATTCTGGACGTGAATGTTGCCGTTCCGTGCATATATTGCCATTCTGCTGGGACACAGCATGTAATAGCAGAACCACAACTTCTCCTGTTGTGGCTCTCATATTTGTTCTTTCAGAAGCGATTCTCTTGCTTCTATTTTTAGCTAGGACAATCTCTCCAGGCAAGTGTGACCAATCCATGACAAAAATATCTCCCGAGCTCGAAAAGTGCCCAAACAGGCTTTGGAACTTACGTTATGGGGGCCCTGAAGTTTGAACGGCTGTATGTGGGTATGTGGGTGGGGAGGGTTTTTTTTTAGCCAGGAGAAAGGTCTCGTAACCCCGAGTTATACTCTTCCATTGGGTTGTTCCATGACAGGTCAACACAATGTTTTTTTAATGTGGACGAAATTTGCTTCTCGGGCCCCTCTGGGATAATGGACCTTGAAGTTCAGTGAGTTTCCTAATAGGTCTCCCCTTGGTCAATGCAGTGCCCAAGGGACTTCCTTTGGTCCTTGGTTTTTTGTGAACTTCCAAAACCCAGGTGAAGGGAGAGCAATGGTGCCGAGCTGCTCGATCTCCACTGTGTGTAAATGTTGCAGACTGCGCAATAGAGATGGGCATGAATAAAAAAAAAGGCATTTCGTTTGTCGTTTGTCATTTGTAGGGTCCGTTTCGGTTCGTTTCCATTTTTCACGGATTTTTGCAAAAAATTCGTTTTCGTCCGTTTCGTTACCATTTTGTTACCATTTATTTCAATTTTTTGTGATTTTTTTACGATTTTAAGCAATTCACTCATATTGCAGTAACGGAAACGAAACACACGACAAAATTTCCGGTGTTTCTGTTCGTTTCGTTTCATTTTAGAGACAAAATTTGTTTGTCGTTTCGTTACGTAACGAAACAAAAAACGGAAACGGAAACGGAAAATTGTTCGTTTCGTGCCCATCTCTACTGCGCAACATGGGTTCCATGCCTTACTGGCAACACACAGTGCTAAAACTGGGCAGCCTGGCATGAACTGGCCTTCAGGGACCAGGCGGAAGGCCCCTCTTTGGACTGATGCCTTACACTGGGCTGTGGTGGGTGTGTAGCAACTTGTCCTTCTCTCCCTCCACCACACACACACACACACACACACAGAGAGAGAGAGAGAGAGAGAGAGTCCTTCTTTGCAGCTTCACCAGGAAGGGCTTTAAGCCAATTAAAGCTGGTCCGTTCGGGGGGGGGGAGAGACCTCCCCAGCCACAGTGGCTCTCCAGCTATGTATCAGTCTCTTCCTAATCTGGGGATTTGTGGTTCCACTGACCGGTTAAACGCTGTTTGCTAAACCCATTAGCAAGGCTGGATTTGGAACAGCAAGGAGACGGACAGGTCTCAGAAATGATGAATTATTCCTGGGCAAATTGTCCCTGGGAAGGTAAGAAGGCTTTCACACCCCGCCCCGCCCGTCCCTCTCTGCTCCCATCCTGCCCCCTGCCCTTCGGCGCTGCTTTGGGGGCACTGCCTCTCATCCACAGAAGGAAGAACCTAGCCCTGGGTCAGAGCACACCCTTGGACTGGCCACATTGCTGAGGCTCTGCTCGGGAAGTCAGAGGTTCAGCCTCAAGGAACCTGGTCCCAGGATTTGGGGTTTGCATGAACAGCAAGGGGATTACTTCTGCTGCCCCACATCCTGTCGGAACAGACAACACCCGGCTAGATACAGGGCTGACCTTCGTCTATATTCTCCCCAGCGCAGAGTGTGCCTTCAGTGCTTCCCTGGACGCTCCGCCATCACTCCACTTGAGGGTTGCGAGAGTGAGAACAGACCAAAGATTTTTTTTAATACCCAGTGTTGTTAGTCTATGGAACTCCCTGCCACAAGATGTGGTGATGGCATCTGGCCTAGGTGCTTTCAAAAGGGGATTGGACCAATTCCTGGAGGAAAAGTCCATCACAGGCTATACGCCATGATGGAGACGTGTCATCTCCAGGCTTAAAACCGGGGTACTTCAAGAACGAGATGCAGGGAGGTGGTGTCCGGAGACATATATCTAGTCTCGTGCGCTCCCAAACGCATCTGGTGGGGCCACTGTGAGATACAGGAAGCTGGACTAGATGGGCCTTTGTCCTGATCCAGCAGGGCTCTTCTTATGTTCTTATGTTAAGCAGTGTTGGCAAATCTATGGCATGAGTGCCCAAGGTGGCATGCGGAGCCCTTTCTGTGGGCACACAACATCACCCCCTCCCACGGTGAGATTCAGGAAGGTGGACTAGGTGTTATATCCAGGCTTAAAAGGAGGGTACCTCAAAGTGCCAGGGACAGGGACAGGTCTTTGGTTGTCTCATGGGCACCCATAGGCATTCTCGTGGGGACGCTGGGAGATCCAAGAAGGTGGGCTGGATGGTGCCCTTGGCTGATCCAGCAGGGCTCTCCTTAGGTACTTATGTACTTGGCAGTCTTATGAAATCATATGGTTTGCCATACCTAGGTTCCAGTGATTTTCATCTAGGGAAAGCAACATGCCATCAAAACAAAAAGCAATTTAAATATCAGGCATGCATGCACCTGAGGAAGAGAGAGAGAGTACTGTGGAGGCAGGAAAGCTTGTGGACACTTGCTGGCACACTTGGCCCAAGCTTAAAGGAGAGAGAAAGCTGTCTGCTCTATGCTGAGCTTGATTCTGTTCCCTCTTCGCCTTGTCCCTAATGCCCAGGTCACCAGCCCATCAACACCAACTCTGGCTAGATGGACCAATGACCTGAACATAAGAGCATAAGAACATAAGAAGAGCCATCCTGCTGGATCAGGCCAAAGCTCATAGAATCATAGAATCATAGAATTATAGAGTTGGAAGAGACCTCATGGGCCATCTAGCCCAACCCCCTGCCATGCAGGAACCCCTTCACAATATTTCCGACAGATGGCCATCCAGCCTCTGCTTAAATACCGTCAAAGAAGGAGACTCTACCACCCTCCGTGGCAGCATATTCCACTGCCGAATAGCTCTAACTGTCATGAAGTTCTTGTCCAGCTTCCTGGATCTCACAGTGGCCCCACCAGGTGCCTCTGGGAGTGCATGAGACTAGATACCTGTCTCCTGCAACCACTCCCCTGCATCTGGCCCTTGAAATACCCTGGATTTAAGCCTGGAGATGACACGTCTCCATCATGGTTTGTCACCTGGGATGGACTTTTCCTCCAGGAATCCGTCCAATCCCCTTTCGAAAGCATCCAAGCCAGATGCCATCACCACATCCTGTGGCAGGGAGTTCCACAGACTAACAACACACTGGGTGAAAAAATATTTTCTTTTGTCTTTTCTTACTCTCCCAGCCCTCAATTTGAGTGTATGTCCCCTAGTTCTGGTATTTTGTGAGAGGGAGAAGAGCATCCCTCTATCCACTTTACTCATGCCCTGCATTATTTTGTACGTCTCAATCATATCCCCCCGTCAGGCACCTTTTTTCCAGACTAAAGAGCCCCAAATGTTTTAGCCTTTCCTCATCAGGGAGGTGCCCCAGCCCAGTAATCATTTTAGTTGCTCTCTTCTGCACCTTTTCCAGTTCCACTATGCCTTTTTTGAGATGCGGTGACCAGGTTAGTGTGAGTCTATAATTTCCCTTTGGATTCTTCCTGATTTTAATTTCATGAATGGCCTGTCATCCTGGAGCGTCGTTTTTGCTCTGGACCATTTTATTGTCAAGATCACAGATTCCGTCTCCATGCAAACCCGACCAGAATGCTCCTGGCTTGTTTGACTGCCAGGAATGGGCATCTGTGAGACAGACGGCTCTCGGAGGCACCAAAAGAAGCACAAAGCAAGCACAGAAGAGCCTGGTTGGCAACCTAAAGGCGGACAGGTTTTGGCACATGCTTTTGAGAACCACAGCGCACTATGCACAGTGCATCCGGCTTTAGCAGATGCATCTTACTGCATGGTCCCAACCCTGGAAAGCTGGTGCCCAATAAATCACCATGGTCTTTGCAGAGCTGCTAGATTCTTCACTGTTTTTATTACTATTATAACAGCATCACAAGGCAGGAAATTTCTACAAAGCCAAGCGGGCCATGAATTTTTCAAAAGCCTGCTTCTCATGCTGACCCTTGCCAGACTGGTGTGGGGAGAAATGAACGAGACACAATTATGTGCAAGCCACTTGTCTCAAAGCTGGCCCCATTCTTTCGGAAACCAGTCACGGATTCCAAGAATCAAAAGCACTGGAAATCTAGGCAGTCTTAAGGGCTTGTGGGAAGGCGGAAGGACACACGTTTTTAATATGTAGGTTTATCGTGTCATGCTCCAAACACAGGTGTTGGGGCCAAGGAGACTCTGGAATCAGTGATACATTTATGCAACACCAAGTGGTTGCACAGTCAACGAATAATCTGTAATGCTGTAGAAGCAGAGGAAGCTGCCTTAAAACAGACTCACGTCCTGGGAGCATCTCTGCCAGAATGGTCTGCAGTAGAGATGGGCACGAAACGAACAATTTTTTGTTTTCGTTTTCGTTTTTTTGTTTCGTTACGTAACAAAAGGACAAATGAATTTTGTCTCTAAAATGAAACGAAACGAACAGAAACACCGGAAATTTTGTCGTGCGTTTCGTTTCCGTCACTGCAATATGAGTGAATTGCTTAAAATCCTAAAAAAAAAAAAATGAAATAAATGGTAACGAAATGGTAATGAAACAAATGAAAATGAAAACAAAGTTTTTGCAAAAATTCACGAAAAATGGAAACGAACCGAAACGGACCCCCTGAACGACAAACGACAAACAAAACACAATTTTTTTTATTCGTGCCCATCTCTAGTCTGCAGTGACCAGTGACGGCTATCCATGGTGCTGCTTAAGCTGCCCTCCTCGAGTTCTTTTGGACGACAGCGCCCAGGTATCCCTTACTAACCAGTAGGCATGCTGGCCACCAGGCTTCTGGGAACTGAGGTCCGAAGCAGGTGGAGGGGAAAGAACAGTTAAGGCCTTGAGCTTCCAGGTTTTCAGGCAGGGGTTTGTCCCTGAGACCACAATCAAAACAGAAACCTAGATGGCCATGGAAGCTCACTCTGTGTGTGTAAACCGGCAAAAAGCCCTTCTTTAAATATCCCACTGACCCTGAAAGTTCTGTTAGGGTTGTTATAAGCAACCTGACAGCACAAAACACAGGCACATGCTGCAAAAGGCTGAACCTGTTGAATTTTTGCTTGTTAAGCAGTCAAGAACAGTAGGAGAATCCTTCCAAGAGGAAAAACAAATTGAAAGTCCTAGATCCTACCCTAGGAGCCTCCCCCTCTGAATCCAAATGTGTCGGCCAGCTGGCTTTCGCTGTTGTGTAACATTATGGGACAGGTCCTTTGCGCAGAGGGCATCATCATGATAGAGTCACAGGTTCCAAACTGGATCCTTTGCAAAGCAAAAAGAACCAACCCTTTCCAGAGTTTTCCAGGTAGAGAAGACTCAGAAATGACTTCTGGGGTGTCTGGGGGCTGCGCAACTTGACCAAGGCAACACAGGGTGGCTCTTTTCCCGGGTAGCTTAGTGGGAAAATACGCTTCCCAACCTCTGGCTGGACAGCTGGACACCTATAACCACTGAACCATCCAGCCCCGCATTTAACTCTTGGGGGGGGGAATCAATTCAAGGCCCTATCCATTTGCAACCTGTTCCATATCAACACACACACACACACACACACACACACACACAAGGCCTGGCAACTTTGCTTGTCACAATATGATTTTCATTTGGCCGTTAACCTTTGCCTCCCTTTCAAATCTGGTCTTGCAACAACAAATTGTTTTTTTGAATAAGAGTGACAATTGTTTTTTTGGAAGAGGGATCTGCGTGGCAGATGGGGAAAGAGGTGATTTGTAGGAGCTCGGGTTTTTTAGTGCTGCTTTCGAGGTAGGCGGTTACCTTCTAATGGTATATATGGAATCCATGGTACCTATTTTCTCACTGTGCGTACTGGGTTCTGGAGTGAGTGGAATTTGTTTGAAACTACTGGGCTTACCAGCCAGCTGTCACGGCTTGATTGGTGCCTGGTCTTGTGCCCTGGGTCTCAGAACAGTCAAGTATCTCATTCTTGACAAATGAGACTGAATGATGACCGGAGATGGGCACAAACTAGTTCGTCCAAGTTCGTAATCGCAGCAACATAGGTGCTGCTGCTTCCCTTCCCCCAACCTCCCCAGCCTCAAACAGCCACTCGCCTGGCTCAGTTTGCAAGCTTCTGGTGGCTTCTCCACAGATCTTCTAGCTCAGGTTCTCCCTCTTGGATGATCGCCCACTTAAGAAACTTGATGAACCGAGAAGAACCCGTTTGTGCCCGTCTCTAGTGGCGACTCCTCCTTCCTGGACATGCCATCCTTCCAGGGGACCATCTTTCTCGCTCTCGCTCTCTCCTTGAGACAATTATGGGCTGCCTTGGCTAAGCTGATCCTTGGACACCTTCTGAAAGGTCAGCTCTGCCTTTGGACCAAGAGTGGAGCATGTTTCTTTCCCACTAAGCAGCAGGGGCCCTTGATCTCCTGTTGCTGCTTCTCCCATCACAGCTTTGCTTTGTAAGCCACATTTTGCTAAGAAAAAAAAAGTCCCCTCCATGTTAGGCACACACATGCCCAGCTCCAGATTGTGCTCTACACCCCCCCCCCCGACACACAGACCATCATCTTTGCCAGTGAACAAAAGCAAGATTGCTATCAAGCTGCTGGTCACAAATGCCAGATCTCAACTAGGTTGATCGCTTGGTGTAAAGCAGCTCCTGAAAGCAAGCTTGCAAAAGCCAAGAAGCGCTACGCTTGAGCCATGGCCAGGTAGAGTTTGGGTAGGAACAATTCTGGTCACCGCATCTCCAAAAAGACACAGTGGAACTGGAGAAGTTGCAAAGGAGAGCAACTAAAATGATTCCAGGGCTGGGGGACCTCCCTTATCAGGAAAGGCTAAAATAATGCAGGGCATGAGTTAAGTAGATAGAGGGACACTCTTCTCCCTCTCACAAAATACCAGAACTAGGAGACATCCACTCAAATTGAGGGCTGGGAGAGTAATAACAGACAAAAGAAAATATTTTTTCACCCAGCGGTTGTTAGTCTGTGGAACTCCTTGTCACAGGAGGTGGTGATGGCATCTGGCCTGGATGCCTTCAAAAGGGGATTGGACAGATTCCTGGAGGAAAAGTCCATCACAGGTGACAAACCATGATGGAGATGTATCATCTCCAGGCTTAAAACCAGTGTACTTCAAGGGCCAGATGCAGGGGAGTGGTATCAGGAGACAGAGATCTAGTCTTGTGCGCTCCCAGAGGCATTTGGTGGGGCCACTGTGGGATACAGGAAGCTGGACTAGATGGGCCTTTGACCTGATCCAGCAGGGCTTTTCTTATGTTCTTATGTTCTTAAAAATGGCTCAGATCCAGCCCCAACCTGCCCTGGTGTAAAACAGCCCATCAGCCATTTTCACTCAGCCTGCAGGCCAGCCTATGGTTTCCTTGGGGGGCTGCAGATATGGGGTGGAAAGGGGGCACTCCATATTTTAGCCAATGGCCTTCAAGGTTTGATCCTGCAGATAGACTTGACCCAGAAAGGCCTGTGTAATTATCCATATTTGTCAAGAGTGTAATGGATTAAAACGGCTGCAAGCCTTCTCCTACAAAAGAAACCCCCCTTCGTGTTTACATAAAGGATTATGAACTAATATTACCAAATTAACTTTTAGAAAAATTCCAAACTGTATCAATTAGGTTCAGGTGGCTATGTTTCTCTCCTTTCCCATCTGCTTGTTCTCTTGTCCCTTTTGGTGTGGGGGGGGAACGGGACATAAAGTGAAACAGAACAGAAACCTATCCCGAGACAATGATGAATGAATTTGGTTACAAAAGGGGCTGCTTGCATTTTAATATTCCTCCCCACCACCCACCATGCCACATTCAGAACCTGGCGATCATAATTGGAACAACGTAAGCTTTCTGGTGTGGGGAAGAATAGGCACGAGACACCCGGATGGCTTTGGATTATTTATATCACTCTGAAGAAGGTTAATAATGAGGGTCTTTCAGCTGGTGGCTTGCTGTGTGAGGAGGCAGTGACGAGAAGAGGAAAATGTATTTTTCAACAGGTCTGTTCTGGAATGCCACACTTTAAAAGGCACTCCAGCGAAGTGAATAGCACTTGTGGCCAAACACAACACACAGCGAGTGAGTGTGTGTGTGTGTGTGAGAGAGAGAGACACACCTTGCATTGTCTCCTTCCTGCAAAGTAGAAGGCAGAAAGACCCACTTTAGAAGGAATGTTCGTTTCTTAGACAATGAGCACAATTAAAAACACATCAAGAAGCACACATGTGCCATCTTTTGGAATACCCCTCAAGTGTGAGGAGGGCCAGATTTGGTGGCTGAGAATGTGTCAGGGGCCGGTTGCTCCCCAAACCTGCCACCCCACTGCAAGCCCCACCCACTGACCCATAAGCCCCACCCACTGACCCCTTGCAACCCCACCCGCAGGAAGGAAGGCAGGGACCAAGGGAGGGAGGGAGGAAGGTGGAAACCAAGAGAGGAAGGAAGGAAGATGGGGAACAAGGAAGGGAGGGAGGGAGGGAGGGAGGTGGGGAACAAGGGAGGGAGGAAGGAGAGATGGGCACGAATTAAAAAAAGGTGTTTCGTTTGTCGTTTGTCGTTTGGGGGGGTCCATTTCGGTTCGTTTCCGTTTTCCGCAAATTTTTGCAAAAAATCATTTTCATTTTCATTCATTTCGTTACCGTTTCGTTACCATTAATTTTAATTTTTTTTAATCATTTAAAGCAGTTCAATATATTGCCGTAACGAAAACGAAACGGACGACAAAATTTCTGGTGTTTCTGTTAGTTTTGTTTCATTTTAGATTCAAAATTCGTTTGTCATTTCGTTACGTAATGAAACAAAAAAACAAAAACGGAAACGAAAAATTGTTCGTTTTGTGCCCATCTCTAACAGGGAGCCGTGGCCACAGGTCACCCCTTGGAAGAGGTGATCTGTGCGACCTTGCACCCCCCCCAAGCTCCCCAGAGGTGGTGACGGCTCACCCGCCAGCCCACCCCAAAGCTCCTTGGCAGTGGCAGAGGCCCGCTGGCCTGCCTACCCCCACACTTTCCCCTGTGGTGCTGGTGGCGGCCCACCGCCCAGCCACCCAAGCTTCCCAGCAGTGCCGGTGGCGCAGCCCACCCAATCACTGCCCCGTGCATGCGCCAACCTCACAATGTTCCTGGCTATGCCGGTGGTGGCGGCCCACCCACACGCCGCCCTGCATGTGCACGCCTAGCTTCACAAGGTTCCCGGTGATGCCAGTGGCGGCGGCCTCCCCACGCACCACCCCCGTGCACGCGCCCAGCCCCTCAAGCTTCCCAGCGGTGTCAGTGTTGGCGGAAGAGTTTAAAAAAAAAATGGGGCGAAGGAGGGGGAGGGAGGGGCGGGCCAGACAGCTGTGGGCCACTCAGAATGGCCTGATGGGCCTGATTTGGCCCCCGGGCCAGACTTTGGGCAAGCCTGTTCTACACGTTGTGGGTTACCCACTCACCAGAATGCAGCTGACTGGCCAGGAAGGTGACCGGTCGGGCGCCTGGCAATCTGAGCCCAGAAACCCTCCATGATCTAGGACCTGACTACCTGGCAGAGCGGATCACCCAGCGGTCAACTTCGGCCTGTCCAACGAGGATGTTGCGGGTGCACTCGCTATGGGTGGCCACGCCCAGAGAGGCCCGGAAAACCTCTACTCAGAGCCGGGCCTTTTCTGTGGCTGGCCCTACTTTGGGGAACCACCTTCCCAGCGAAGTGCGCCTTGCACAGTCCCTGCCAGCCTTTCGGAAGGCTGTAAAGACGATGCTCTTCCGTGAGGCGTTGGGTTGACTTAATTTAATTTTTTTTCTCCGCCATTTGCCTTCAGTTTTTTATGCTTCAAGTTTTTTATGCCAGGGTTGCATTTTTATATTGTTTGTCAATTGTTGTTATTTGTCTGTTTGGTTAGTTGATAATGATTTGTTAATTTATTTCCTTGTGAACCGCCCAGAGTTCCTTCAGGAAGACGGGCAGTATACAAGCCTCATAATAAATAAATAAATAAATAAATAATGTGGGGACTACAGTTCCCAGAATCCCTCAGACAGCATAACTTGCTGGGCATTCTGGGAGTTGTAGTTGAAAAAAGAAAGAGCAACATTTGGAATGCCACTCTCAGGGCACTTTCACACGGTCATGGGAAGCCAGGACAGCCAGGCTTCGTGCCCTGGGTTAGTTTCCAAATTACAGTAGGACCCCAGTATCCACTGGGGATTGGTTCCAGGACTTCCCGTGGATAATGAAAACCGTGGATAAGAGAGAACACCAAAATCCCCCAAAATTCTGTTTTGTGATAGTGGCTTGCTTTACGGATGCTGTTTTATGATAGTAGCTTGCTTTACAGCTGCTGCTTGTGACAGTAGCTTGCTTTGTGGCTGCTGAATCATATATTTAATTCCCCCCCTGCCAACCATGGATAACTCAATCAGTGAATAATGAATCAGTGGATACAGGGGTCCTACTGTAGTTCGGCTCGTGGCCAACATTCAGCTGGCCACTCATTTACAAGTAGGACGTTGCTGTAACAACCTCTTGAAGGATGGATTTAAACTGTTGCACTTTATGGTATTCTTGCTAAGAAGTTAGTAGGAAGTGGGATAGATAGTGCTACTGTTAGGTGGATTTGTAATTGGTTGACTGATCGCACCCAAAGGGTGAGCATAAATGGCCTCTCATCATCTTGGAGAGACGTGACCAGTGGGGTGCCCCAGGGTTCTGTTCTGGGTCCAGTGCTGTTCAATATCTTTATTAATGACTTGGAGGAAGGAATAGAGAGTATGCTAATTAAATTTGCAGATATTACCAAATTGGGAGGGGTTGCTAATTCCCTAGAGGATAGGATGAAAATCCAAAAGGACCTTGACAGATTAGAATGCTGGGCCAAAGCTAACGAAGTGGATTTCAACAGAGGGAAATATAGGGTGCTACATCTAGGTAAAAAGAATGAATTGCATAGATATAGGATGGGGGAAACTTGGATGGAGAATAGTACCTGTGAAAGGGATCTGGGAGTCTTGGTGGACCACAAGTTGAACATGAGTCAGCAGTGTGATGCGGCGGCCAGGAAAGCCAATGCGATTCTTGGTTGCATCAACAGAACCATAGTGTCTAGATCAAGGGAAGTGATAGTGCCACTCTATTCTGCTCTGGTCAGACCCCACCTGGAGTACTGTGTCCAGTTCTGTGCGCCTCAATTTAAAAAGGATGTTGACAACCTCGAGCGGGTGCAGAGGAGGGTGACTAGGATGGCTGAAGGCCTGGGGGAAATGTCTTAGGAGGAACGGCTGAGGGAGCTGGGAATGTTTAGCCTTTCAAAAAGAAGACTGAGAGGGGATATGATAGCTATGTTTAAATATCTGAAAGGATGTCATATTGAAGAGGGAACAGGTTTGTTTTCCATGGCTTCAGAGACTAGGACTCGGGGCAATGGTTTCAAACTACAGGAAAAGAGATTCCATTTGAACATTAGGAAGAACTTCATGACAGTTAGAGCTGTTCGGCGGTGGAATATGCTGCCACAGAGGGTGGTGGAGTCTCCTTCTTTGACTCTTTTTAAGCAGAGGCTGGATGGCCATCTGTCAGAAATATTGTGATGGGGTTCCTGCATGGCAGGGGGTTGGACTAGATGGCCCATGAGGTCTCTTCCAACTCTATGATTCTATGATTCTATAATTCTATGGAAACTAGAGATTGTAAATTTGTATAATAATGATGATGGCCAGCATCTGTCAAGGAGGTCCATGGGGAATTAAACTCCCAGACTCTGGCTCCACCACCAAAGGCCTAAACCACCAAGCTACCTAGCAAGTCTCATTTCAGAAGGAGTTGTTTCTTCACCTTCCTAGGAGATCACCACATCACCCTTTGGGTCTCCTTTCACCCAAGGACCAAATAGGCCCCACCACCTTGCCCTGCTTCCAGAAATGGATGAGACTGGGGTTTGTGTTCTGGGTGTTTTGATGGTGAGGCCAGGTGGAGGTAAAAGCCCAATATTTTGCAAAAAGAGGGAGGCAAGATCCATGACAGAAAGATCAATATCTTTACATCCGCAAAAATTGGAAAGTGAGGCTTCCATTTTTTAAAAAACTAAGGCGTTTACTTCACATCCTTCCTTGTTCCGCAACTAGTTTTGTACCGTGACAGCGTTGGTCGCGATCACATGGTTTTGTCCCGGTTTTGTCCCTGTTTCCAATTTCTCATGGTCATGATATCTTGTCTCGTGACAACTGTTTCTTCACGGTCTTTTTCCGTGACAAATTCTGAATTTGTCTTGCTTTCTTAACCCTTTTTAAAAATATCGTAAATAAAACTTTTTTGATATTTCGATTCACTGGTGTTCCGGGATTTACACGTCAATGCTACAGAATTTTCAGTGCTTTCTTTAATAAACATTTGCGCTGCATGGTGTTTCCCATAGGGAAACTAATGTCGAATGCCGCTTCAGCTGCTGACCACTAGCTGGACACTGGCTGTTGCGTGACAGTTGTTACCACATGGTCCCTTATCTCGGAACAGGAACCGGGAACAAACCTGCCTGCTTTTAAGAGGGCCTTGTTTTTCTTTTTCCCTGCCCCCTATTTTTTACCGCCATCTTGCACTCTGCTGTATTTGTGTGGAGATTTTGCTTTTTATCTTTTTATTATTGTTCGCCGCCCAGAGTTCCCGTTTAGGGAAGATGGAGCGGGTTATAAGTCCTTAAATAAATAAATAAATAAATAAGAGAATAGCCCAACCAAGCGCCAGGCACAGTATTGTCACTCTCTGATCCCGCTCTGGGGGCGTGGTCGAGACAAATTTCAGCTGTTCCACAACGGACATGAAGTAAGTGTTTTTGGGGCGGTCCAAAGCATGACAGAGACAAAACAGATGTGAAGTAACTGCCTAAGACTGGCACATATGAGGGTGCTGTTCTAAAAATGACCAGATGATACATGATGCCAGAAAAATTCTACAAGGTAAATATAAATAAATATCCATGTAGACAATCACTGCTGCAGTTAGGAGGTGTTTTTCCCTTCCATCTATGGTAGAGATGTGAAAAGATAATAAGGGATGGGCATGAAATGCAAAAATTGAGTTTCATTTCGTTTCTACTCACAGTTTGTTTTGTTTAGTTTTTAAACAATTTTTTGTAAAAAAAAAATTCATAGCAAAATGAAACAATTATGAAATGATTCATTACTCTATAAAATGGATCTTCTGGGTCCTAGAGGCACCAAATTTGGTGGGTAGCTTTTTACAAGGGAGCCATTTTACATAGTAATGAAATGTTTCATTTTTGAAGGAAAAAAGAAGTGTTTCGTTTTGTTTCGTAATGAAACACTGTTTCTTGTTTCATTTCGTAATATTTTGAAAGTTTACAAAATGATAAAACAGCATGTTGATTTTCGTCAGGTGCCCATCCCACTGGACCCAAATGAAAGAACAATACAATTACCAATAGAATTGGAAGTGACTTTATTTTTCACTGATTTATACAGAAGACTGAATATACAGAATACACTGAATATACAGAATACACTGACACTCAGGATTGTCATATACTACTATACTAGTTAGCTTTTGTGATACAACATATTGGAGGCTATCTAAAATTCTTACAATACTAAGGGCATCTCTTACATCTAGATGGGGGGGGGGAATCTCCCTGTTGTGGAAGGAAGGAAGGAAGGAAGGAGGGAGGGAGGGAGTTTATGATAGAAGGAAAGAAATGAGTTGATGATAAAAGGAAGAATCAATTTTCTGGCCCCCAAATCCAGAATATACAGAATGTAAGGAAACACAAGAATTGATTTGTTTGTTAACTGCTGAAGGCCTTAATTCGGGGAAAGGTTTTGTGGGAATTCCTTTTTTTAAATAAGAAGCCATATTTTCAAATACTTTTTTTTAAAAGGAGTTTAGTTTGGGGTAGGGGAGAAAAACAGAGGAGAAATAAGGCCGTGCAGCAACAACTCCTCAGAGAGAATTGCAACTTGATCTGTTGTTTGTGATGCTTCCGGAGAGTAGCAGGCAGGGGTCAGAGGTCTGAGTGAAAAGACTGACGCCTTCTATGAAGGAGCAAAAATGCTCTGCCTTTTATGGTGCTCCGAGTTAAGATAAAAGCCTTCCTTTTCCGGAGAGTGGCCTATCTTGTCCAGTAAAAGCTTCCTTTTCTGGAGCCGGTGGTTTGTTCAGAAAGCACTTACAGGCTGGTGCCTAAATATGCAGACGCCCGGAAGGGCTGTTCTTAAAATGAGCCCAGGGTGTATTTTTGAAGACAGAATGCAAGGCTTGAGTTTACTCAGGTTGCCCAGTGTGAGGCCAACTTAGCAGCCAAAGGAGAGAGTGCCTGTCATCAAGTAAAACCGCTACCGTACTTTAGATTTGAAATTTATTTATCTATTTATTTATTTATCCATTTTTATACCGCCTGTCTTCCCGAAGGAACTCCGGGCGGTGAACAAAAAGGGCACAACAGACCCAAAAGGAAACAATACAACAATCAAATGAAAATGTATATATATAATAAAGAAAAGACAGCTCAACAAGGGAGTCCAAAAGTCAACGGCAAGACGGCAAAAAAAGCCTTTTCCTTAAAGACAAATCACCTTAAAAATGACTGTCCACTTTTCAAATCGCTTTTTCTGAAGAGTCCCCTTGGCCATGCCCATTTTTGACTGCTGAATCACTTTTTCTTGCGACGACCACTGGGGGTGGTATTTTTTTAAATCGGTCCCTGCATCCCCTTTTAAAGCGATTTGGTTGTGTTTGTGGACATACCATGCCGCCTTTTTTCCGGTTTCCTCCCTGTTTCTGCCATTTACCTGTCGAAGTTTAAAGCGGTCTAGCCAAGTGTGAACGGGGAAGCCGATTGCTAAGCAACCGCTGAAGTGCGGACTGCCGAACCGCTATAGCCACCACGTGACGGCGGGAGGAGATAAGACGATGCAAAATAAAAAGTGGCTGCTCAAGGAATTGCGGTAGTGGCCTAAAGGACAGTAATATATTGTGGACTAGGACCCCAGTCACAATGCCATTTTGGTGCTGTGTTTGCTGCGAATGGCTGCGCAGCAAAAAAAAGATCGTGCCTCCACTCCAAGGCACAGCATTTTGGCACCCCAGTCAACCACACCCCCTGAAGCGCACTTTAACCGCATCATCCTATACCACCACTAGCGGTTTGATCAAATTACTCCTCTTAATGATGCACAGTTTTTACCACAGAAATTGCAGTGTGACCGGTGAAAATCCGCACCATTTCAGCCCCCCCCTCCCTTTTCTGCCTTTTTCTGCTGTCCTACTTTAATCAATTGCTGGCATTTCGGTGACTGAGCACTTCCACAAGCTGCAAATTACCAGGTACAGTGACCAATGGGAAATGAAGTGAGAGATGAGAGAAAAACAAAGGAGTTACAATAAAGGCGCTCGGGTACTAGGGATACACTGCCACGTTCTCAAACTTTCGCACGAACTCTTGCAGTAATACTAGAAAGGCGACATGCCGGTAATCAACAAGCAAATCACTTTTCTTATATATACGTGAGCATGACAGAGAAAAGCAGATCAATAAACAGGGAAAAGATTTGCATTTGGCAAGACGGGACGCACAGAAAGAAGTATAATACATCCCTGTCGTTGGGGCGTTAGCTGCGCACCAAACGTCACGTAATCACCCACAATTTTGGTACGCATCAAAATATGATGCACAGTTAATAGCCGTGCAACCAAGGCCATCGTCTACAGGGACTCTTTTCGTGTTAGCAGGGCCTCGACATTGGTTAGCCAGGGGTTAGAAGCCTTTCATCTGTTGGTGGGACAGCGGGACAGATTTGGCATTGTGCTGGGCTACCGAGCTCCCCGCAACCCTGCACAATCCCTTCCAGAGCTCACGGAGTTCATCGCCGCTGCCCTGTTGAGGTCCCCGCGCCTATTGGTCGTGGGAGACTTCAACGTGCATGCGGATGGTGAACTCTCTGGTGCAGCCCTGGAGTTCATGGAATCCATGGCTTCCATGGGTCTGTCCCAGCATGTTTTATGCCCCACCCACAGATCTGGCCACACCCTGGATCTGGTGTTTACCTCCATGTCGGGGGATTCGTGTCTGGAGGTGGCGGACATTGTCTCCCTTCCTGTGTCATGGACAGACCATCACCTGCTCTCATTCTCCCTGGCGATTCCGAGAAATAAAACAACTATTTGCAGAGACAAGATATGGGCAGTTTCACAACCTCAAGGTTCTTCTCCTTGAGTCTAACAATTTTAGATAAAAATATACTCTTATACACGGAAATAAATAGAGGGAAGGTAGATGGGCAGGCAAAGAGGCAATTTTAAGTTTGTGTCATAGATGCACCTACCGACTGGGGTGGCCCACTTCTATCCTTCCAAATGCGAATGGACTGCAATTTCCATGAGACCGAAGCCATAAAGTCAACAGGGAGGTAGCATGGGAGTTACAGTCCACCATCTAGAAGGACACGAGCAGCCAACCCTCACAGTGTCTGTGTGTTCTGTGTTTACTGCATAGCAACCCATCCTAGTAAGGCTTTCACGGCAAGTCACCCCCCGCCGATCACGGGGGTTAGGGACCCACCCCACCTGTGATGCATGAAAATCCGCGATATGCGGAAGCGGGTGGGGTGGTCCCGGGGGCCGGGGGGATTGCGCACCTGTCCGAGGCTTCTCGGAGGAGCGCGGGGGGCAGCACAGAGCGACCCAATCCCCTCCCAGCCCCCCACGCAGC
>JAHTLZ010000017.1:5908143-5922349 GCA_023846285.1 Phrynocephalus versicolor
GGGGGCAGCACAGAGCGACCCAATCCCCTCCCAGCCCCCCACGCAGCTTCGAGGCTCCTCAGAGGAGCGCAGGGGTGGCACAGAGAAATGAATCGCCCCCCGCCACCCCCCCACGGCTCCGAGGCTTCTTGGAGGAGCGCAGGGGGCGGCGCGGAGTGACCCGATCGCCCCCCGCTGCCCCCCCTGCACAGCTCCGAGGCTTCTCAGAGGAGAGGGGGGTGGTGCGGAGCGACCCAATTGCCCCCGCCACCCCCACACACAGCTCCGAGGTGCAGGTACTGCGATCCCACGATGTAGTGGGACTGCAGTACCTCAACTGCGAAATGGCGCGGGGTGACTGTACAGTGGTCCCCCACCCTTTCATGGTTCATATACTATGGTCCTGCTATATCACGGGATCGCAGTACCTCGAAAGGGCTTGGGGGGAGGTTTTAAAAGCTGGGTCTTTTTAAATCTCCCCCCCCCCTTCCCCAAGCCCCGGGCTCCAGCTGATTGGTGCTGGAGTGGAGAAACAAAAGGTTTTTGTCCCCCCAGTCCAGCACCAAACAGCTGAAGCCTGGGGCTTGCCTCCATGGAGGCATCGAGTGCTGCTCCCCCGCACCCGGGGGTGTTCAGGAGAAGCAGCGCACAATGTTTAAAATGACTTTAAGCAACGGAGCCAAGCGCCCCCCCCAGGCCCGACCGGACCTGCATCCGCATATCGCGGATTTTCATATTTGTTCGCATTATGTGGGTGGCCCTGTTTTGGCTACATAAAAGACAGGCACTCAGAGAAGGCGTTTGCTTGCAGAGTAATGTAATCTCTGTTTCATTAGAATGCAGGCGAGCCTCCGTCCTGCTGTACCTCTGGCAATAGTTCATAAATGTGCAAATTTATATTGCCACCACATCCTCCAAAGTTTTTAACTTGCAAAAAAAAAAAGTATTTTTAGCCACTACAAATCGAGTTGTCTTTGGCCCTGTCAGTCGAGTTCCCGAGGGATTCGGAGCTGGAGACAGTTTTAACTAAAATTAGCACGCTTTTCCTCCCCCTTTTGGGAAAAATAAGTCAGGCAAAAAAAGACAAGTCGGCCGGTTGAGCCAAGTTGCAGAACGGCTTGGGTTGCAAACCTCTTTTGTGCAGTGAGCTCTGAAGGATGCTTCGTCTTACCCCGCTCTTTCTGAAAATGTGGTCAGAGTACCATGATAGGGAAGAAGTCCAAGGAGTCCAAGATTTCTTTGGCGTTGCGTGATCCGCCAAAGATGCAAGTCTTCGTTTCCAGTTCAGATTTAATGTGAATTGCACAGCGCAGCACAGGAAGCAGGTGTAGAAACTTTAGAGATTTCATCTGCATGGTTCTGCCTGGGCAGCCATTGCCAACCTGGTCCCCATTATGTGTGGGATGGTGTGCCCCACCATGACCAGCTGCAAGACCCATTGCAGGCAGCTCTGCTGCACTCCTTTGGAAGGCAAGGTCTCACGAGGAGCAAAGAAAGCAGAAACACACTCCACGGTTACCACCCTTATTTAAGAACCCATGCCTTTGATCAACACCTTTTAATGTGGAGAAAGCCCGTTGCATTATCTATTTGGCACCCACCCCCCACTTTTGTGTTAATCAAGATAATGAAGCTCATTTGGTTCTCCCACCCCAGCCACCTTACTTAATATGGAGGCCGTAATTAGCTGGAAGTGTCTTCTCCGCAGGATTCTGCCTGATCATCAGCTTTGTGGAATTAAATGCTTGAGAGAGAGAGAGAGATTATTTGATTCCTTATTTCTGATGCAGCCAGAGCGGCTTCCTCCTGCATGCTCTGGTCATGCCTTGTCAGCTTGTGACTGTCCAGGTAGCGGGATATTATTCCGGGCACAACACACAGTGTACAATCCGACACATTACAATGGATCGAGCTTCCTTTCTGGTCAGATGGTGGAAGGCGAAATCTCTGTTTAACTAACGCGGAGTGTTGGGCAACGAGCCAGTGCAGGGAAATGTGTTCCTTGTGAAGAAAATTAAAGCAGACTTGGGGGCCGGGAGGTGAGGGAGATGTGTATGTGTGTGTGGGGGGGTGCCAATTCGTGCATCCAGGACACTTTTGTAAGTCTGTGGTGAAAGAGAGCATATGGAGGCTCCCCCGAAGGTTCTGGACTGTATTCCTCCCACCCGCCGTTTCCTAGACCAGTGATGGTGAACCTTTTAGAGACCGAGTGCCCAAACTGCGATTCTCTTTTTCTTCCGGGTGGCATCCAGCTGACAGCTGTGCATTCCAGCCTCTCACAAACCAGGTGTGTGGGTCTCTCTCTCTCTCTTCCTTCCCACACAACCACTGTCATAAGAACATAAGAAGAGCCATGCTGGATCAGGCCAAAGGCCCATCTAGTCCAGCTTCCTGTATCTCACCGTGCCCCCACCAGATGCGTTTGGGAGTGCACGAGACTAGATCTCTGTCTCCTGATATCACTCCCCTGCATCTGGCCCTTGAAGTACCCCGGTTTTAAGCCTGCAGATGATACACCTCCATCATGGTTTGTAACCTGTGGTGGACTTTTCCTCCAGGAATCTGTCCAATCCCCTTTTGAAGGCATCCAGGCCAGATGCCATCACCACCTCCTGTGGCAGGGGTGTACATAGGAACATAAGAAGAACCCTGCTGGATCAGGCTGAAGGCCCATCTAGTCCAGCTTCCTGTATCTCACAGTGGCCCCACCAAATGCATCTGGGAGTGCACGAGACTAGAGATCTGTCTCCTGCTACCACTCCCCTGCATCTGGCCCTTGAAGTACCCCGGTTTTCAGCCTGGAGATGATACACCTCCATCATGGCTGGTAACCTGTGATGGACTTTTCCTCCAGGAATCTGTCCAATCCCCTTTTGGAAGGCATCCAGGCCAGATGCCATCACCACCTCCTGTGGCAGGGGTGTACATAGGAACATAAGAAGAACCCTGCTGGATCAGGCTGAAGGCCCATCTAGTCCAGCTTCCTGTATCTCACAGTGGCCCCACCAAATGCCTCTGGGATCACACGACTAGATCTCTGTCTCCTGATCCCACTCCCCTGCATCTGGCCCTTGAAGTACCCTGGTTTTAAGCCTGGAGATGACACATCTCCCCATCATGGTTTGTAACCTGTGATGGACTTTTCCTCCAGGAATCTGTCTGATCCCCTTTTGAAGGCATCCAGGCCAGATACCATCCCCACATCCTGTGGCAGGGAGTTCCAAAGACTAACAACGCGCTGGATGAAAAAATATTTTCTTTTGTCTGTTCTTACTCTCCCAGCCCTCAATTTGAGCGGATGTCCACTAGTTCTGGTATTTTTGAGAGGGAGAAGAGCTTCCTTCTATCCACTTTACTCATTCCCTGCATTATTTTGTACGTCTCAACCATATCCCCCCTCAGGAGCCTTTTTTCCAGACTCAAGAGCCCCAAATGTTTTAGCCTTTCCTCATAAGGGAGGTTCCCCAGTGTTGCTCTCTTTTGCACCTTTTCCAGTTCCACAATGTCTTTTTTGAGATGCGGTGACCAGAATTGTCATTCTACAGTAGCGGCTGGGATTTGTTATCTAACACAACAAGGTGCAAACAAACAAACAAAAAACGTGGGGAGAGTCATCCATTTTGGGAAGCTCCCCAAATCCTCAGACAGAGAAGGAGCTCCCCCAGTATCTTGCATTGATCCCAAACGTCTCTCCACAAAACATGGATTCTTGACATTGTCATTGGGAACTTCACACATCCATCTTTGTAAATGAACCTTCCCTAAGATATTTGAGATCTAGCACCCAATGTTTCATGGAGTGCCCCCTAGTTCTAGTGTTGTGCGATAGGGAAAACAATTTTTCCTTATCTACTTTGTCCACGCTGTGTATGATTTTATAAACTTCAGTCAGGTCACCTCTTAGGTGCTGTTGTTCAAGAGTGAAGAGGCCCAGCCGTTGCAGCCTCAGATGGTAAGGAAGGTGTTCCAGTCCCCTAATCATTCTGGTTGCCCTCCTCTGCACTTATTCCATTTCCATAATATCCTTCTGGCGGTATGGTGACCAGAACTGTACACAATATTCCAGATGGAGCCTCGCCATGGATTTATAAAGAGGCAAAATGACACTTGCTGACTTATTTTCTATGCCCTTCCTAATGATACTTAGCATTGAGTTTGCTTTTTTTCACTGCTGCGACACACTGGGTTGACACCTTCATTGAGCTGTCCACCAGGATACCAAGGTCCCTTTCCTGGTTTGTTTCAGAGAGTTCAGACCCCATCAGTTTATAAATGTAATTTTTTTTTTTGCCCCAATGTGCATCACTCTGCCCTTACTAATGTTGAAGCTCATTTGCCACTGGTTTGCCCACTCCCCCAGGGTCAAGAGATCCCTCTGGAGCTCCTCACAATGTCTCTTCATTCTTTTTAAATATTTGTCTACTTACTGTTTTTAGCTTTTAAATGTTGTTTTCTTAATTATGTAAGCTGTCCTGGGTCCTTTTTAAGGAGGAAAGACAGGATAAAATATTTTAAATAAATGAATAATATATAAATGGAAGGCCACCAGTTTTCTTTACCTGCCCTTATGTGGCAGAAGGCCTGGGTTCAGATCTCTACACCACCATGGAAACGCACTATAAATGAGGACTGATAAAGCCACTTCTTAAATATCTTGCCTTAAACGCCCTCTTAGGGTCACTATAAGTTGGTTGCAACTGGACATTAAATCAGGTTTCCATTTTATGTCCTGTGTTACACAATACCACTGGAGAGAGTTTGTATGGAGTTTGGAGGTTCACTCTCACCAGAATGAAGATGACACTCCATCTCTCCATCCTATCTAAATCCAGAGAAGCTGCTTCAATTCTATATCAGTGTCTGGTGTCAGTAATGGACTGGACCAGGGTGGAAAAAAAAAGGAAACTTAATCCAGAGCACGCAGAGGGGCAGCTGGTTGTGTGTCTTCAATTAGAAGGATGTTACAGAAGCTCTTCTCTGTTGCTGCTCCCAGACTTTAGAATTCCCTCCCACAAGAGGCCACTCTGGCCTCATCGCTGCTGTCCTTCTGCAAGAAGGCAAAGACCTTTCTCTTCAGGCAAGCTTTTCCTTAAATGACTGGATGCCTGTATGGTTTGGGGGCTTTTTAAAATGCATGGTTGTGCCTTATTGCTTTTTAGGTGTTTTTGGTGTTGCTTTTGTTTACCTTTTTTAGTGTGGTCTCTGTTTTGGACAAAAACAGAGGGGGAATATGATTGCGACGTACAAAATTATGCAGGGCATGAGTAAAGTGGAGAGAGGGACACTCTTCTCCCCCTCACAAAATACCAGAACTAGGGGAAATCCATTCAAATTGAGGGTTGGGAGAGTGAGAACACACCAAAGAAAATACTTCTTGACTTAGCATGGTGTTAGTCTGTGGAACTCCCTGCTACAGGTTGTGGTGAAGGCATCTGGCCTGGATGCCTTCAATAGGGGATTGGACAGATTCCTGGAGGAAACGTCCATCACAGGTTACAAACCATGATGGAGATGTATCATCTCCAGGCTTAAAAAACCAGGGTCCTTCAAGGGCCAGATGCAGGGGAGTGGGATCAGGAGACAGAAATCTAGTCTCGTGCACTCCCTGAAGCATTTGGCGGGGCCACTGTGAGATATAGAAAACTGGACTAGATGAGCCCTTGGCCTGATCCAGTATGGCTCTTCTTATGTTCTTATGATCTTTTTTAGTATTTGTATACTTACAGTTTCTAGCTTTAAAATTTGCCTTTTAATGGTGTATGCTCCCCTGGGTACTTTTTAAACAGAAAGGTGTGGTAAAGATGTTTTATATCAGTACTGCCCAAACTTTGGCCCTCCAGATGTTTTGGACCACAACTCCCAGAATTCCATGCCTGTATTGCCAATGACAAAGGACTGTGGGAGTTGTGGTCCAAAACATCTGGAGGGCCCAAGTTTGGACACCACTGTTTTAAACGAGATATAAAATAATATAAAACTTGACCACCCACCAGTTTCTGGTCTCTGGGTCAGAGCTATGTAAAGTTTCCCCACTGGGGTGGGGGATGCCACTCCTCCCAGAATCCCACAGCCTGTGTGGCATTTGTGAGATTCTTGGAAACTATTGTCTGAAACCAGGAACTTTGCCCACCTCTGTGCCTGGCTTCCTGAATTGAAAATACAACTAAACAAGCAAACAGTGTCTCTGGAAAGAAGCACCAAACAAAGTCCAGGCAAAGGAGAGAACATGGCGTTGAAGGCGGTCTCTGAAGGGAAAGTCTTCTGTGGGTTCGGTTGGGCTGGACTCCAAACCTCTCTGCAGAGTCACTGCCTGCAAACACATGGTGTATGGCCACTTCACGGCTGTCTGTTTACCTCAGAAACAGATCACAACCCCCCTCCTGCACCCCAGTTCACATTCCCACACAATCACACATTTTCACTGCTAAAAGCAGATTTCCAGCTGCTCCTGTTTCCAAGAGGATATGTGGGTGGCCGAGAGAAGAGATGAGGTTCGGCCTCCAAACTAGCATTCACGCTCTGAGCATTCAGCGTCACCCTCCTTCACACCCACACCAGCCAGGACCAAGCAAGGGAGCAGAGTGAACCTGAAAAGACGCAGGCCAAAGGGCGCAGAAAACATTGACATTTGCCCTTTGCAAATGTCGAGAGGACACCAATGACAGCTCCGTGAAGGTGTCTACTACACATGGGCACGGAGCGGCGAAATTCTCGTTTCCGTTTTCGGTTATCGTTATCGTTACGTAACGGATAACGGTAACGAGAATTACTCCGCTCCAGCTCGAACCCGACCCGAAAAAAGAAAAATTGGCTCGGTTTATTGTTGTCGTTAATGGCATCGCGGCGATCGCGCGATGCCATTACCAACAGCAGTACAGAAAAAAAAATTGAAGTTAAAAAAAAAACACCCCGATTCCCGGCCAAAAAAGCAGGCGAAAATATGCCTGCCTGAGGACACCTACCAGAGGGGTGGTTTCGGGGGGGGGGTCCCTGGCCTTCCCCCCCTCTCCTGTCCTGGGCTGCTTGCACCAGGCTGGGGGGGGGGGTCGGTCATCCTCGTCATCTCCATGTGCCATGCGGTGGGGGGGGTTCCAAAATGGCGACCGCAACATTTATTTTGAAATCGTGGTCCAAAAACACACCAAAGCACAGCTCACTGGGGAGATGATTCCACAACGTGGGGCCCATCACAGAAAAGGCGCGGTTACGCGTGAGCGATTTCCACGCCTCTCTGGGTGTGGCCACCCTAAGTGAGCGCGCCTGCGCCATCCTCGTGGGCCTGGTCCCAGTTGACCTCTGAGAGATACGCTCCACCAGGTACTCTGGTCCCAAGCCGTGGAGGGCTTTGAAAATCAAAACCAAGACCTTGAACCTTATCCGGAGGGCAACGGGAAGCCAATGCAGGCGAGCCAGAACTGGGGTGATGTGCTCAAATCTACGAGCACCCACCACCAGTCTGGCGGCCGCATTCTGCACCCGTTGGAGCCTCCGGACAAGGGTCAAGGGCAACCCCACGTAGAGGGCATTGCAGTAGTCAATCCTCGAGATCACGAGGGCCTGCACAACTGTCCTCAGGGAGGACTCATCAAGGTACTGTCGGATCTGGGCGATCCTGCGGAGGTGGATAAAAGCGGCCCTGGAGACTGCCGTCACCTGGGCTTCCAGGGAGAGGGCTGAATCCAGGACCATGCCCAGATTCCTGGTCCTGTCTGTAGGCTGGAGGGAAACACCCCCCAGCATAGGGAGGGGGCCATTGTACCCAGACGAGAGCGCCCCGAAGAACAGAACCTCCGTCTTCTCCGGGTTCAGCTTGAGCCGATTAGTCCTGGCCCATTCCAGAACCGCCTCCAGGCAGAGGTCGAGGGAGCGTACTGCCTCAAGAGAGGTGGTGGGCTCCCGCATAGTCTATCTGCTACTTATCAGGCTGTGCTTTCCAAAGTACCCAGACAAATCCAAAAGCCTTCACCACCAAGGCCATAGCTAACGACCCATTTTTGATAGGTTTCAGCACCTTAGGCCATTGTTCACCTTAAGGCTATGGATACTATTGTCTCCCTAACGAGCCTATTCAGGCCATTGTTCATCTTATGAGCCTAATTCAGACCAGGATGACAAGAGGTCAAAGATGACTATAAGATGGAGGATTTGCACTAGCTGTAATCAGACTGATGAAGCTGTTTGGATGAGCAGCGAAATGTTTCTATCTCTCAAGAAAAAGAAGTTCAGTTGCCATGACTCAACTTCCAGATAAACTCACCTGGATGACTGAGAATCTTCACAGACATAGTTACTACTAGGTATTATGGAGATGAGACCCCCTCCCCTCACTCACCCCTTGACAGCTCCACGGCTTCTAACCACAGAAATCTGAGGAATGCTGATGGGTGGTTTAAATATTGACAGCCATGTTAGGAAAACCTTCTCCAACACAAGCTAATGCCCCCTCCCCACAAATGCTTTGATACATAATGTTGTCATGCTTCAAAACAGATTCAGGAAAAAGGTCTGGAAGATCTTGCCAGGTGTGTCTGGCTGTTTTGCTAAATAGTTTGTCGAGAGGCTTTCTTGCAAAAAATATTGCTTTTTCTCCATCGCTAGCTCAGGTCTAGCAAAGCTCGTAACAGCCTGTGTTGTGTGCATGCAAAGACTCTGCAAAAGAGGTAGAGGCAAGCCCAGCCATTCAGCTGCCAGACAAAGGTGCTATGGCTTTTGCTGCCTGCATTTCCTTGCTCTCTTATTTCTTGCACTCGCTCCTCCAAATGTGGGCCCAAATTCTGTCTTGCTTTTTGCTTCTGTCTGGGTGAATGCTTTGGCTGGAATGCTCTAAGTCAGTGGTGGCCAAACTTCGGCCCTCTAGATGTTTTGGACCACAACTCCCAGAATTCCAAGCCTGTATTGCCAATAACGAAGGACTGTGGGAGCTGTGGTCCAAAACATCTGGAGGGCCGAAGTTTGGCCACCACTGCTCTAAGTCAGGGGTCCTCGAAGCTTTTAAACAGCAGGCCGGTCCAACACCCCTCAGACACCACTGGGGGCCGGACCACAGGGGAGGGAGGGGCAAGTGGCCCCCCCCCACACACACACAATCAGCCCATGATCAATGCATCTCCGGGCCCCCAGCAAATGCCTCCTGCTCCGGGTTGTGCCACCGCTGGGATCCCTCTGCTGCGCCTCCTCCTCCTCATACAGTGGCAGTGGTTGGAGCAGCTCCCCTTCCTTCCTTCCTTCCTTCCTTCCTTCCTTCCTTCCTTCATTGCATCGGGATGGAGGTGGCAGCCCAGGCAAGCTCAGGCCCCTCATCACCTTCTACACGGCCACTCAGGATGAGGAGCAGCAGCCGCGGCAAGGCTGGCACCACTGCACACGGATCCAGCTGTGCACCATCACGCCCTTGCTATGCCCGGGAGGAAAAGCTGCCTTCTCTCTTGGCCCAGCCCAGCCAGGCCTGACTTGATGCACCACAAGTGAGGGAGGGAGCGAGCAAGGGCTGGGAACTGCCTCAGCAATAGAAGCAGCTGTGGAGGCTGGCTTGCTTGCAAAGCAGGGGGGGAGGTGGGGGGTCTGCAATTGGTCCCGGGGGGGCGGATTCAGGACCCTGGGGGGGTTGCATCCAGCCCCCGGGCCTGAGGTTGAGGACCCCTGCTCTAAGTGAATGCAGACAGGGAGATCTGTTTGTGGTTCAGGAAATGCAGCCTGTGTATGTGATTCCGGGCACTTGATTAATATTTCATGCTCTCCGGGGCAAGGCCTGGCCATGGAAACATTGCGGGAAGTTCCAGGTTGTGGCAGCTGCTAAATTTAGCAGCTTGAGCCAAATCGTGCATTAGCCTGATAGATCCTTCCTTCCTTCCTTCCTTCTTTCCTTCCTTCCTTGCTTCCTTGCTTCCTTGCTTCCTTCCTTGGATTTGATTGCTGACCAAACTACTGGAGCCCGAATTTCTGCTGGTGGTGGCTGCGATGATGGTGGTGGCCCTCCCAGACCAGCCCACAAGCTGTAATTGGCATATAATGACACTGAAATGCAGCTATTAGAATCACATTATTGGCTGTCAGGAGAGCAGTTTCACTTGTCAGTTTTTCCTGGGTGCCTTTTGTCAGTCCCAGCAGGAGAGCCCTGGAGCCATCCCCTCCATCGGAAAAAGGGCAGTGGATCTTCAGGGGAAGACAAATAAAAACCAAAACAAAGGGCAAGCAAACACAATTGAAAGCAAAAATGTGGCAGCACCTCAAAAAGGGGATTGAAAATAAAACAGTCAACATTATAATGCCATTATACAAAAACGATAGTAAGGCCGCACCTGGAGTATTGTGTACAATTCTGGTCACCGCATCTGAAGAAAGACATCATGGAACTGGAAAAGGTGCAGAAGAGAGCGACTAAAATGATTACTAGGCTGTGACACCTCCCTTATGAGGAAAGGCTAAAACCTTTGGGGCTCTTTAGTCTGGAAAAAAGGCGCCTGAGGTGGGGATATGATTGAGACGTACAAAATAAAGCAGGGCATGAGTCAAGTGGATAGAGGGAAGCTCTTCTCCCTCTTACAAAATACCAGAACCAGGGGAGATCCACTGAAATTGAGGGCTGGGAGAGTAAGAACAGACAAAAGAAAATATTTTTTCACCCAGCGCGTTGTAAGTCTATTGAACTCCCTGCCACAGGAGGTGGTGATGGCATCTGGCCTGGATGCCTTCAACAGGGGGTTGGACAGATTCCTGGAGGAAAAGTCCATCACAGGTTAAAAACCATGAGGGAGATGTATAATCTCCAAGCTTAAAACCAGGGTACCTGAAGGACCAGATGCAGGGGAGTGGTATCAGGAGACAGATATCTAGTCTCATGCGCTCCCAAACGCATCTGGTGGGGCCACTGTGAGACACAGGAAGCTGGACTAGATGGGCCTTTGGTCTGATCCAGCATGGCTCTTCTTATGTTCTTATGTTCTTATGAAGTCTATTCCCCCCCCCCCAACAGAATACGTTGGCAAAAAGGGGGGAGCAGGGGAAAATAGACCCATCCAAGGTGGGTGGATGAATGAGAAAGAATCAAGATTATATCTTTCCTTACTGGCCCTCATCACTAGCTATTCTTGATTCAAGTTGGGGAAGATTATTCTTTTTATGCGACAACTCTCAGAATGGGCACATCAAGGCTAGGAGAACATTGCGCTTGCATGGCTGTGAAAAACAAAATATCTGTTTCTACTTGCTGGAGGAGTGGTTTGCTAAAATGCAGCCTGAAGCCAGATGAGAAGCCTGGGTGGTGATGCATGCCAGTGTGAACCAGGACTTCTGGCCAAGCTGCAAATCAGGCTGCAAAAAAAGAAAAAGAAAAAGAAAAGAAAGAATGAAAGAAAGATTTTTTTTCTCCCTTCCAGAAGGTCCCAGGCAGTGACAGAAACTGAAGGTCACTGCCAGACACAGTGCCAGCTGGCCGGGATGCTGGTAGTAGTGTTGCAGGTGGCTGAGGTCCAGCCGGGACATGGCCTCTGTTATGAATGTTGCAGAACCCTCCTTGGGTATTTGTACACGACCCCTAAACTCCGCGGCAAATGGCTCCCAGGTCCGGAGCTTAAAATTGTTTCCCCACCAGCTCTGGAGTTTACAGATAATTAAGTGCGACCACGCCCACCTAAGCGCGTCCCAGCTCACTTTTCAGGTACCTGCTCTCCGGAGCTGAAAATTCCTGATGCGGATATAACGTAGTGACTGCCGGGCTCTCCTTGCTTCTGTTTGTTCATTTTTTGCCCCCCGCCCCTTTAAGAGATTTGAATGCAGTGCCGGGACGGCAGAACGGAGGTGAGCGGCATTCTTTTCTTCCTTTTTTTCTCCCTCCCCTCACGCAGCCAGCAGCCAGGAGTGCGGAGGGGGTGGGAACGCAGGAACAGCGACAAACCCCTAAGATCTCTGGTCCGAATTTAAGTGGCCAGCGGATCTTAGGGGTCGTGTGAAAAGGCAAGTCCCTCTGCCCAGGGAGGTGCTCAGAGACCATTCAGAGATGGGTAGGGGGGAGGAGGCTGCTAGGTCTCCAGGTACCCAAAGAATTGCTCTGCTTCCTGAGACCTCCAGGGACAGAGATCTCACTCTGCATGGCAGTGAAGGAGGGGGTGAAAAAAAAAAAAACCCTGGAGTGTATTGTGTTTGAGATGATGAATGAATGCATCTTTATTTACAGTTGTTAACCAAATCAAGAAATACCAAAAGATCAATTTGCCAGAATAAAATGATTTGCCAGAATAAAACATTTTAAAAACAATATAAATTTTTTGATAAAAGCCACAAAATACAAACAGGACTGTTATATAAATAGTCAGTATCAGAAAGACAGATAAAATAATACTGTATACCGAAGATCAAGCCAACATCAGACCCCTAAATGGAGACCACACTCTATATGACCACCGAGAGCTAGAATTACTGGCAGTCATAAGCCTACGTACAACTACTGCAGCGGTACAAAATCTAGCGACACAATTTGAAATCTGCTGGGACCTGTCAGAAAGAACTAACTTTGCACAGAATCCGGCAGGTCTCCCAGGAAATTTGTTGATAACAGATTGAATAAGTTCTTTACGGAAGTCTCCTTAGGGAGACAAGAGTATCCATAGTCTAACGAGCCTATTCAGGCCATTGTTCATCTTATGAGCCTAATTCAGACCAGGGTGACAAGAGGTCAAAGCTGACTGACTATAAGATGGAGGACTCGCACTAGCTGTATTCAGACTGATGAAGCAGTTTGGATGAGCAGTGAAACGTTTCTCTCACTCAAAAAAAGAAGTCCAGTAGCCATGACTCAACTTCCAGATGAACTCACCTGGAGGACTGAGAATCTTCACAGACGTGAGCAAGGATGGTGCTCACCCAAAATCCATTTTCCTCTTTCCTTCCTTGCCGCTGGTAGAATGAGATATATTGCTCCAGGAAAGACTCAAACCCACCACAACATAAAGAGGAGTCTTAACCATCCCAAGCTGTTCTTCTCTGCTTCTCCCAGCATCCGCGCTGAGTCAATTTTTGATTCCTTCCTTTCATTCCTCCCCCCCCCCACTGTTTGGTAACAGCTGGCCAGATGCAGAGATCAAGAAAGCTCACATATGCCTTGGTAGCTTTTGGTTGGCGCAATAAAGGTATTATCCCAGTATAGATGTTGTTGGCTATTCGTTGGTCCGCTGGCTTTGTTTTTCTGTTACTGTCAGCTCTGGGCTCACAGGGAAGCTCTCTCGGGGTGTCTGGATCCTCGCCTTTCTCCAGAGGTGCCGTTTTGATTACGTTATTCAGTGTCGTGTTGATGGCAGAAAATAAGCATGTTTGGGGATTATAACACAGAGGAAATTCAGGTTAGGGCGCTTTTACATGACCCCTAAGATCCGCTGGTCACTTAAATTCGGACCAGAGATCTTAGGGGTTTGTCGCTCTTTGTGCGTCCCCACCCGAGCACTTCCTGGCTGCTGGCTGCGTGAGGGGAGGGAGAAAAAAAAGGGACAAAAAATGCAGGCTTACCTCCGGTGCCGGTGGACGCCGCCCCGTTGTTGTGATTCCTTCTCTTAAAGGGGCGGGAGGCAAAAAACAACAGCAAAAAGAAGCAAGGAGAGCCCGGCACATCCGCATCAAGATTTTTCACCCTTGGAGAGCAGGTACATGAAAAGTGCCCTGGGACGCGCTTAGGTGGGCGGGGTCACACTTAATTATCTGTAAACTCCGGAGCTGGTGGGTAAACAATGTTAAGCTCCAGAGCTGGGAGCCATTTGAGGCAGAGTTTAGGGGTCGTGTAAAAAGGCCCTTAGGGGCTGGCTGCATGAAAGGCAATCGGACTGGGACTGGCATGGGGATTGCCTTGCTGGGACAGAATTTGGGGTGCCTTGTTCTCCAGCCCAACACCTCCAGTCCCTTAATTTCCCCTAGTTTGGACAGCTGCTGTTGATGGATAAGAGGCTGCAGAGATACAGCTGGTTCAGAGGTGGTGGAGGAGAGAGCTTTAACTCGAAATGTTGACACCTGGGCCAAATAGCAGCATCTCCTCACCCCAAGCCTCTGTGGGGGAGGTATGGGTGTGAGCCTTGCCTAGAAAAAGTTGGCCTCCTCCCCCCCCCCAAAAAAAAACAAAAAGCAAGCTTCTGCTTTCAAAAAGGGGGGGGGGTAAGGATGAATTTTCACTGAGATAATTGCCAGAAGAAGAAGAAGAAGAAGAAGAAGAAGAAGAAGAAGAAGAAGAAGAAGAAGAAGAAGAGGA
>JAHTLZ010000017.1:5922359-5933281 GCA_023846285.1 Phrynocephalus versicolor
GGGAAATTGTCCAAAGCTCATTAAATCCTCTCTCCACCTTGCTCGGCTAAATATTTGAAGTCTGGGATTAGCTGCGTCTGTCTGTCACGCGCCCGTGTCCTTGGTAACGCAACTGCCTTGACAGCTAAAAGGGGTGGGGGATGTCTTTGGTTTTGTTGTCTCCCTCCTGTTCAACCCTGCTGTCATTTTTGAACCTTATTCACTCCCTTTCTCCGTGAAAGGGCAGAGGAGGACAGGACACACCCATATATATATACACCCATTTTTATACATATGCATATTTTTATACATATGCATATTTTTATCTCGTCTTTCCGTGAAAAATCCCCTTCAGGCCAACAAACAGTACAACATTGCTTTTATTTTTAAAAAGGAATCAGACCAATCAAATCCCCACTCAACTCGAACTACAACTAGACAATAGCGCCATTAATGGCAGGAGCCGATAAATGTAAAAACAGATTAAAAGCAAATGTTGGGCGAAGCTTTATGACGAACCTGTCAGTTAATCCAAATCTAGGGTCTGGAGATTCATCCCACTCTCACCTTGCAGAGGCATCGCTCAGTGGGTGGGTGCACGAGGCAGGGAGCCAGGGTCCGAGGGCTCGAATCCTCGCTGTGCCTCTTAGGAGAGGAGGCCAGCTGAGATTGGCCCCTGAGGAGGAATGGTGGCCGATGGGCTTGCGTGGCATGCCGACTGGGGTGGAGGGACTGGTCAGTCCCGTAGGTCAGATCCAGCTGGACATTTTTGCAATGATGATCAATACCTGATGATCATTAACTTGCAAAGCGGGGAAAACCAGCCCACAGAGACGGTTATTTTTATGTGGAAGGGGCCGTTTCAGGAGCGACACCTTCATTCTCCCCAAACCGTGGCTCGCCTGCCACTCAACCTGACGTCTTTTCAGGCCATTCTTCGGCGGAGTCTTTGAACCCAAACTGTTTTGATCTCTGAAGCTTTCGTGGGGCTCTTTTCAGGTGTCAGCTCCGACGGAATGCATGGTTTTTATGGTACGTGGTTTCATACGGTAAGCCACGCTGAGAATTCATGGGAGGGAGGGAGGAGGCAGCATCCTTTTCTATCATTAATTGATTCTATGGGGAAAGGCGGTGTGACGGGAGGAAGTCATGAAGGGGCTGCATACAGAGCCCAGGATAATTAATTTTGGATGATGCTTTCTAATTTCCCTCTACCAACATGGCCACCAGTAGGGGGTTATGGGTAATGTAGTCCAAAAAAGAACCTTTGCTATCCTCAGATTCCAGAGCAGCGAGGAGATTTTAATCCAGTCCGGGATCTTCAGCCTCTCCTCCTCTTAACTGCGTGCTTGGACATCTTTTCTTTAAAGCATCCTAATCCCAGTTCTTAACCCAGAGCCAAGACCGAGCGGATAACTGATTAAGCCATTGCCTTTATTGTCTTCTTTATTGGAGGACGTTTTACAGAGCAAGAGTTGCGCGCTTAGCTTTAGCCATATTTTCTCAGAAGCTTTTCTGTTCCGAAGGAAGGGATGTGACTCGTCTACCGTCTTTGTGAAATCAATTTTCTTTGGCATACTTGTGCGACTAATGCCACTCATTGAAAGACAAGCCAATGAGTATGTAAATTGCTGTGTAAACACACTGCAACCCCTGTGCTTGTAACCAAATTGACAATTTCCCTGGAGATGATGCTGGTGGATATACTTTCTCGTGCTCATAAGACTGTCATTGTCTGTCTGTCTGTCTGGGGCATTTATTTCCTTATGTCTGTTTTCATAGACTGTGTTGTTTTTCACTGGAGAGGTGGCTTCAGTGTTCATTTTGCAAACTTCGGCATTCCAGATGTTTGGGACCACAACTCCCACAGTCCTTTGTCATTGGCAATACAGGCTCGGAATTCTAGGAGTTGTGGTCCAAAACATCTGGGGGGGGCGAAGTTTGGATACCCCTGTGAGGAGTGGGAAGGCCATTAAGTGGCACAGTATAAAAATGCAATTCATAGACTTATCTCCCCATCCCCACTCTGAATTAATTAATTAATTAATTTGTTTGTTTTTTATACAGCCCATCTAGCCCTACGGCTACTCTGGGCGGTTTACAACATAAAATCTCAAGAAAACAATGACAAGAGTTAAATAACGAAAATACAAACAACATAATGAAACAAATTATAACCAAATAAATCAGCAACAATAAACTAAAACAAAAATAGAAATAACCAAGTAATTGATCCAACAACAACAAATTAAAAATAAGTGGTAAAAGGATAGTGCCTTGCTAGGTGTTTAAGAAGTCAGGGAAGGCCATTCTGTAAAACCAGGTTGCCAGTAGTTTTTTAAAGGTTTGAAGTGAGGGTGCCAGGCAAATTTTTGGTGGTAAAGGATTCCATAAATGAGGAGCAACCACTGAGAAGGCCCTACTCCTTGTCACAGCTTTCTGGGCCTCCCTAGGGGTTTGAATTCCCAGGTGTCCTGCCTGGCTAGCACGGGTGATCCAGGCAGTTCTTCTTGGGAGGAGCCGTTCTGTCAGATGCTATACTGAGGTCCCAAACCATTTAGGGCCTTGTATGTTAACATCAAAACCTTGATGTCGATGCAGTCGTGTATTGGCTACCTGTGTAGAGCTGCCAGTACTGTGGTACTATGATGGTGCCTTCTAAGCCCCGTTAATAATCTGACAATTGTATTCTGCACTAGCTGCGATCTCCGCATTAGCCTCAAGGGCAGCTCCACATAGAGAGTGCTACAGTAGTCTATCCTGAGGATTACAAGCACATGAACCAATGCGGTCAATGCCTTGACATCAAGGAGGGCCCACAGCTGGGCAGTCCTCTGCAGTTGCTAATGAGTGGAACTAGCGATGGGCACGAAACGGAAAAAGTAATGTTTCGTTTCGTTTCATGCTCACCCCTGTTTTGTTTCGTTTCATTTCTTACCAAAAAAAATTTATTTAAAATTTCATATGAAACCAAATGAAATGAAACAAAATGGCTCCCCTAGAAGCACGAGATTTGGTGCCCGGGACTCCGGGAGTCATTTTTAAAGGGCTCCAGCCATTGACAGCTCAGCAGGAGCCCAAAAACGAAGGAACAAAATGGTTCGTTTCAAGGGGAAAATAACCATTTCGTTTTGTTTCGTTTTTCGTTTATTGCCCATCCTTAAGTGGAATGGACCACCAGCGCCACCTTACTTCTATATCTATGAAGTAAGACAGAAGACAGACGGAAGAGGAGATGCATAGGAAGCCCCTTGTATTGAGTTTATTCAAGTTATGCAGATCATCTGCAGCCATGGTTTTTATCATCCTAAGAACTTGGAGGTCTCAACTTTTCCCATGCTGTATTAAATCATGTTTTAAATGAGCTAAGGTGCAGCTCTGGCCACGTCATCCAGCAAAAGTGCATTTTATCTCCTTACCCCTTCAATCAAAAGGATGTTGACAACCTCGAGCGGGTCCAGAGGAGAGCAACCAGGATGGTTGAAGGTCTGGAAGAAATGTCTTACGAGGAGCAGCTTAGAAAGCTGGGAATGTTTAGCCTTACAAAAAGAAGGCTGAGAGGGGATATGATAGTCATGTTTAAATATTTGAAAGGATGTTATATTGAAGAGGGAACAGGTTTGTTTTCCATGGCTTCAGAGACTAGGACGCGGGGCAACGGTCTCAAACTACAGGAAAATGGATTCCATTTGAACATTCGGAAGAACTTCATGGTGGTTATTGCTTTTTAGCAGTGGAAGATGCTGCCACAAAGGAGGGCAGTGGAGTCTCCTTCTTTGGAGGTTTTTAAGCAGAGGCTGGAGGGCCATCTGTCGGGAGTCCTGTGATGGTGGGTTCCTGCATGGCAGGGGGTTGGACTGGATGGCCCTTGAGGTTCTCTTCCAACTCTATGATTCTATGATCCTGTTGTAGAACATATCATACAGAAATCCAGGCTAGATACAGATGGAGGAAGAGCGCAAACTGGTGACAGAAACCTCAGTCAGTTCAGAAATGTAGATGGCACCAAATTACTTCCGGAAAGCAGTGGTGGCTTGAAACGGCTCCTGGGAAACATTTGAAAGAAGAAAATGCCAAAGCAGGATTACAGTTGAGTAGGTCGCAAGTTCACACCCGCTCGGCTGTGACCACTTCTCCGTGAGCTGAGTGGGACCCACTTCTGACTAAAGACGCAACAGCCAGGGTTGTGCTGTGACTGTCTTATTGTGACACCTGGGTTTTTCAGGGGAGATTCTTCCTTCACCAGATCTGTGGAATGAGCTAGAGTGCAATATGGGACACCCACAGCACCCCAAATAATGACTGTATCAAAACCATGAACCTGATCCAGGATGCAACAGGCAGCCAGTGCAGGCCAGCCAGAACCAATGTGTTCTTAGGGGGGGTGTCTTGAAGGCAGATGGGAGGGGATCATTATAGATGCCTAAGAGCCTTTTCACACAACCCCTAAGATCTGCTGGCCACTTAAATTCGGACCAGAGATCTTAGGGGTTTGTTGCTGTTCCTGCGTTCCCATCCCCTCCACACTCCTGGCTGCTGGCTGCGTGAGGGGAGGGAGAGAAAAAGGAAGAAAAGAATGCCGCTCACCTCCGTTCTGCTGTCCCGGCACTGCATTCAGATCTCTTAAAGGGGCGGGGGGCAAAAAAAGAACAAACAGAAGCAAGGAGAGCCTGGCAGTCACTACGTTATATCCGCATCAGGAATTTTCACCTCCGGAGAGCAGGTACCTGAAAAGTGCGCTGGGACGCGCTTAGGTGGGTGTGGTCGCACTTAATTATCTGTAAACTCCGGAGCTGGTGGGGAAACAATTTTAAGCTCCGGAGCTGGGAGCCATTTGCAGCGGAGTTTAGGGGTCATGTACAAATACCCTAAGATCATTATGGATGCCTAAGGACAACCTCCGGGTTGGAGAAATAGACAGGATATCTCTCCGTGCCATTTGCAGGGAATCATAAGCAGGTGAAGACATCTACTTGGGAATACCCTGAAGCAAATGGTGGGCCACTGTGTGAAACAGAATACTGGACTGGATGGGCTGTGGCCTGTCCCAGCAAGCCTGTTCTTTTTTTTTAATTATTTAAGTAATTTTATTGGGTTTTTTGGGGAGAAGAAGGGGGGAATGTGGGGGAGGAGGGGGGAATACACTATAAAAATTCCATTGAGTATATCAAGTCAAAAATAACAATTTAGCATATTAACAAATCACCAAATAGTATCACAATACTAACAAGTTTGTTACTTCTTGCCATCTTTTTTTGGAAATCTCTTCGTAGTCTCCCTTTAGAAAACCAGAGAAAACCTGCCTAGAAAAACACACCAGCACTGGATGGCCATCTGTCGGAAATATTGTGAAGGGGTTCCTGCTTGGCAGGGGGTTGGACTCGATGGCCCATGAGGTCTCTTCCAACTCTATAATTCTATGATTCTATGATTCTATGATTCTATCTGATGGAGGCTGGGGAAAATGTCCGTATGTGAAAGATGCAAAAAGGCAAAAGACCTTGGGATAATCTTGAGAAGCCCAGATTCTCCGAGAAAAAAAAACATATCATGCCGGGAAAGGTGGAAGGCAGCAGGAAGTGAGGAAGACCAAGTAGAAGACAGACAGACTCCCTAAAGGAAACCACAGGTGTGAGTTTGCAAGAGCAGAGCGAGCCGTGGAGGATGGAGCTTGTTGGAGATTGCTGGCTTATAAAGGCCACCATAACTAAGAGATGACTGGAAAGCACCGAGCAAGCAACCAAGGGGGCCTTAGCTTGTGCTTGTCTTCCCGCCCTCTTCGATACGAACAAAACAGCATTCCCCCACTCCCACCCCCCCCCACACAGAGACACCAAACACCGACACGAGCTGCAGATTGCCTGGCAGATGGTGTGCACCGTCCCCAGCAGCAGCTGGCAAGGATCTTTTTGTCATCCGCCCCCTCCGAGTGCAGCGCGTCCGACTCCACGAGGCTCCAGGAAGACCGGCTGTTCCTGACTTTATCTATGGCACTTCGGATCAGTGCAGTGAAATGCACCTGGGCTGAGCAAAATGTGCATGCGCGCACGCACACGCACACACACACACACACACACACACACACACACACACACACACACACACACACACACACATGCTCCCGATCTTGATGGACATTTCACAGCTCCATCCTGAACTTAGGGGCTCACTGAAGAGCCCAGCCAAGGAGGTTCCAGATTTATCGTATTTGCCCCCCCCATCTGTAAGATGCCTCGCATGTAGAGATGGGCACGACTCAAAAAAATTGTGTTTCGTTTGTCGTTTTTCGTTTAGGGGGGTCCGTTTTGGTTCGTTTTCATTTTTCGTGAATTTTTGCAAAAAAAAAATCGTTTTCGTTTTCGTTTGTTTCGTTACCGTTTCGTTACCATTTATTTCAATTTTTTGTGATTATTTTTTAGCATTTAAAGCAATTCAATGTATTGCCGTAACGAAAACGAAACAGACGACAAAACGTCTAGTGTTTCTGTTCGTTTCGTTTCATTTTGGAGGCAAAAATTCGTTTCTCGTTTCGTTACGTAACGAAACAAAAAACGAAAACGAAAATGAAAAATTGTTCATTTCGTGCCCATCTCGCATGTATAAAAGGACCCCCACTTCTCCAGCCCAAAATTTCAGTTTCGCAACCACACGGTTCTCTCCTCGGCTTACTTCCTTGGAGAAGACGACCCTCAATTTTTGGTCGAACAATTTTAGACAATTACTTACGGGGAAATTCTGCGTCTTTCCTCTCTCCTGTGTGTTGTGTCACCTTTTGCTTTCTACCCTGCAAGGGAGCATTAAAAAAAAGGTCTCTCTGGTGGCGTTGGGAGCCGAGTGGGAGAAGGGGCAGAAGGCGGCTGGCCCTCGGGGTCAGAGTCCAAAGAGATGATTCAAAAAGAATAATCTGTTCCACTTCTATTCTGTACCCGTGATCCCAGTGGTGGAGTGAGCAATGGGATCTCAGCCATGCCTCAGAAAAAGAGGCGGCAAAGAATGGGATGGCAAGTTTTGAATTTCTGATTAAAATTCTCCTTTTGTTTCATGCTAAAGAAAGTCGCAGAGGAGAATCTGCCACATTCCACAGAGAGTCCATTTCTTTGTCATTAACTGGCACTTACAGTCTCAGTATCACACTAAAAATCTTCCATTACTTCCATTACACCAGCGCTAAAATGCGGTGTAACACATAACATGCTAGCGGACCCCACCACTGAGTGAGACAAATGCTAAGAAAAAGAAGAAAGTGTTACACATAACATACTCTAGATATTCTTAAGAAGTTTCATCCCATTCCCTGTTAAACAATCATGGTGGAGTTTGAAGTGGTTAAGAGCCAGGCGTTGCAATAAAAGGGATGCACCACATCTTGGAACAAAACGCAGTCGATCAGGTCATGAGACTCTTTGTTCTCAGAACAGTCTTCTTCAACCCGGCTCTTTCCGGACATGTGGACTACAAACAGCACACTCCCCAATCCAGCAATCAGAAGGTGAGACCTCTAGAAAAATGCTGTTTCGAGGAATGCAACTCCACTTCCTTCCGGCAGCCGCAAAACGGGCCAACTGCCAGCCAGCGATGGCAGCTGTCTTGTTCTGTGCCATTTTCTCAGCCAGTCCTGGGGTTTCAAATAGGAATCTGAACAATTACGGTAATGACAACTTAATGCGTTTTAAAATTAAGGATTCTGTGCTGGTAGCACAGATAATTACCCCGAACTACTGGGAGAGGCTTTGTATATTCTTATTATGCTGTAGCATGTCCTTATCTGAATGCCCTGCAGAGTTGGCTCTTATTAATTAATTGCATTTCTTATTTATTACAGTCATTACCGTTATTATACAGTGGCCGAAATCTGATTGCACAGCTAGGCCCGCTTAACTTGACCTTTCACAAGCAACTGCTAAATCTGCAGTGAGTTGGAAGGTGCACTTGGCAAGCCCCTCCACAGAGGCGGTTCGACTTCCCTACAAAACCCTAAACAGCTTGGGCCTAAAAGCTATCTCAAAGACCATATCTCCCATTATGAGCCAGCTTGCATGCTAAGATCATCAGGGGAGGCGTTTCTAGCACTAGTATCTAGTGCTAGAAAGAGCTTTTAAAAATCCTTTGCCAACAGTTGCTTGAAACTACAGACTTAGGCATGCTGCTTTCTTTACGGCTCATTACGCTTAGCAACCAACCAAACAGATCAACAGCAAACAAACCACAAGACCTGGCTTCCGATCCTTGCTTGACCATGAAGCTTGGTGCTTAAGTGGGTCCAGGTTGCTCCTTGAACGTTTAACATGCTTCAAAAAAAAACCTGTCAAGGTGGCTGTAAAGTCAGCAGCGATTGAATGGGACTCAGCAGCTGCTGGCCTCTGTTGTACTGGTGAGATGGCGGCTGATGTCACCCACAGGCCTGGAAAAGAAGGCAAGTCACTCAGGCTCCAGCTAGAACAGGCACACTCCTTAATGTTAAAAAGCCTTCATTTTAAGCCTCTTGGAGCATAAGTTGACTTATGTCACTCAGCTTTACTGCAGCCGGGATACTTATGCTAACCAGCTCTTTGAAAGCTTATGAGCTTTGTCAGGAAATACTTGCTGTTTTCCATATCTCCTTACCTTCTGTCCCTTACCTTTCTTTGTGGGTTCAGAGTTGCTTTGATCTAGAGATCCACTTTCGGCGGTCAGCCACCTCCATGGAAACCTTCTACAACATCACATGTCAATGAATTCAACTTTTTTTCAGGTAGCTTTCAGAATTGCCCCGCTTTCGCCTTGGTACATATTTATATGGGGTTGTTGTTATTGTTGTTGTTCAGTCATTAAGTCATGTCTGTCTCTTTGTGGCTCCCATGGACCAGATCACCCCAAGCCTTCCTGTCTTCTACTGCCTCTTGGAGATTGGTCAAGTCCATGTTGGTTGCATCGATGATGCCATCATCAAGCCTTGAAGGATTTTGTGGTGGTTGTTGTTCAGTCGTTCATTCGTGTCCGACTCTTCGTGACCCCATGGACCAGAGCTCTCCAGGCCTTCCTATCTTCCACTGCCTCCCAGAGTTTGGTCAAATCCATATTGGTTGCATCGATGACACCGTCCAACCATCTCATTCTCTGTCGTCCTCTCTTCCTTTTGCCTTCAATCTTTCCCAACATCAGGGACTTTTCCAAGGACTCCTCTCTCCTCATGAGGTGGCCAAAGTACTGGAGCCTCAGCTTCAAAATCTGTCCTTCCAGGGAACATTCAGGGTTGATTTCTTCCAGGATGGATAGGTTTGATATACAGTATACCTTGGTCTCCAAGTAAACATATCCTTCCTGTTAAGGGTTTTTGTCTGGACTCTTGGTTATTTAGCGGCGCTTCCTGTACTGTCCCTGGTCCCGTGGAGCTCGGAAAATCCCAGCAGGCTCTTTGGAGGATTCTGGGAGTTGTAGTCCAAAGCAAATGACTTGCCTTCCAGCGGTGCTTCTCAGCGGGCCTTCTTGGTACAAAGTAAGAACAAACCTCACTGGAGGACGCCTCTGAAGTCTTCATCTCCTCTCTTCTTTCCCTTGTGTCCAGGTACCTGCGCACCCTCTACCTGGGCCTCCAGAGCCGCTGGCAATCTGAGCACCGGAGGCGCCACTTCTACTGGAGGATGATGTTCGAAAGTGCGGACGTCAGCATGCTGCGTCTTCTGGAGACCTTCCTCAAAAGTGCCCCCCAGCTGGTGCTGCAGCTAAGCATCATGATCCAACAGAACTACATCGAACCCTTGCAGGGTGAGTGGCCCACCTACCCCGGATCCTGCTGGCTGCCTTCTTTCCATACATCACCATAAGCCATGGTTTGTATGAACTAGGATTTGTTGGTTAAGCCACAGATTCCTTAGAGGATGAGCTGGTGAGCCCAACAAACACTCCATGGACATGGATTGGGTGTTTTGGCATGCACCATAAAAAAATAAGATTTCGACAAGCCACATCATGGCTCTTTGCAACACAGGGTGTTGATTAAATGACGGGTATAAGTGTGGGTGCATGAATTAGCACGTTTCTCTCTTCATGTACCTTTCATTAAAACATATAAACACCATTATAACTACTGGTTAGCTTTTCCTGGTTATAATAGTTTAGATATACTGTGTGTGTGTATGTACACACACACACGCACGCACACACACACAGTGGTAGTTCCACTTATGAGTGGCTCGACTTAACAGCAATTCAACTTAAGAGTGAAAAACCATTGGCATTTTAACTGCTGCCTTACAAATTTTAGATGTGACCTGCTCGACTTACAAATTCTTTTTTTAATTTTTTTACTTTAATTTTTTTCCATTTTTGATTTTTTAGATAGGGCTGCTCTACGTAAGAGTGGTTCGACTTAAGAGCATGCATTCGGAACGGATTAAACTCATAAGTACAGGTACCACTGTATATATACTGTGTGTATATATACAGATTAGATAGATAGATAGATAGATAGATAGATAGATAGATAGATAGATAGATAGATAGATAGATAGATAGATAGATAGATAGATAGATAGATAGATAGATAGATAGATAGATAGATAGATAGATAGATAGATAGATAAGACAGGGAGGGAGGGAGGGATAGATAGATAGAATTTCAACTTATATACAGTACCACTCCGTAGTCCAGTGCTGCAATGCACTCTGGGTGGTATACAGCAAAACATGCAACAAATACAAATAAATACAAACAATGTAAAAATATACGTACTTGGCAGCGAGAAGCACTGAACATGAACATATAGAGTTCATATAAATATAAATATATATATGAATAAATATAGAGTTCTGTGACATCAGTCCTCAGTTACCTCTATAAAAACCAAAAAACCAAGCATGCTGCTTATATACCACTCTGTAGTGCTTAAAGCACTTTCTGGGTGGTTTACAATTTAATTTTGAAGGCTACACATTGCCCCCAGCCCCCCCCCCCCCCCCCCCAA
>JAHTLZ010000017.1:5933291-5952785 GCA_023846285.1 Phrynocephalus versicolor
CTCATTTTACTGACCTTGGAAGGATGGAAGGCTGAGTCAACCATGGGCCTGCTACCTGGGATTGAACCCCAGATCGTGAGCACAGTTTTACCTGCAGGACAGGCATTTAACCACTGTGACCCGAGGCTCCTTAATGCCAAAAACTTCCTTTTGTATCTTCTTTATAATATCTTGGAAGTTTTCACCAAGTCTTGGGCAATTTTGTGCTAGAGATGGGCACAAATAAAAAAAATGGCATTTCGTTTGTCGTTTGTCATTTGGAGGGTCCGTTTCGGTTCGTTTCCATTTTTCGTGAATTTTTGCAAAAAATTCATTTTCATTTTCGTTCGTTTCGTTACCATTTTGTTACCATTTATTTCAATTTTTTGTGATTTTTTTTTAGGATTTTAAGCAATTCACTTGTATTGCAGTAACGGAAACGAAACGCATGACAAAATTTCCGGTGTTTCTGTTTCGTTTCATTTTAGAGACAAAATTCGTTTGTCGTTTCGTTGTGTAACGAAATGAAAAAATGAAAATGGAAACGAAAAATTGTTCGTTTCGTGCCCATCTCTATTTTGTGCAGAAGCTCTCTGCATAATATTACTGTCCTTTCCTTTTTATAAAGCCAAACACACACCTACACACCAAGCATGGAAGGGCAGCTGGTCGATCGAAAAGAGGCAAATAGCCCATCCGATGCTTCTGGTGTGTAAAACTTCCTGCAACAAAACGCAGATGTCCTGTTTTTGTGCAGTCTCACAACTTGCACAAAAGCCCATCCTTGCAGGTACGAGAACTCTTTGTTGAATCTTGCAGTAAATACTTCACAGGTGAGGAACGTTCCATTTTTGCCCAAGGAGTGAGGGAAAAAAATGAGGTTTTGCCTCTTGAAACGACAAATATTTTATTTCCTCGTATATTTCCATGTTTACGGAACAGCCTTTTTCCCATACCTTCGGCTTTTCAGAAATGCTTCATCTCTTCCTGTTCCTTCAACCTTTCCCTTGTAGTCCTCACTCCCATGGCACTCTTATGCCTCTCTGTTCCACCAACCTGCTTCCCTCCGTTTCCAGGAGTCACCTTCTCTTCTTTGGCGGTTGCTTCACGTCCTTCCTTGTTCCGCGACTAGTTTTGTACCGTGACAGCGTCGGTCTCACGTTTTCTCATGGTTGTGATATCTTGTCTCGTGACAACTTACTTCACAGTCTTGTTCCATGACAAATTCTGAATTTCTCTTACTTTCTTAACCCTTTTTTTAAAAACATGTAAATAAAACTTTTTCGATATCTCGATTTACTGGTCTTCCGGGATTTACACGTCAATGCTACAGAATTTTCAGTACTTTCTTTAATAAACATTTGCGCTGCATGGTGTTTCCCATAGGGAAACTAATGTCGAATGCTGCTTCAGCTGCTGACCACTAGGTGGACACTGGTTGTTGCATGATAGTTGTTACCACACGGTCCCTTGTCTTGGAACAGGAACTGGGAACACACCGTGACAAGATAATTCCCCAGCCCAGGGGCAGGTACAGTATTGTCATGCTCTGACCCCACTCCGAGGGTGTGGTCAAGACAAATTTCAGCTGTTGCACGACGGACGTGAAGTAAGATTTTTTTTGTACTGGTCCGAAGCACAACACTTAGAGGGACAAAACGGATGTGAAGTAACCGCCTTTCTTCATGTCCATTTTGTCTCTGTTAGTGTTGCGCTTAGGAGCAGTAAAAAAAAAAGTTACTTCACATCCGTAGTGCAACTACTGAAATTTGTCTCAACCATGCCCCCGGAACGGGTGCTAAGCGTGACAATCCTGTACCTGGTGCTGGGGTAGGGTTTTCCCTTGTCACTCTTTGTTCCCGCTTTCTGTTCCGAGACAAGACACCGTGTAGTAACGACTGTCACGCAACAAAACATTCGTTTCTCTCAGAAAACTGTCGGGGTCTGTTTGTTTTTAATTTGACTTTTCAGAAAGAAAATAATTTAAATTCTGCTGCATTGGTGTATGAAACCCTGATCACCAGTAATGTGAAATATCAGAAAAAAAGTTAAGCCCCCCCCCCAAAAAAAGGGAAAAAGGAAACTAGACAAATTCAGTGGTTGTCACGGTACTAGACCGTGAGGTAACACTTGTCACGAGACAAGTTATCATGACCATGGGAACACTGAAAGAGGGATAAAACCATGTGATCGTGACCAACACTCTAACAGTACAAAACTAGTTGCGGAACAAAAAAGGAAGTGAAGTAACTGCTTGGTCTTCCTTCTTTCCTCTACCTGAACAATGCAACTATCTGGGACTTCCTGTTTCCTCTTGTAAGAGCAGCCACTTTGGGGGCAAACAACACCCAGGTTATTTAGTTCGTGTTTCCTCTTCCCTGACTCCAGGAATAATCACAAAGAATGTGTGATAGAGCAGGAGGTAAGAATCTAAAGAAGTGACTACATGGGAATTTGTCCTGATGTTTGTTCTGCTGTGGGACAAGTTGGTTTGCTTCTCTTGCCAGTAACCCAAGTCCCACCCCAGAGCATCCCATCCCCAGAGCATTCCTACCTGTACCTTACTCTGTTTTAGGTGCAGGTAGGATCGCTCTGTTTTGGTTCATTGCCAGCATGGGTGTAAGCTTTGGGAACAAACCAAAACAGAGCTTGCCGCTTTAAGCTTCCTGTCCCTTGAGGGGCAACGATTTCCGTGTGCTCACTATGAGTTGCATGAACAAGAAACTTGCTAACCCATCCCCTTTTGGTGACCAAACCTGGGATTTTATATTTTAAGGAGGGACTGTAAGTTGTTCTCATTGTTTCTGTTTCACCCCGGAAGCAATGCTTAAGACCTCCCCTTCCTGTTTCCTGCGGTTTCTCTCCCAGCTCCCCGTTGACTGTGCATTATATTTTTCCTGAGGGTGGGGTGGGCTGGTGAGATTTATGAGACAGCAATAGAATCCTAGAATCCTAGAGCTGGAAGAGACCTCAAGGGCCATCGACTCCAACCCCCTGCCATGCAGGAACACCCATCACAGATTTATTTATTTATTTATTTATTTATTTATTTATTTGTTTGTTTGTTTGTTTGTTTGTTTGTTTGTTTCATTTATATACCACACCATCTTCCTATTGGAACTCTAGGCAGTTTACAAGATAAAAACCACAAGATAAAAGAACAGTATAGTCAGAAAGAGAGGGGAAATACCCTCAGCAGGATGGGGCAAGGATGTGGGGGGGGGGGGAAGCCTCTGCTTAAAAACCTCCATAAGAAGAGCCCTGCTGGATCAGGCCAAAGGCCCATCTAGTCCAGCTTCCTGGATCTCACATTGGCCCCACCAAATGCCTCTGGGAGTGCACGAGACAAGATATCTGTCTCCTGATACCACTCCCCTGCATCTGGCCCTCAAAGAAGGAGACTCCACCACCCTCCTTTGTGGCAGCATCTTCCACTGTTACATCGTGATATTCTTTCGTCCCATTCTGTGATCCCACCAAGTCCTTTACACCTCCATTCCTACAGTCTTCCTTCCTTCCTATCCTCCATCCTGTATCTTTCACCTCACCAAGCAGTTGCATGCAACCTTCTCTTGCACCTCCAGATGCCGGCTGTCTCCCCTCCATCATCTGTGTCGGCTTCTCCTCGGTTCTCTAGGGCCACTTTCTTCCCCTCCTGCCTCTTTCTGCCTTTCTTCCAATCTTGCTCCTGCCCCGTTCTCTTCCTTGCAATCTTCTCTCCTCCCTAAATTCCCGGCTTCCCTTCTCTCTCTCTCTTTTTGGCCCTCGCAGGTCTCTCCGCCTCCGCCTCGCTGGTCTCCCTGGCGTGGACCTTGGCCTCTTACCAGAAGGTGCTCCGGGATTCCCGGGAGGACAAGATGCCCATGTCCTACAAGGGAGCCGTGGTGCAGATCCTGTGGCACCTCTTCACCATCGCCGCCCGAGCCATCGCCTTTGCCCTCTTCGCCTCCGTGTTCCAGCTCTACTTTGGCATCTTCATTGTCACCCACTGGTGCATCATGACCTTCTGGATCATCCAGGGCGAGACGGACTTCTGCATGTCCAAGTGGGAGGAGATCATCTACAACATGGTGGTGGGCATCATCTACATCTTCTGCTGGTTCAACGTGAAGGAAGGCCGGAGCCGGTGCCGCATGTCCATCTACTACGTCATCACGCTGTCCGAGAACGCGGCCCTGACGGGCCTCTGGTACTTCTACCGGAGAACGAACGTCATCTCCGAGTCGAATGCCTTAATCATCGTCTGCGTGGTCACCTCCAGCTTCGCCTTAGGGGTCTTCTTCATGTTCATTTACTACTGCCTCTTGCACCCGAGCGGAACCATCTTTGGGCCCCGCAGGGCCGGCTGCCTGTGCGGCGAGGAGCCCACGGCGGTCCCCTGTGGGGCCGGGCCCCCCGCGGACGTGATCACCAGCCCCCCTCGCTCCTTGCCGAGGACTACAGGGGCCGAGAGGGAAGGGGTGCCCGGCGACCGAGACAGCTGCGTGCCGGTCTTTCAGGTCCGGCCCAGCGTGCCCCCGACCCCGCTCTCCCGAGCTCCACGGACAGAAGGACCCATCATCCGCATCGACTTGCCTCGGAAAAAATACCCCGCTTGGGATGCCCACTTCATCGACAGGCGCCTCCGGAAGACCATCCTGGCCCTGGAATACTCTTCTCCGGCCACCCCGCGTTTGCAGTACCGCAGCGTGGGGGTCTCCCAGGAGCTGCTGGAGTACGAGACCACGGTGTAAGGTGGCCAGGAGACACTAGGGGTCACCCCTGAGAGTGGCACTGCAGGGGCACAGCCGGGGCTGAGCTGCCTTCTAAGCAGCCAGCATGAGACCAGCTTGTGAGCCCTCCCCAGTTTTCCAGGATGGGGGGGAGGGGGAGGGGTGGAAGTCCCAAAAACCCTCACAGAGCCCTCCTCCTTCTGGTCGGTCTCTCCTGAGCCATCTGGATTCATCACTCCTCTGTCACACACCACTGAGGACAACCACGTCCAGGCCTTCCTCCAGCCAGGTCTGACCCCTCTCACTGATGGGGGGGTTGTCAGAGAGAGGCCCTTTGGTGCTATTTCCCCCACTCCTCGGCGCCTCCTGTGTGGGTCGCACACCAGTCGGGGTTTCCCCATAACCACCTCCTCTCTGGGCATCCCGTGATCTTTCTCATCCTGCCCCCCAGACTCCACCAACAACAGGAGGCCCTGAGAGATGGGACACCTCTCCGGTAGAAGTACCCTACCCCCATCCTCCTTGCCCTCTGCAACAGAGGCTGTTACCTCACCTGTAACCTGAGCCCCAGAGAGCCAAAGCCTCGTGGTCCCAAGGATTCTTATGTTCTCTCCGGTCATCGGGGGGGGGGAAGGGCTGGCCCAGTGCGGGAGAGGTAAATGTTCCAATTGGGAGCAAGCAGTGGCCATGGCAGGATCCAGGCAGAGGCACCGGGCAGACCAAAGGGCGCTGCCAAGAACGGGACCGTGGGCATCAGAATAGATGCTCAATGTGGCATGGGTTGGCATGTGGGAGGATTTGGTGCCAGGCTTGCTGGATGTCGGTGGGTTTTATTTCTAGGTTTTATAAAAACAAAAACAAAAAACAAGGACCATGGAGTGGGCCGTGGCCCAAGTAGGGGGAAGCGGGATCTGGCATTCCAAGTACGTACCAATACTCTTCTCTTTGTTCCTCCCCTGGCCCTTATACTGGGCCCACGGTCCTTACTGGGATGCTGTTTGGGGTCTTAAGTGGAGAGGGGGGAGGACACTTGGCGACAGTGGCTCTGTGCACCCTGGAAGGGCAGGGGCTGAAAGTTAGTGGTAGGTTGGGGGTGGGGGGTCAGCCCTGGGAATGAAAGTCTCCTAGGCTGGGAGGCCCTTGTCCACTGTTCATGAATCCATTGATAAGCTGATTTATTTAAAAGATGTTAGTGGAAAGTTGGTGCAGAGGGGTTGCAGAAGAAAGGGGATCTTTTAACCCTACACCTCCTTGGGAGGGAGAGCGGTGTAAAACTTCGAGTTTAGGTGCCACCCCCCTTTATTTTTGGACCACTCTTCCCTGTTTCCCTCCAGGTGGGGATTTGGGGAGTGAAAAAGGCAGGGTGGGAGGGAAGCTAGATTTTAGAGCCTTGAGCTGTTCGGAGGGTAAGCCACAAAGTGGGTCACTAAAGGATGTCATTGCAGCTTGGTCTTGGTTTTTGATCACTGCCATGTTTCCCCACAGAGAATCCCCAGGGACTAGAGATGGGCACGAATTTTTTTAAAAATGGCATTTCGTTTGTCGTTTGTCGTTTGGAGGGTCTGTTTCGGTTTGTTTCCGTTTTTCGCAAATTTTTGCAAAAAATTCGTTTTCGTTTTCATTTGTTTCGTTACCATTCCGTTACCATTTATTTCCATTTTTTGTGATATTTTTTTAAGGATTTTAAGCAATTCACTCATATTGCAGTAACGGAAACGAAACGCACGGCAAAATTTCCGGTGTTTCTGTTCGTTTCATTTCATTTTAGAGACAAAATTTGTTTGTCGTTTCGTTACATAATGAAATGAAAAAACGGAAACGGAAACAAAAAAATTGTTCGTTTTGTGCCCATCTCTAGCAGGGACTGAGGTCAGTGGAAAGTGCTCTGTATCAGTTCCTTGGCTCTTTTCACAGAACTACAACACCCATAGCTCCTTGGGGAAGGGGAAGCGTTTGTTTGTTTTTTTTACCCATTTATTCTCTAGGGAAGGTATTGCTAAGGAAGGTGGTTGGAGGGCTCTCACCAGAGGCAACCAAAGAGGTCCCTGGTTTACTGCTCACCAACTGGGGGAAATCCGAGACAGCTCAGCTCAGGGGCAGTTGTGCCAGGATTGCTTCCAGGGTATGAATGAAGCTGAATAGACCTCTGTCCGTGGCAGAAACCCAGTTGCACAGTTACACAAGCAGTGTAACTTTTAGACGCAAGCAGCTGTACGTGAAGAAGTCTCTATCTGTTTGCAAACTGCATTCCATGCCAATGGCGATTTCTTAGCCTTTCAGCAATTCGCTACTAAAAGAACAAGATTTCACCCTGGGTTTGTGTGCACAGAGTTTGAAGATCTTCCCTTATCCCACACACAAACATATACACACGTGTTTTTTTGGATTGGCCAGATGATTCTGGGAATTGTCCAAAAAAAGTCCAACAAAAGCAACACTCCCAAGCACGATAGGTGTGTAATTATTTGCATCCTGTTTTCAGAGTAGCAGGAATAAAATTGGCCCCAAAATAAATGGCTCACATTCCATATTACCGCAGTTGAACCAACAGATCAAAGCGAAACAGAAAGCGAGACATTAAGTCAAGCACGACCCCTAAACTCCGCCGCAAATGGCTCCCAGCTCCGGAGCTTAAAATTGTTTCCCCACCAGCTCCGGAGTTTACAGATAATTAAGTGCGACCACGCCCACCAAAGCGCGTCCCAGCACACTTTTCAGGTACCTGCTCTCCAGAGGTGAAAATTCCTGATGCGGATATAACGTAGTGACTGCCGGGCTCTCCTTGCTTCTGTTTGTTCTTTTTTTGCCCCCCGCCCCTTTAAGAGATCTGAATGCAGTGCCGAGACGGCAGAACGGAGGTGAGCGGCATTCTTTTCTTCCTTTTTCTCCTCCCTCCCCTCACGCAGCCAGCAGCCAGGAAGTGCGGAGGGGGTGGGAACGCAGGAACAGCGACAAACCCCTAAGATCTCTGGTCCGAATTAAAGTGGCCAGCGGATCTTAGGGGTCGTGTGAATGATTGGGCATCAGGAGGACTGAACAGAGTGACTTCAGGATCAGATCCCTTAACTTAAGTGCGTGTTGTTGAGCTATCTGAATGCTGCCTGGCCGGAGTCTCAAGCAAGATCTAGACTAGAGCAAAAAAATAAGGTGACACCTTTGATTCGGCAACCGGTGGCTGCAATCCCATGTCTGTGGTCCTCCTGACAGTCGGGAGACAGGCGTAGGCTCACACACCGCAGTGAATGCAGGACGCCAGCTTTTGAGTCACACAGCACTCAATACATTTTGGTGCTTCTTCCCTTTCCTAATTCAAGCAAGTGACAACTGCCATGTGTGTGTGTGTGTGTGTGTGTTGGGGTGGGGTTGTGTGCGACTCTTTAAGGAAAGCACAGCCCCCATTAGAGGTGGGATGTGTGGAGCAGACCTTGGCTAGCCAGGCAGGGGAAACACCTGTCCTACAAGCCCTACATTTCCACCCTGTTTTTGCAGCTCTTGGGTCGGCTCCCCACCGTCATATTTGCTCTGTAAACAAAGATCTGGTGATGCAGGTGACCTGCAAAGGTGCCGGTTTCTGTCAAACATACGGAGCTGGTTTAACCAGACCTCATTTCGACCCCCTAACCTCACCCAAAAAGGGTTTCACACCACCAAAAAGCAGCTTCTCAACATTTGTTGTTTTGTTTGAAGGAGGGGGGTGTCGCCCGTCATTGGCCCAAGGGTGGAAATTCAACCTCTGTAGCTCACATTCAGTCTGAGTTTGTCCTTAGATTGACCGTTCATCTTGAGTAATACTCAAGAGGCAGCGTGTTATATGCCATAAAGCGTCTTCCAACTTTATGACAGCACTCATAAGGCTATTTATTTATTTATTTATTTATTTATTTATTTATTTATTTATTTATTTATTTATTTATTTATTTATATTGTTTTTATATTGTTTACTACCCTGGGCAGTAAACAAATGACATAATATATACATACAAGAGCCATAATACTATTGACATAAGATGACTGGGTGGGGGTGAGGGAAGATAAGCTATAAAAAAGGAGGTTCACTGATGTTACAGTAACAATAAAGGGAAAAAATATTTACAAAATGTATATCCAACAGCAGGAAACAGTATCATATTCACAGGCACGGGGGACGCGGGGAAGGGGAGGGAATTTGTTTACTAGAGACAGGATTAATTTGGGGGAAGGCCAGAAAAAGCTTGTGTGAACAGCCAGGTTTTAATCTGTCTCCAAAAGACCAAGAGGGGAGTGACTTCCAGAGAGATGGAGCCACCACCACAGAAAAGGCCCAGTTTGTGGTGGCAAATATCTGGGTCTCCCTGGGGTCACCAGTTCGGAATAACCTACCACACGAGGTAGACGTTTAGAGGGAGGGGAGCTCAGAAGTTAAGTTAGGAAGGTCCTAAGGGCTTTAAACGTAAGCTGAAGCACTTTGGACGTGGCCCAGAATCGTATAGGCAGCCAATGCAACCATGCCAGATATCTAGTCTCATGCGCTCCCAAACGCATCTGGTGGGGCCACTGTGAGATACAGGAAGCTGGACTAGATAGGCCTTTGGCCTGATCCAGCATGGCTCTTCTTATGTTCTTATATATGTTCTTATGCCAGGACAAATGAAATATGATTGTGATGGGGGGGGGCTCCTGCATGGCAGGGGGTTGGGCTGGATGGCCCTTGAGGTCCCTTCCAACTCTATGATTCTGTGATATGATTCTATGATGAAGACCATTTCAGGATGAAATGCTCAGAAAGGGTTTTCCCATTCCCTTCTTCTGAGGACTAGGCAGCTCACCTGAGGCCACCCAGGCTGGGTCTTCACCCAGGAGGCCCACTGGGGTCTTGAACTCTCAACCTCTGGTTCTGCAGTCAGAGGCCTAAACCACTGAGTTATCCAGCTGGGTGTTTTCACTTTGTAGGTGCTACTATTATCAAAACTCTTGGTGTGTGTGTTGAGTGGGGGAGAGTAGCAGTATGTAGATGTGATTTCGGTCCAGGATTCCCCCTGCACCCCTGGGCCATAGGAAACAAAGGCCACCGTTTCCAAATGTGACCTTTTAGGGACTACAGCTCCCAAAATCCACAGCCAGCAGGGCCAGTGGCCAGTTTGGCCTTCCCATCAGATGGAATTCAAAGACGGGCCTCAGCAGCAGATCTAAGCTTCCAGGAGAGCTCAGATGCATCTGGGAAGAATGTTAATGAAATAAATTCCCTTGGAATCCCATGACACTGCTAGTTGGGCCTATTTTCTTTGCAGTTTTGTATTTCTGGTAGCATTCCTTTTTGCTACATGGCAGACGTAGAAATATCCGCAGAAGACAATAGCTAAAAGTACACTCCTTTCTCATTAACTGACACTGAAAGTCTCAGTAACCCATTCTGAGACATTTGTCGGAGAAAGACAAACATTTCTATATTTACAGTTGCTTGAAATTACAGGCTCCTGCGTGCTGCTTTCTTTATGGCACATATACTTAGCAACCAACCAAACAGATCAACAGCAAACAAACAACTGATCCGGACAGATTAAAGAGAGGGAAAGAAGCATTTTGCAGAAAGGTGGGGCTGTCTTGGAATTCAGAGTGGGAGGAATGACTGGTTAAGTGCCAGATAGACAATCTTCCAGCCACACAAACCACAAAGAGTATGTGAGGTTGCAAACAAAACCCCAACAATGTTCACCTGCAGGAATCCTGGATAAGCGTCCTGCCTGCCTGAAGGGAACATCTAGCCCAGAAAGTGCTAGAGAATCACAGCAAGCAGTTGAGCCAAAAGCCCACTAGGCCAAAGCTAACGGGTGGGTTTCAACAGATGGAAATGTAGGGTGCTGCATCTAGGTAAAAAGAAGGAAGTGCCCATATATAGATGGGAGACACCTGGCTGGAAAACAGTGCCTATGAAAGGGACCACAAATTGAACATGAGTCAGCAGTGTGATGCAGCGGCCAGGAAAGCCAATGCGATTCTAGGTTGCATCAACAGAAGCATAGTGTCTAAAATCAAGGGAAGTGATAGGACCACTCTATTCTGCTCTGGTCAGACCCCACCTGGAGTGCTGTGTCCAGTTCTGTGCGCCTCAGTTTAAAAAGGGTGTTGACAACCTTGAGCAGGTACAGGGGAAGGCCACCAGGATAGTTGAAGGTCTGGAAGAAATGTCTTATGAGGAGCAGCTTAGGGAACTGGGAATGTTTAGCCTTTCAGAAAGAAGACTGAGGAGGGATATGGTAGCTATGTTTAAATATTTCAAAGGATGTTGTACTGAAGAGGGAAACTGGTTTGTTTTCCATGGCTTCAGAGACTAGGACTCGGAGCAATGGTTTTCTAACTACAAAAGTGATTCTATTTGGAAGACGGCTAGAGCTGTTTGGCAGTGGAATAATATGCTGCCACAAAGGAGGGTGGTGGAGTCTCTTTCTTTGGAGGTTTTTAAGCAGAGGCTGGATGGCCACCTGTCGGGAGTCCTGTGATGGAGGTTCCTGCATGGCAGGGAGCTGGACTAGATGGCCCTTCAGGTCTCTTCCAACTATTCTAAGGCTTTTATTACCTCTTCGGATGTCCTTAGTCTATTCCAGGCAGGAGAGTGAAACCTGTGCCTCAGGCAGCACAAAGCAGGTAGAGGGCAAGCCAGATGGATATGGTTTAAGGAAGCAAGAATGGTGTGTTTAAGAGAACATATCTCTGTACTGTATGTCTAATAGGGGAGGCTATGTTACCCTGATTATCGTAGGAACATTCAGCCATCTCTCCAGTTGTTGTTTGTATTTGTGGTGGGGGGGCACCACCTTAGGCAGCCGGAAGCCATGGGGTGGCCCTGTGCCCTGGGCACATTCTCCTTCCTGAATGAGGGGGGTGGGCAGGTACACAAGAGAACGATAAGCAAGCAAGAGCCCAACGGTGCCACGTGTGGAAATGGGAACACAGAATGGCTGTTACTTCACGAACTTCTCGCTTCGCGGCTACCCCACCTTTCGGTGCGAACCGATCGACTCTGTCCGCACGTCCCTCCTGTTTTGCTGCGATGCCACCCCGACCACTCCCCCTTAACCGTGCTCCAAGCGGGGCGAGTGGTGCCCGTGCCTTTGGCTGGGAATCTTTTCGATCCGCATCTCGATTCGCTCCCAAAGGGACGTGTGGCCCCGTAATGTGGCGTTTTCCTAATTTTTTTTAAAAAAAATCTTCAAGCAGACACATCGATGCATCGATATTTCGGTACATCGGCGTGCGTTGCTACTTCCGGCCTCATCATTTGACACGTATTCACGACTTTTCCCATTTTTTCCTGCACCAGGGTCTGAAAACACAAACCCTTCCAGAGTTAAAACTGCACCTTTACTCCTAACTCTCTCTTCACCCCCCCGGGAGACCCCCCACCGCCGCCGCCTCCCCTCCTCCTCCTCCAGGTGCATGCAGGCTGCCCGCCCCCCCGCCCCCGGGGGAAGGGGTCCCTGTTAAAGCTTCAGTTCGTTGGCGATTTTGGAGGCAATGGGACGTTGAAAAGTGGCATGCAAATGCGAAGGGAGGACGTGAGGTTGCAATCGATTCGGTCCAAAAAAGGCTGCACGTGAGTACAGCAATAGAGGGGTGGGAACGAATGGAAGTCACGTGACCGCCGCCGAATTCAAACCGAAGGCAATGTCGGTTCGAAGCCATGCACTTCGTGAAGTAACAGCCAATGGCAGTGAACTCTGTCGCTGCATAGGATAAAGACTAGACCAGTAATGGTGAACCTTTAAGAGACCGAGTGCCCAAACTGCAATTCATAACCCACTGATTTTTCAGAAAGTGCCAATACAGCCATTTAATCTGAATACAGGTGGTTGGGAAGGGCCGATGTCGGGTGCCCACGGAAAGGGCTCCGAGGGCCACCTTTGGCACCTGTGCCATAGGTTTGCCAACACTAGACTAGACTGTCCTTATCCCAGAGACCATGGGCAGCATATGTGGGAAGCTTCTTAGCCACAGAATTCCTGCATCCTCTCATCGCACCCGTGATGTTTGAGGTCTGCTAGAGCCGCCCTGGATGCATTGAGATTTTTCCCCAACACTAACTTCCGGGCACACCTCTTATGAAACAGTACTAACATGGGAAGGACTGGCACCCATGACCGCGTGCAAACTCATTGGAAGGGATAACGTAAGATCCTAAAAGGGAGATAACCTTCACCCTGAAATTTTGCAGCGGACGGCAATTCATGATGCCAGAAATATGCTGGGGATTCCATAGCACAACCAGTGACCCAGCTCTTAGATCCCACGCCGATTCATGGGTGCCCTTAAAATGATCAAGGGAACTCCACCTGGTGCTCGTTCATCCGGCCCTAATATGATGGACGCACAGCTGGCTTTGTGCCATTTTATTCCTTGCTGAAAGAAATATGCTGGACGAGCAATCAAGTGCACCAGATATTCTGGAAGGCTGAAACGTTTTTTTGTTCCCTGCTGTCCTTGACATACAGAGCAAACGGCTCCCCAGTGACGCATATTTTAAGGATGAACAAATGTGGGTAGGTTGCAGGCTTTTAATAGGCACAGAATTAGAAACTGGGAGCATCCACACACAAAAAAGGAAGAAACACGGCTACATGGTCTATTTGAAAAATCCTAAATCTGGGTGGGTTAACCAGCTCCATACCATAACTCATGCTGAGATCCTGTGATATAGGGTGGGCTATAAATGTTTTATATATAGTAGGACACCTGTATCTGTGGGGACTCAGTCCCAAGCCCTGCCATGCTTTTAATAGCAAGCACTATACATAGCATGGTCTCTGTCTCCCTGCAGTGACCAGTTCTGCTAACTATTAGAGATGGGCACGACTCAGCGAAATTTTCGTTTTTGTTTTTTTTCGTTTTGTTACGTAACGGAAACGAAAATGAAAATTTTTCAAAAGGAAACGAAAATGAAAAATTTTGCCGTGTTTTTCGTTTTCGTTGCGGCAGATGCATTGAACTGAAAAGAATGCTAACGAAAACAGAAATCTTTCGTTTTCGTTTTTGTTTTTTGTTTCATTACATAACGAAAACGAAAATGAAAAATTTGCAAAAAAACCCCAACAAAACGAAAACGAACCGAAACGGACCCCTAAACGACCAAACGACAAACGAAACACCATTTTTTTGAGTCGTGCCCATCTCTACTAACTATATTTCTGGGATTTTTCTTTTGTTATTTTTAATGCAGTATTTTCAGATTGTGGACAAGTGAATTAGCAGCTACTGATCTTGTGAACAAGATATTCCCACTGTAAATAAATAAATAAATAAATAAATAAATTGAGCTGCCAAACTATCATATCAAAGTATCATATCATGATATTTTAATATCATATCATGATATTTCAGTGGATCACCAAAAAAAGGCTATCTTTTTGGATTTTTTGAGATTGATTTTCTAGAATTCACGTACCGCCCAAGCCTGAAGGATTCTGAAAGTTGTTGGCCATCCCCCTCCCCCCCCCAAAAAAAAAGAAAGTTGGGGGAGGGCATCTCAGGCTCTGCCTTGAAGCTTCCTTCACTTGGCAAGCTGGCCAAGCCCGAAACTAAGGTCTGTGTGGCCAGGGGCAAGCATGGATTCTGTGCCAAAAAGGTGGGTTTGGCAATGACCTTGAAAGGACCTCCCGCAGATCTGTCAGAAGGGCTGTGAAAGCTCAGAGAACAGAGGGAGAGCAGAAATTTTAAAACGGGACGGGAAGGCGTCTCTGCAGCGCTGCAGCTGGGGAAACTGAGGAAGAGGGCGCTCCAGCTGGCCAAAGGGGTCTACTCTATACTCTATCCTTGCCACGGTGGGCTCAGTCTCTGCGGCTGCAAGCTCTCAGAAATTCTGCAATAATCTTCAAGAGTAGACATGGAATGCAAACCTTGGCCACTCGGATTGCGCCTGGCTGGCTTGACCTATAGGAGAGGTGCGGGAGGGGGGCGGCATGTAGCACAGTTTGCAAATGTGGGACGGGGCAATCTTTTTGTTTTGTTTTGTTTTTGTTTTTGTTTGTTTTTGCACTGCATTTCCCAGAACCCTCCCCCCCACACACACATACACACTATGCTGGCGAGGAGGATTCTAGTTGTGAACCAATAAAACCGATAGCCAGTTCAGAGGGAGATGTGAGGGCAGGGATGGGAATCTGAATGGACAGACAAAAATGCCACTTGCGGTTCCTTGGAGAATGTTGGGGGGGGGGGGAGAGAGAGAGACTGTTTCTCTCCCTTGCTGGGTCTTTGCCAAGGCACTATCCTCCTCCTCCCTCCCCCCCCTCGTCTTGATGCAAGGCACAGGCAAGGCTCTGGGTGAGAAGAGAAAGGTGAACTTGTTTGTCTCAAAATAAAGGGGCTGAAGGCACGGCCACATGGGGAAAAGGGCCAGGCAGCCATCGGAAAGGTCGCTCCCCACATCTGTTCTGGAACAGGTGCATTTTCCGTGGTTGTCTTTTTAATTCTTTCCACAGCAATGGAAAATAGGGCTGAAGTTATAGCCTAGATGCCCTAAGCACACCCGATCTCGCTTGATTTTGGAAGCTAAGCAGGGTCGGCCCTGGTTAGTACTTGGATGGGAGACCTCCAGGGAATACCAGGTGCTGTGTAGGCGCCTGGGGTAGGAACTGGCAAGCCACTCCAGTATTCCTGCCAAGAAAACTCCATGGTCATGGGGTCATGAAGAGTCGGTCACGGCTGTAATGACACAACGCACGCAACCAAATTAAAAACACACACACACATACAGTGGACCCTTGTATAACAAACGGTTTATATAACATAAAATTTGTACAACATAAAAAATTCTGGAGATAGGGGAAATTTGCTTAACAATTAAGGGGCAAATCTGTACAACATAAAAATGGGATCACTCTGTTTTCAATGCATTCCTATGGGAAATTTGTATAAAGGAAAATTTGCTTAACATAATTTCATTTGGAACAAATTAATTCCTTTATACAAGGTACCACTGCATCTTTAAAAATCTATGCTTCCCTGTTTTCTGGGCCCCAAATGAGTGTCTCAGGAATCCCACGTAAGGAAGGGCAGACATTCACTTTAGAGGCACAAATTGTGCAATACGGCTATCACAGCCTTAGAAGCTGGTTCGTCCTGCGGAGATGTGACCCGCTCAGTACGAACCAGTTTAGACAACGAAGCCCATGTTTACCTCCAGGGGACGGATCCCAAAACGAAGGCAGCTAATAGGCAAGATATGGAGGCGAAAAAAATTCATACTCGGATGAACAGTCATCTTTTGCCTCATAAGGCAGTTCCATTTCAAATAGCGTCTTAACTATGTAAAATGATCCTAAGATCTCCTCAACTGTAAGTGTCCCCTGGGTGACCCTGGGAATTCCTGGTTCAGGTTCAAGGCCTGTTTACGGAATGGCAAGGCTGTGTGGCCTCGGGTTCGACTCCCGCCCCTCTCACCTGGCGGCCGATCAGGGTTAGGATGGTTTGGTAGCAAAGGAAAGTGTGAATTTAGGTTCATAACCAGTTGCTGGTTGTTCTTGGACCAGAAGTGGAATTGGAAAGGTGCATAATGCCTTTTACTTTACCCATCCGCCGGCACATGTACAGAGTAGAAAAGGTGGGAACTTGTGATCTGTGCTGGTGGGGCTTAGAAATGTGATCGACTGGATACAATGCTTGCAAAATAAATATGGAAAGGACATTCTGATGGGTGTAATAATCTGATACCTCTGGACATGTCCCAGGTTGACCCATGATATATAAAAGAACCCATTTGCTGGGTTGCAAATACCAGGGGCCGTTTCACCATGTTGGCCTCTGGCAGCGTATTTGATGGAGCAGGTTGTGGGATGAATGGAACGGACCAATGGACACAGAACGACACGGCCATGTGACTCTCTCCTTTTCGGTCACTTTCCCCCTGTCCTCTCTCCTCCGGGTTCCCCACCCCTGCCCCCTGGCCCACCCCCACCCCCCTGGAAATCTGTGGTTCCCCCAGGTACTGTACATACATCAAGGGCGCCTCCTCCAGTCAACTCCCCGTGCAAAACGCCAGGGAAGGAAGGAGGTTCAATATCGAGACTGTTTTGTATACCACAAACTTTTTGTATATTTTTAATTCTGCTGCAACATGATAATTAAATTCATTTCAATAAAAAGAAAGGTCTCTCTCTGTGTGTCCATGCCTTCTTCTCTGGCTGCCTCCTCTCTTGGGGTGGGGGGAGTGTCCCATCTCCATGGCAGTGGGATTCCAAACCACGGGAAAGGCCTTGTAGCTAGTTGAAAACGGCAATTCCTTCCTATGGCGTGTAAATCACCTATGAAACCCACGGCCACAAGGCGTGACCCCTTGCTTGGGGGGGTTGAAAACATTGGACAAGTAGAGCTTGGCGACAGTCTTTTTAAATAAACCTGAACTAGAGCACCCAGAAAATCTACAACAACAACGGCAATGGCAATGAGGAAAGTCCATGAATCCACCCCCCAGATAATTTGGTAGCCCTCAGATTTCCTGGAGGAAAAGTCCATCACAGGTTAAAAACCATGATGGAGATATGTAATCTCCAGGCTTAAAACCGGGGTCCTTCAAGGGCCAGATGCAGGGGAGTGGAATCAGGAGACAGATATCTAGTCTTGTGCGCTCCCAAAAGCATCTGGTGGGGCCACTGTGAGATCCAGGAAGCTGGACTAGATGGGCCTTTGGCCTGATCCAGCATGGCTCTTCTTATGTTCTTATGTACTCTTGCTTGCCTCTTTTTCCAAGAAAAAAGAAAGAATGGCTACTCCTGAAAGCTTTCTGAAGTGGTAACTCCCCTTTGAAAAGTGATCCCCAGAGGGGATTTGGCTGCCTCCATACGGATTTCAGAGTCCCATAACTGACCACCGACCATCAACAGGGATCTTTTATCTCATCCACTTGGACCACTCTTGTGATTGTATCTTAGCCAGTATTTCACAAGGTCACACAGCCCTTTCCCCAAGATTAATAACAGGATCAGGTGCACGCACACGGCAGAAAGGTCTCTGGGTGGCTAGTAGCCATGATTACGGTTGTCATCTAACTGGATATTTTGGGCAGCCAGCTTGCGTTTAAAATCTCTCTGGGCTTCTGGCCATTTCATTCTATTAAAAAAAAGCAAGTTATTGGCTGTATCAGGATGATAGCAATTTCTGGACAAAGAGGTCATGCCCAGCTTTATTGCCTCTGTGTGTGTGCGCGCGCGTGCGTGCCTGCATGGGTGCGTGCCTGCAGGATAATACAGGGTCAGCCCCCAGGCTTTCTTCGCACAAGAAAACGAAAACGGCCTACTCATCGTGTATGTGCATTCCCTCTTCACCTCTACTAGGTCTGGTGAAGCACTGGTATATTGCATGAATAAAAAAAAAATGGCATTTCGTTTGTCATTTGTCGTTTGGGGGGTCCGTTTCGGTTCATTTCCATTTTTTATGAATTTGTGCAAAAAAATCGTTTTCGTTTTCATTCGTTTCGTTACCATTTCGTTACCATTTATTTCATTTTTTTGTGATTTTTTAAAAGGCTTTTAAGCAATTCACTCATATTGCAGTAACGGAAACGAAACGCACGACAAAATTTCCGGCGTTTCTGTTCGTTTCGTTTCATTTTAGAGACAAAATTCGTTTGTCGTTTCGTTACGTAACGAAACGAAAAAACGGAAACGGAAACGGAAAATTGTTCGTTTCGTGCCCATCTCTAATTGCAACAGAAGGAGAGAAATATCTGCAGAAGTTCTAGATGCTCACTTTAAATATTCACACACCGATGCTGTCATGTACGCAAGGAAGGGGAGCAGAGAAGAAAGGGCCAAACTGAACCACCCCCACCCCACCACCACCCGCGAACCGTGGGATGCTCAAGTACATGTGGGAGGCTCCTCTGGGTAGATTCAGAGTTCTCAGTTCCATATCCTTAGCAGATGTGGCTGCTACCTAAAGGATGCCTGTGGCTCATTGCATCAACCCAAGAAGGTCACTGCACCCCCCCTTTCACGCCCCTGTCCTCCATCGGTTGCTTCAATTCTCCCCACCACCCCTTTGAAAAATAAAATAAAACCTTGAGAGCCAATATAGTAAGGAAAATGACACAGTTTCTTATCAGGAACAGGATGGAAGATTTAATTTCTCCTTGGTGTTCCCCCTCCCTCCCCTCCCTCCCTTCCCCCTCCTCCTCCTCCTCCTCCTGGAACTAATTTCCATCCCAGGGTGAGAGTATCAATTAATAGAATAGAATAGAATAGAATAGAATAGAATAGAATAGAATAGAATAGAATAGAATAGAGTTTTATTGTCATTATGCATATACAAGATATGCACAACAAAATTAGAGTACTGTTCCACTACACACTCTAAACATACAAAACACATAAAACGCATAAAACACCATACAAAATATTAAAAACTCTAAAAATTGATTACAAAATTTAAAACACTACTTAAAAACTGTCGCATTGAACTTGGATACTGCTCTGTGATAAAAAAAACTGTTCTTTGGTCTATTTGTCCTTGACCTAAGAGTCCTGTATCTCCTGCCAGACGGCAACAGTTCAAAAAATTGGTGGCCAGGATGCGAAGGGTCTCTCAAAATTCTAGATGTCTTCCTTGAGCATCTGGAGTTGTATAATTCTTCCAAAGGAGGAAGAGGACAGCCCACTATCCTCTCAGCAGTGTTTATAACCCTCTGGAGTGCCCTTCTATCTGCCACTGTGCAACTGGCGAACCAGACACAGAGGCAGTAAGTGATAGTGCTTTCTATAAAGCCCCAGTAGAAGGTTACCAACAGTTTCTTAGACAGTTGTTCCCTCCTGAGAAGTCTCAGAAGATATAATCTCTG
>JAHTLZ010000017.1:5952795-5966382 GCA_023846285.1 Phrynocephalus versicolor
GCGTGATTCGCGTTTCGTGTCTTTACTACTGACGTTACAACTGCAGAGCTGGAAGGATCCCATGGACCATCAAGTACAGCCCTTCCAAGGAGGCCCAGCTGGGAATTCCCAACCAGAGACCTGAGCCACCGAGCTAGCCAGCAAAGCAAAGCAACATGTGCTGCTTATATGCTGCCCCATAGCGCTTAAAGCATGCTCTGGGTGGTTTACAAGTAATTATGCAGGCTCCACATTGCCTCACCACCACCCCACCGCCAGTGAGCTGAGTACTCGTTTTACTGCCCTCGGAAGGATGGAAGGCTGAGTGAACCTTGAGCTGGCAACCTGGGATTGAACCCCAGGTTGTGAGCACAGTTACAGCTGCAGTATAGCAGTTACTGCGCCACAAGGCAGAATTAACAAGCACATGCCTCAGAGTTAATTCCCACTGATAGTTATCCTTTCTAGGATTTTCTACTAGCAGAAGGAAGGAAGGAAGGAAGGAAAGAAGGAAAGAAGGGGGAGAGAGAGAGAAAGAAAGAAAGAAAGGGCGCTTTTACACGACCCCTAAGGTCTGCTGGTCACTTAAATTTGGACCAGAGATTTTAGGGGTTTGTCGCTCTTCCTGCGTCCCCACCCCTCCGCACTTCCTGGCTGTTGGCTGCGTGAGGGGAGGGAGAAAAAAAGGAAGAAAAGAATGCAGGCTTACCTCCTGTGCTGGTGGACGCCGCCCCGTCGTTGTGATTCCTTCTCTTAAAGGGGCGGGAGGCAAAAAACAACAACAAAAAGAAGCGAGGAGAGCCCGGCACATCTGCATCAAGATTTTTCACCCTTGGAGAGCAGGTACCTGAAAAGTGCTCTGGGACGTGCTTAGGTGGGCGTGGTCGCACTTAATTTTCAGTAAATTCCGGAGCTGGTGGGTAAACAATTTTAAGCTCCAGAGCTGGCAGCCATTTGCGGCGGAGTTTAGGGGTCGTGTAAAAAGGCCCAGAGAAAGAAAGAGGAATTTTATCTTGAAAAGAATCATTACTTGTCATCAAGTCCGTTCTGACTTATGGGAACCATTTGTAAGATTTCCAAGCTACCGAGTCTTGGGAGGTAACCTCTCAGTCGCTCCTTCCGGTGGTGCTCTGGGACACTTGCGCACCTTGCCCAAGGCCATGCAGGTGACAGGAGAGGTCGCCCCACCTGCCACCGGATGCTCCTGATGTTCTGGGCTCTCCCTGTGCCCAGGAAGTACAGCTGAGGCTCCTGTTCTTTAACCCATTGCTCCCTGGGTCGATACTCCAACCCACTGAGCCAAGCCAACTGCAGGAGGTGAAACAGAACAATGCCTCCTTTGTCAAAAAAACCATGCCCTGTTCTTTTAGAATACTCCTAGAAAGGCATCAGTGACCTTCAAAGTCACTTTAAGTATTTATTTATTTGCTTACTTAAAAGGAACCTCGTGGTACAGTGGTTAAGTGCCTGTGCTGCAGCTTAAAAACTGTGCTCACGACCTGCGGTTCACTCCCAGGTGGCCGGCTCATGGTTGACTCAGCCTTCCATCCTTCGAGGTCGGTAAAAGGAGTGCCCAGCTTGCTGTGGGTGGCTTTGGGGCAATGTGTAGCCTGCATAATTAAACTATAAACCTCCCAGAGAGTGCTTGAAGTGCGGTGGGACAGTATATAAGCAGAACACTTTGCTTTACTTTGCTTTTAAAACAAATTAGAACAAAAGCAGAACAACATTGCTTGACTTTAATGTGCTGCACCAAAACTGTCAAATCCCGGGTGCCACGCAGCAGAGTGAGCTCCCGCTCTTAACCCCAGCTCCTGCCAACCTAGCAGTTTGAAAGCATGTCAATGCAAGTAGATAAATAGGTACTGCCGTAAAAAGCGGGAAGGTAAAACAGTGTTTCCTTGCAGCCACGGCAGCCACGTGGCCACAGACTTGCACAACACTGGCTCTTGGGCTTGAATACGGAGATGAGCATCGCCCCCTAGAGTTGGACACAACTAGCACACATGCGCAGGGGGGGAACCTTTACCTTTACCTGACTTTAATGGGCTTTAGACTTTTTTCTTTCACAGTCCCATGTGGCACGGGGCAAACCCAAGCCCTTGAGCGCATTGTCTTGCCAAATGGGGGAGAATATTCAGAAGCGATTCTGCCCAATCTATGCCACTCAACATACGACAATAGCAACCCCGCGAAAGTGACACAGACCAATTCGCTGTTAAATCACTCATAAGAACATCTTCTCAAAGGCTTTCACGGCCGGCATCTGATAGTTGTTGTGAGTTTTTCAGGCTGTTTGGCCGTGTTCTGGAAGTTTGGCCAGAAGACAGCCAAAGAGCCCAAAAAACCACACCACAACTCTCACTCGTAACAGTTTGCTGCCCCAGATGACCAGAGGAAACTTCATAAGAACATAAGAACATAAGAAGAGCCATGCTGGATCAGGCCAAAGGCCCATCTAGTCCAGCTTCCTGTATCTCACAGCGGCCCCACCAGATGTGTTTGGGAGCGCATGAGACTAGATATCTGTCTCCTGATACCACTCTCCTGCATCTGGCCCTTGAAGTACCCTGGTTTAAAGCCTGGAGACTACACATCTCCATCATGGTTTGTAACCTGTGATGGACTTTTCCTCCAGGAAACCATACGCCATCCAATGGTAGGAGATCTCCCTTTCCTCAGCTTTTTGAATACTGCCTGCCAGAGGGCCTGGAGGAGGTGAGACTGCGTCTGCTGGACTGCAGGGGGAAAACCCGTCCTTCCAGGCATGCTGGGTGACAACTCCGATTATCCCCAACAAACTCCGCCAACAGCAGCGTTGCTCCTGGGTGTGTTGGTCATGGTAGTGCAGCGTTTCCAGGAGGGTGGGCTATAGAATCAACTGGCAGGAGAGAGAGAGAGGTGGGTATTTCTAGGGGGAACCTGTGGGACCTGGTCAGGCAATTGCAGTATTTATTTTATTTTTATTTACATGCTGCGCCATCTGACCAAAGGTCATTCTGGGCAGCTTACAAAAATTTAAACACAGACAGTACAACAAACAATACATTATACAATAGACAATAGACAATATATAATTAATACAGTTACTTCACGTCCATTCTCATCCCGGGAGGAAGTTCGTTGCGTGTTGATGTTGGTCGCAGTCACGTGGTCTTCTTCTGGTTCTGTCCCTGTTCCTGTGTATGCACGGGCGTCATGGATGATACCGGCACGACTGTTACTGCATGTCCTCCTTCCGTTATGAGATGTGAAATTCCATGCCTTTGTTCTCTTTTTTTTTCCAGCCCCGACCTTCCGTTTTTCGATGTTTCGATTCTCTGAAGCCTTGCCTTCAATGCTTTGCGGAGCTAAGTTTGAAGCATTTGTCTTTTAATCTCTCTGCACTGCATTGCTGACTCCATAGGGAATGTACTGGCGAATGGCACTTCGCACTCCTGCCACTAGATGGAGAATGGCACGTTGTGTGATGAGCCTTATCTCACGGGCACTCATCTCGGAACAAGAAGCGTGATGAACAAATTCCCGAGGCCAGGGAGGGGAATCTCTCATCCCGCTTAAATCACAGTTCAGGGGGCGTGGTCAGGACGAACTCCCCTGGACGTGTGGTTAGATTACTTCGTACCGGTCCCAAGCAGGACCGCGAACAGCGATGAGATGGACGTGAAGTATCAGCCCAAGTGAAAATCAGCAAATCAATCATAAATAAATCAAACAACAAAACCATCATGATACATCTAAATTAACCTACAAGAAAAGGCAGGCCGAGGGGGATTAAAATGTAAATACCAGGTCAGTGGGAAGATGAACAATAATCAGGGAAAGTGAGTCTTTTTTAAAGGCTTGCAGAGTTGGGGAGGGGGCAGACTAAATCTCAGAGGGCAGCTGACAACCTTCGGATGACCCACCTGAGAAGAACAAGTGTTATGGGCAATACTCTGTGGTAGGAGATAACAAGGCCCCAAACCATTTCGTATTAGTATGTAGTATTTATTATATTTATACCCCCACCCATCTGGACACTGTAGGTGGCTTATAACAAGAGAATGATACAAGATCACATCACAAAATAAACATTACGGACCCAATTAATACAAGATATCAGCCACAGCAACAAACAACTATCATTACAACAACAGTACAACATCAATCCTACAAAATGAATTATAAAGCCAAAACTAATTAAATTAAATTAATGTCAAAATTAGGGGAGGGGTCTGACTCTGTCATGGGTTTTTGGCTTCTACGTCCCGCCTATTTATTTATTTGTTTGTTTGTTTGTTTGGTTGGTTGTTTGTTTGGTTGTTTGTTTGTTTTATTGTTTTATTGTTGTATTTTTATCCCGTCTATCTTCAAATTTGAACTCTAGGCGGCTCACAAAGTGTCAAGCATAAGCGACAATACAAAACAGACAATAAACAGCAAAGCAGATACAAACCAAGCAATAAATTAAGCCTATCTCCCCTCCTGGGGCTACAGAAGAAAGGAAAGCATATAATGCAGGAATAAAAAAGGCGAATAAGTGGGGTTGGACTGAGGCTACTTTTCTTAAAGTTTACTTCCCTGACCCAGAAGTTAATTTGGCTTCTTGGAAGAAAGTACAGGCGGTCATCTGTGTGCAGTCAGTAGAGAGCCATAATTTATTTTTTGCCTCCATTTATCACCATCATTGATTGCTGACATATTAACAACCTTGCATGCTGTTCCTCGTAGGTGTGCCTGGGAGGGTCTCTTCTAGGCTAGGAGGATTGTCAATCTACCCAGCACTAACCAATCATTCCTTCCAGCCTCTAGTTAAAAGAGAGCTCCACTTCTGCTACTCTCACCCCCAATTGTCTGTTGGCAATCAATAGTCTGCTGAGGTCTGTTCCTGAAAGCATTCGTGTTCAATTGTACGTAATGAAACCTTTTTATTCTTTCTCCTACTAATGTCTCTTGAGTTACTGAGACTGCAAGTGCCAGTTAATGAGAAAGGGGTGGTCTACTCTGGGGAACTTGAAGCTTTTCTGCTTTTCCAGCTATCTGGAAGTTAAGTCACGCAACAAGACCTATTTTCTTGAGAGATCAAAACATTTCAGTACTCGTCTGAGCAGCTTCGTCAGTCTGAGGGAAATTAGTTCTTCAATGTATAGTTCACCTTGATTTCACATCACCCTGGTCTGAATAGGATCATAAGTTGGACAATGGCCTGAAATAGGCTTGTTAGGTGGACAATAGCCTGAACAGCTTCGTTAGATGTACAATGGCCTGGGTGCATGAAAGTCCCACCTATGCAACCCTTCCCAACACCCATTAGGCATGGGTCATTAGCTATGGCCTTGGTGGTGGAGGTGTGAAGTGCTTGTAATTTGTTTGGGTATTGTTGAAAGCACAGCCTGATAAGTAGCAGATAGACTGAGCCTGAGGCCTCCACCTCTGTTGAGACAGGGGTTTCCGATGCTCACATGAATGGCTTCCCTAACCCCTCTCTCAAACCACCTATCTTCTCTGTCTGTGTGTACATCCTCATCTTTGAAAGAGTGCCCTTTGTCCTTCAAATGGAGGTGTACTGCTGATTCTGATCCTGAGCTGTTGCCCCTCCTATGCTGGGCCATCCTTCTGTTTAATGGCTGTTTAGTTTCTCCAATGTAGAGGTCTGCACACTCCTCACTGCTTTGGACCGCATATACAGTGGACCCTTGTATAACATACAGCTTGTATAACATAAAATTTGTACAACATAAAAAATTCCGGAGATAGGGAAATTTGCTTAACATAATTGTCTATGGGGCAAATCTGTACAACATAAAAATGGGATCACTCATTTTTAATGTATTCCTATGGGAATTTGTATAAAGGAAAATTTGCTTAACATAATTTCATTTGGAACGAATTAATTCCTTTATACAAGGCTTTACTGTACTATATTGCTCTTTGTCTGTTCTGGTGTTGGGTCTTTTTGGCAGACAAGTCTCTGCATAGTGTGCTTGTGGGCTTGAAGTAAACAGGGAGGTGGTACAGTATTTGCCAATAATCCTTTTAAGTTTTTCAGACACTCTAGCCATGTAAGGAATGACTAGGTTCTTCTGTCTGACGAAGTTGCTTGGATCAGCAGTGAAACATTTCAATCTCTCAAGAAAAGAAGTCCAGTTGCCATGACGCAACTTCCAGATAACCTCAGCTGTGTGACTGAGAATCTTCACAGATATTCTGCTGGGCAGAAAAAGGAATTTAAACAAATTTGCAAGGCGCCTCTCACTTCTCTGTTCCTGAGGCTTGTAACGTAATTCTAAAGTGCTAGTAACGTAATTCTAAAGTGCTAGATCTGTAATCTTTAAAGATTACAGATCTTTAAAGATTACAGATCTACAAGGGAAGTCCTGTAGCACTTTAGAAATCGCAGTTTTGTCTAAGTTGTGGATTTTGATGTCACTATATACAGAAGACAAGAGGCCCAGTAAATGCCAAGATAACTTTATTTGCAGTGGAAAACAAAAACAAAACAAAAAAACCGAGAGAGAGAATATTGAATGAACCAAAACATAGTCAATATAGGTAGAATGTAGCCCTATTCAGACACTGGCCTAAGCATATGAAAAATTGCATTTATGGTGGGGACAAAGGACAGAAGTAATGGGAGTACTTGGCAATTATAATGACTCGGGATACAAGGTAATCAGAGGTCAGTGTTTCTAAGGCCACTTAATGGTACCTGCTAGAGATGGGCACGAAACGAAAAAATTTTTGTTTCCATTTTTGTTTTTTCGTTTCTTTACGTAACGAAACAACAAACGAATTTTGTCTCTAAAATGAAACGAAACAAACAGAAACACCGGAAATTTTGTCATGCATTTCGTTTCCGTTACTGCAATATGAGTCAATTGCTTAAAATCCTTTAAAAAATCACAAAAAAATGAAATAAATGGTAACCAAATGGTAACGAAACGAACGAAAATGAAAACGAAAACAATTTTTTTGCAAAAATTCACGAAAAACAATCAAACCGAAACGGACCCTCCAAACAACAAATGACAAACGAAATGCCATTTTTTTGATTCGTGCCCATCTCTAAATGGGAGTACTTGGCAATTATAATGACTCGGGATACAAGGTAATCAGCGGTCAGTGTTTCTAAGGCCACTTAATGGTACCTGCAAAACCCTAAACATCAACAACCTAACCAGTCACCTCTATTTCAGGTGAATCACAGAATAGTGAGGTTCAATGGAGCCTTAAGACCATCAAATCCACCACCTTCCTCCATGCAGAAATACATACAATGAATAATAACTGCATATCTCTACTCTGAATGATGCTACAAGGCTCTCCGTCAATTCACTGCTCTCTCCTTCCCTTGTGTCCCCAGGGGTTTGTTTCTCCCATCAAGAGGCTGGTTTTCCCGAAGGCTGCCCGAAAACAGGCTCTCAGGATTAGCAGTGTCTACCGGCGTCCTCTGCACTCAGTCCCTCTGTACCCTCCGGACTACCTCATCGACCCCCACATCCTCCTCCATGACTACGTAGAAAAGGAAGTGAAGGTGAGATGAGCACAGGAGCCTTGAGTTGACCATTGCTGGTGCTCATGTCATGGTTGTCAATGTTGGTATTTGCTTTGGTCAGGAAACCCACACCCAGGGCAACAGGGCGAGCTGCACCTGTCGGCAGGCCAGGTCAGGAGGACGGTGACGGGGGGTTGGACTAGATCACCCTGGAGGCCTCTTTCAACTCTGGGATTCTAACAGTCACTCTCATCCACCCCAGCCAGCCCAGCCATGAGGAAGGACGCCACCCTCCTGTAACGGTCATTTGAGGCCCAAAGCGGGACCACCACAAGGCGGCCTGAAAACAGAAATGCAGATGGTTCTGCATCAGCTGAGGCACAAAAATGCTTTTGGCCCCAGATCATAAGAACATAAGGAGAGCCATGTTGGATCAGGCCAAAGGCCCATCTAGTCCAGCTTCCTGTATCTCACAGTGGCCCCACCAGATGCGTTTGGGAGTGCACAAGACTAGATCTCTGTCTAATGATACCTCTCCCCTGCATCTGGCCCACGAAGTACCCTGGTTACACAAAAACATAAGAACATAAGAGCCATCCTGCTGCATCAGGTCAATGGCCCATCTAGTCCAGCTTCCTGTATCTCACAGTGGCCCCACCAGTTGTGTTTGGGAGCGTATGAGACTAGATATCTGTCTCCTGATAGCACTCCCCTGCATCTGGCCCTTGAAGGACTCCCTCATGGTTTTTAACCTGTGATGGACTTTTCCTCCAGGAATCTGTCCAGTCCCCTTTTGAAGGCATCCAGGCTAGATCCTGTTACTTTGTGTAGTAAAGTGTACTAGAGTAGCTCTATGGGATGAGTGGGGCTGTGTTGAGTCAACTCCTCCCATAGGTTCTTGTTTACTCCCGTGGGCTCACTCAGGTTCTGACTTAGAAGGCATTTAACATCAGCAAAATGTGCCCTAGGTAGACCTCTGTTAGATGGTGGCATGTTTCTGGTCACATGACGCACAGCCATTCCTGAGACATTTTCCCTGCCAGCGGTGTAACTGTGAAACATTTCCCCCTGGTCGGGAAAGTTCTATTATTTGTCCTCAATTCTTGTATCAAAGCATTCCTCATGGGCAGTGCATGTGGGCATCACCCTACAGGGTCTTTTCCCTCGGCAAACCACCAGGTCAGGAGGCCAGCAGCATCACCAGGTGGCTGATGTGCCAGATTTTTTTAAAAACAGTTTTGGTTACGTCCGATATTCCGAAACACTGGCAAATATACAGTATTTTTCCATTATGTCTGTGAAGATTCTCAGTCATCCAGGTGAGTTTATCTGGAAGTTGAGTCATGGCTACTGGACTTCTTTTTTGAGAGATATCTCAAAAAAAAGAAGTCCAGTAGCCATGACTCAACTTCCAGAGGATTTCTCCATGTGTAAGGCTATTTTTGTCTGTAATTGTTAGTATAAAAATTGGGAGCATTCTTATACATGGAAGTAAGCTTAGAAGAGAACCATGCAGTTTTAAAACTGTAATTTTGAGTTGGGAAGGGGGTGTCTTATAAACAGGAAAATATGGTTTATCCACTGCCTTGCAGGCACCTTGGTAAGCGTTCCATCACTCCACCTGGTGCCTGGTAGGCATCACAGCCACGGATGCTAGTGCTGGGTCCGTTGAGTGCAATGCAGTCCTGCCACTACAGAAAGGAAATTTCACCCGACTGGATACACTAAGCAGTGTTTCAATGTATCGGTTAAAAATTACAGTACAGTGGTACCTTGTTTAAAGGAATTAATTCGTTCCAAATGAAATTATGTTAAGCAAATTTTCCTTTATACAAATTCCCATAGGAATGCATTGAAAACAGAGTGATCCCATTTTTATGTTGTACGGATTTTCCCCATAGGCAATTGTGTTAAGCAAATTTCCCCTATCTCTGGAATTTTTTATGTTGTACAGATTTTATGTTATACAAGCTGTTTGTTATACAAGGGTCCACTGTACTTGGTTTTTGTTTTGTTTTGTGTTTTTTATAAAGAAAAGTAGCGGAATGTAGTTCGCCAGAGAACAAGAGAGTGTATAAAACAGTGGGAGTTTGCCCTAACCATTTGAATAGGAGAAAATAAATTGGTAACATTAAAAGTTCCTGGGACATTCACCCCAATATATATACCATGTGACCGCAAAACAGTACACCAAAGAAATAAAATGCATCTTTAAAATACTGTAGCGACATTCCCAGGCGTGACTGCAGCCTTTCTTTAGTACAGGCAGAGTAAGTCCCATTTGAATCAATGGGACTTACAGAGGAGTTGACTCACCTGATCACCATTCAGTCAGTGAACCTACTCTAGCGTAATTAACTATGCTAAGCAACAGGATTTGAGTTGCGGCATCACAAGGCAAACGTTAAGGCAGATATGTGAAAAAATGGTCTTCATAGACAAGCATCTAAAACAAGAAGAGGTAGTCTAGAAACAAGTAACGTGAGCCCACAAATAAGAGCCAGCAGGCTGGAATACCCAGATACGCTGAAAGAGAGGAGAAAGAACGTCCTTATAATATCTCATTTCTTGGAAGCTACAGTTCCGAGATCTGTTTGCAGAGCCCTGAATCCCAATCAGTCATCCTACTGGTCTTGAGAGTTTTTCTCTAAAATCATTATAGATTGCATTGCTATTTGAATGAAGTGGGTTGCACTTCAACACACAGACATGGACCTGAGCTTGAAGTGTTACATATTAATATTCAAAATTTGTGGGGTTTTTTTATTAGACAGACGATATCCTTGTTAGTCTGCAGACCCATGCTCCATTTCCTGAGAGTAAGCCTAATGGAATTTAGAGGGACTTTTCCCAGCCGACTCGCCTGCATTGCATTGTCAGCCTTTCGTTTTTAGCTGCTTTGACTTTATGCAATGCAGGTTGTCTCGTACCGAATCAGAAAACCACTCCATCTCACTGGCTGCTGCTCTCTGGAGTTCCCGGCTGGACCTGGCCATGCTGGGGGTTGAACCTGTAAGCCTTCATCAGGCAAGGCAATGACCCCCCCCCCCCACACACACACACAATTGGCGTGGATGTGCTTTAGGCGGTCTTTACCATTTCAGTTATGGCAAGAGCCATTGTTCACGTGATGCAAGATCAGTGGTGGCCTGTTTATTGGCATGGGTTGCCCATGATTTTGCAGTTTTTAAGATATGATCTCCCTTTGGAGGGCTCCTCCTAAAATTAGCTGGAGACTGTTAAAACGAGTAAGAGCCTTTGTACACGACCCCTAAACTCCGCAGCAAATGGCTGCCAGCTCTGGAGCTTACAATTGTTTCCCTACCAGCTCCGGAGTTTGCAGGAAATTAAGTTCGACCATGCCCACCTAAGCGCGTCCCAGCGCACTTTTCAGGTACCTGCTCGAGGAGGGTGAAAATCCCCAGGTCCGGATTTAATCTGGTGAGTGCAGGGCTCTCCTCGCTTCTGTTTGGGTTTGTTGTTTTTTTTTGCCTCCCGCCCCTTTAAGAGAAGGGGCAGGAGGGGAAAAAAAGCAAACAGAAGAGAAGGAATCAGGAAGATGGAGCTCCGGGCAGCTTCGGGAGGTGAGCCTGCATTTTTTCCTCTCTTTCTTCCTCCCTCCCCTCACGCAGACTGGAGCAAGGAAGTGCGGAGTGGTGGGGAGGAAGGAAGAGCAACAAACCCCTAAGATCTCTGGTCCGAATTTAAGTGGACAGCGGATCTTAGGGGTCGTGTGAAAAGGCCCTAAGAAAAGAAATAACCTTTTTTTTTCATAAACAGCAAATCTTGTAGAGAAAATTGCCCCTTGCCTGACCCACATTTTTTCCAGAAAAGTTCCGTATCTTTATTCGTATTTTGCCAGCTTGGATTGTGAAAGTAGAGTAAAATAGAGAAAAACAATAAAACGAAAGCATAAAAGGAAATAAATCACTGGCACAATCTGCTCCGATCAAAAATCTTCACAGATGTCCCTTTAATGCCAATTTTTGCTATGGGAATTTAGTGCCAATCCCATGGTCATTTTTTTGCTCCTTTTTTTCCTGGTCTGCAGTTTTTAGGTCACCTGACGTGGGTGAACACTTCTTTGAACCCCTCCAGCCGTGACGAGTTGTTGCAGCTACTGGACACTGCAAGGGTAACCACTCTCTGATGTATTTCACACTTCGGTGTTGTTAACAGCAAATGTACCTGGAATGATTGTTACTGGGGAGAGGATTAGATGCAGGGCCAATACATTATTCAAGGGTCCAGAGGGGGTAAAAACGGATGCCAGCAACCACCACTACTCACTTTGTACCGCAGGAACATACGAACATAAGAACAGCCTTGCTGGAACAGGCCAGAGCCCATCCAGTCCAGCATTCTGTCTCACCAGTTGCTTCAGGGTATTCCCAAGCAGATGTCTTCACCTGCTTACGATTCCCTGCAAATGGCATTGAGAGATATCCTGCCTATCTCTCCAGCCCGGAGGTTGTCCTGAGGCATCCCTAATGATAGCCATTGATACCCTTGTTCTCCATGAACTTGTCCAATCCTTTCTTAAAGCTGTCAAGGCAGGGAGTTCCACAGACCAGGGATCCTCTAGGTGAAAAAGTACATTCTCTTATTTGTTTGAGATCTAGCACCCAAAAGTTTCACGGAGTGCCCCCTAGTTCTAGTGTTGTGCAATAGAGAAAACAGTTTTTCCTTATCTACTTTGTCCATACCGTGTATGGTTTTATAAACTTCAATCAGGTCACCTTTTAGGCCCCGAACGTTCAGAATAAGCATCCTTCAGTACCTGTGTGGGATGGTTGTAAAGTGGTGTTTTTCACGCTGGAAAGTATTCCCCTGGGCTCATGGCATGGTGCTTAAAGTGCAGTAGTTCACCCAAGACTCTACTCCCAACCCAGGTTCAAATTCCCAGACGGTGGGCTTGAGGTTCAGTCAGCCTTCCATCGTTCCAAAGTTGGTAAATGGAGTACCCAGGGGAGAGTGGGGAAGTGTTTCCTACTTTATTAAATTGTAAACTGCCCAGAGAGTGTTTTAAGCACTATGGGGTGGTATATAAGCAGCATGCTTTGGCTTAATCCTGAGCAGACACTCCTAACATGGAGCTGGGTTTGGTGGTAAAACATTAAAATTTGTTAAGAATCACATCTTGAATTTTAATCTTAGGAATCTATCACACATCCTTTAAAATGCTGATTAAATTTCAAGATAAAGTGTTTCCAAAAAATTTGTCCCCACGGCCACCAGGCTTTAAAAAAAAAACAGGTAATTCCCCCTTTAGCAAGTTTTCCAAGACCTACTGGAGAAGTTGGGAACTTTTTTGCTCTGGTAAAAAACGTGAGCGAGAAGTCCATGGGAGCTTGCATATGATCCGGTTTTCTGCTCTTCCCCCCCCCCCCCAGCCCTGACCAGCTTGTCCTGGGGCTCACTGGCACTTAAAAAAATTTAAAGTTTCCCCTTCTCCCAGCACTGATCAGCTGGCCTTCAGGCTCTCAGGGCTGGTTTTTTAATTATTTTTTTAGTATTTTTCTGGCGCCACCTGCTGGCTCTGGGGCTGGTTTGGTGCTTTAAAAAAAAATCCTTGTACGTGGGAACGGAGATCCCACATCTTCAGTCACGTGACCAAGAAAGAAGAAAAGCCAGACTTTCACAATATCCGGATCTTTCCCCAGGTGAGATAGGGGCCTTACGAAGAACTGCACAGCTGGGAGGGACCCTTTGGATCAAGCCCAACCCCTCTCCAGAAAGTAAAGCAGGGGACTGAACCCCCAACTTTTGGCTCCAAGGCCAGAGACCTAAACCCCTGAGCCATCAAACAGTTGGTCCAGCTCACCTTGCTATGTCCCTTCCCCATGCCCTGAGCTCCACCCACTGCTGGCAAGCCACCCTGGGACTCTTTTTAAAACTAGAATTTGATCCCTGAGTCAAATTTGGCTCTCCTGTCCCAGCTTTAATCAGAAGGAACATTTGACTTTCTGCTTCCCTAAACAGCCAAAACGTGAAATGAATATGGAGGGTCATGGTGCTGCAAAGGCAGGGGGAGGAGAAAATGTCCCTGTTTGCTTGCTTGCTTGTTTGTTTGTTTGTTTGTTTGTTTGTTTGTTTGTTCGTTCGTTCATTCGTTTGTTTGTTTGTTCGTT
>JAHTLZ010000017.1:5966392-5978199 GCA_023846285.1 Phrynocephalus versicolor
TTTGTTTGTTCGTTCGTTCATTCGTTTGTTTGTTTGTTCGTTCGTTCGTTCGTTCCTTCCTTCCTTCCTTCCTTCCTTCGTTTGTTCAATTGTTCATTTGTTCATTTATTTATTCATTCGTTCGTTCAATTGTTTGTTCATTCATTCGTACGTTCATTCATTCACTTGCTCACTCAATCAGTCGATCGGTCAGTAGGTCGGTCAGTCAGTCAGTTGTTTAATTCATATACCACCCATCTAGCTAGAAGACCACTCTAGGCGGTTCACAACAAGACAATAATTAGAGCCATAAATAATAACTGCACAGATATCACAATACTATAAAAATAAGCAATAGATCTATACTCATCGTCATTAAAATTAGAACTTCTCAGACACAGCATATTGGGTTTATTGTGTTTTCCACACATTCTGGACCCACGGACCCAGATCCTGCCTGTGTCCCACAATCTAGTTACCAGTTGTTTTCGTTCTGACTGTTTTATTTTAAATTGTTTTATTTAACTGTTTGATATTGTTATACTTTTCTGTTGTGAACTGCCCAGAGTTCCTTCAGGAAGACGGGCGGTATATAAGCTTAATAAATAAATAAATAAATAAATAAATAAATAAATCAGCTGGGCCACAACCTCACCAAATCCTCTCCTCCTGTCCTGCCTCTTGTGGCATTAAAAGGAGCCACATTCTGATCTCACCTTTGGGTCCTGAGATCTGCACGAATGAGACACAGCTGACCTGGCCACGTGAGGACAGGGTGGGGTCCTCCTGTCTCTGAAAAGGGTAGCGGGACGAGGTGGGAAGGGTGGGTGGGCAGTATAATTCTTAGGGAGGTATCCACCGCCAAGGACACCCCCTCTGGCATTGTGGGGGCAACACTCAGCAGGATCTCCTTCTGCTTGGATTTTCCCGTAGCAACTGAAAGAGCTTCCGCTGAAGACGACCGCCGAGCAGGATAGCATCCTGAGCCTTTCTGCCCGCTGCCTGCTTCTCACGTGGAGAGACAACGAAGAGCTCATCTTGAGGATCCCCACCCATGAAATCGCAGCTTGCTCCTACCTACGGGATGATGCCCTGCACCTCCTGGTGCTCAAAACAGGTATGGGTTGACCAGGGGGGGTCGGTCGCTGGCCAGAGGTCAGGAGGTTGATTCCCTACTGTGTCTCCTGCGAAGCAGAGACAGCCTGTGTGACCTTGGGCCTGTTGCTTAGTCCCAGGGCATCCCCAGAAGGAGGGGGTCAAACATGTGTGAATATTCCCTACCGAGCGGGGGCAGGGGTGGGGGCTGAGGGTTTTCCCTCTCTTCTTGTTTAGTATTGTTGACTTGTTATCTATTGTTAATTTTAACCTTGTTGTAAACCGCCCAGAGTTCCTGCTGGAAGATGGGCGGTATAGAAATAAAACAAATAAACAAACAAACAAATAAATTGCTGGTTTTAGACCACCCCATAGTGCCCAAAATAGTCTCCGGGTGGTTTACTATTTAGTTATGAAAACTACACATTTATACAAACACAGAGAGAGAGAGAGAGTTAGGTAATCAATTTATCAGCTTTGGAAGGATAGAAGGCTGAGTGAACCTCAATCTGGCTGCCTGGGGATTGAACCTTGTGAGTTGAGTTTTGACTGCAGTACTGCACTTTAACCATCCTGCCACAAGGCTCCTTAAAAAGGATCAACATGAATCAGAATTGAGATGACACCACATGATGATAATGATGATAAGGGCTCAGCTCCGTTGTTGGGGCTCTGGGCAGAAGGAACGTCAGAGCACCACACTTGCTCCAGCACATCCTGGAGTTATATCTCCAACATCCTGGTGTCCCAACATTTTATTCCCATTTCACCTGCATTATTTGCAGTTTCCTGTAAGTTATCTTGTGTGGTTCGTATTTCCATTTTAATGACGGGGCTTTTGGGTTAGGAGGAATGAAAAACAACATGGAAGAGGAGTTTGGATTTGAAGTCTCATCTTCTTCCATAATGTTCGGAAAGAAAGCTTCAGCCGTACGAATCATCCCTTTGAACAAATGAGCTGAACCCAGGCCTACTGCGTTCACCCACATTTTTTTAGCTCACCCCATGTCTGCAGTTACTTTGCAGGCATTTATAGTCCAACAAATGTCCCCAACTGACCCACTTTTTCCCCTCCAGCCCAAATGAGAGGTGGGGTGAAACAAAATTATCCCAAACGGTGCCCTCTTTCGTGCTATAGGAAAGCAGGGCACGAATGAACGAAAGAGGAAAAAAGTCATCCTTCCCAAAGAAAATGTATCGAAATGACGGATACATCTCTAATTTTATTTCATTTCAAGTTCACATGTTTGGGGCTATACAGCAGGACAATGGGCCACCCCACAAGATTTCTTGGCCTGCTAATCTTCTCTTCCAGCTGAGTTCTGAGCACTTCTGTGTGGGTCACGGAAATGTTCTCCAACTTGGTTAGAGAGCATGCCTTAAGTTATTGTCAGGTCAGCGTGCGTTCAAGCTTCTGATCTGGAAGCAAAATGGAAGGGAATGGGGATTTCACAGACTCTTTCTGTTGAAAGATGAGAATGTTTAAAAAAAATTAAAACCTGTATGCTGCAAGAAGGGAAAATACCAATATACGGAAGTGTCAAGGCCTTTGATTGTAACTTTTTTGTGGCCACCAGAAAGGAAAGGTGGCCCAGCTTTTTTTTTCCATGCCAAGGGCGACCTCTCCTGGTGCCCGCGAAAAGCGCTTGGGTTTGGCTCCCGTTTCCAGATGCTTGGACAGGCAGAACAGCTCTCACGCACATGCACAACAAAGCCCACCTGCCTGGCTAGGAGAGGATGGGAGCTGTCTCCTTAGACATCTGGAAGTTGCCGGTTTGGGGGAAACAGAGGTTGTAGAAACAGGAGTTTTCTTTTTTTTTTCTTTTTTCTTTTTTTTGCCAAGGCTCTGGGCACTCCCGTGGTCACAGCCAGGCAAACATTGGGGTTGTGTAAAGGCAGTGCTCGCTGAAACGGCCCACTCACGCTGGGCGGCATTCTTTTCTTCCTTTTTTTCTCCCTCCCCTCACGCAGCCAGCAGCCAGGAGTGCGGAGGGGGTGGGAACGCAGGAACAGCGAAAAACCCCTAAGATCTCTGGTCCGAATTTAAGTGGCCAGCGGATCATAGGGGTCGTGTGAAAAGGCTCAAAGTCTTTGGTCCCACACCCCAAATCTGAGTCTGAGACTTTGGTAAGAAGAAGTCCCAAGTCCAAGTCTTTGGTCCCAAGTCCAAGTCTGAGTCTGCCTGGCTGATGGGTATCTTCTTGTTCTCTAGGCTTAGGAGTGGACCCGGTCCCTGCTGGGGGCACCTTGGACATCTACCCAGGAAGCATGCAGGAGAAGAAATTCCCGAGTAGCGGGCCAGCCGAGAAGAGGATGGCAGAGCCCCGCCAGGTAGGAGGCACCATGGAGCGACGCCACACCATCTGCAGCCTGGACTGGAAGATGGCCCGGAGTGGGCACGAGGGGCGTCCAAGTGGCGGAGGCAGCCTGGAGCGGAAGCAGGGCACAGGCAGCTGGGAGACGAGGCAGAGGACCCTGGCCACGGGCGGCGGAAGCAGCAAAGCCTTTGGCAGCTGGGAGCGCCGGCAGACCTACAGCGGGAGCTGGGAGCGCCGGCCGGTGGTGGGCAAAGCCGGGGGCAGCTGGGAGTGCCGGCAGCAGGCCGGAAAAATCGGGGGCAGCTGGGAACGCCGGCAGGCCTACAGCGGGAGCTGGGAGCGAGGAAAGACCTGGGGCAGCTGGGAGCGCAGGCACACCGGCAACAACCCTCTCGACCCCAAGGAACCCAGCCCGGAAGCCTACTGCAACCTCATCATCTTGGCTGTGGCCAACCGAGTAAGTCTACATGGCCCTGCCTTCTCCCCCTGGCACTTCCTTTTTAACAATCCAAACATTCACCTTTTTAAGTATTTCATAATCTGCCCTAGGTCCCTTTGTGGGGAGGCAAGTGTTACACTCATTGAATGGAGAAATGATTGTTTAAGGCAGTGGTTCTCAACCTGGGGGTCGGGACCCCTTTGGGGGTCAAACGACCATTTCACAGGGGTGGCCATGAGCCAGTGAAGAAAACGGCACAAATGGCTTGGGTCTGGAGGAGGGGGGGGGAGGAAGGGGGGGAAGAGTGAGTTACAGCTTGATAGATTGGAGGGGATTTGTTTGTTTGTTTGTTTGTTTGTTAACCACCCAATTTTCCCAAAGGAACTCTGGGCAGTGTACCACATGTTGCAAAGACAACTTGCTCAAACATACAAACACCATACATAGCAGATCAAATGCAATAATAAAAACATAATGGTTGTGATAATAACATAGAAAAGAACAAATATTAAAAAAAATAATGATATGCCTAACGCATCAACAGCCAGACTACACAATCAAAACTCCGGCAAGGCAGATGAGGAGCCAGCAGAAATACAAACTAATAACAGGCCATTGGGTGCTCAAAGACTACCCAAAACATTCCCTAAAGAGCAAGGTCTTCAGTTCCCTTCTAAATGCTGGCAGCAGCTCCAACAGCTCGATCTCCACCGGCAGTTTATTCCAGTGTGTCAGGGCGGCCACCGAGAATGCCCGATTCCGGGTAGAGACCCTTCGAGCCTGTCCAGACGATGCCAGCGGGTTAATTGTAGTAAGCAGCATTCAACCTCTACTGGCTTCTTCACTCTGATTGATCTCCAGGAAGGAACTGAACTGTCAGTCAATGGCACCGGAGGCTGCGATTGGCCGAGGGTGCCTGCAGAGGGAAGTTCTCTATGGCCCCTGTGGCCGTGGCCTACCAAAGGGGGCTGGTGGCCTCTTCCAAGCAGGACAAGGGGGTCACCACAACAGGAGGAACTGCATTAAAGGGTCGCGGCATTAGGAAGCTTGAGAACCACTGGTTTAAGGCAAAGAACTGAAAAGTCCCTTTTCAGAGTGCATTGCTTAGAAGGGCCTTTTCACACGACCCCTAAGATCCGCTGGCCACTTAAATTCGGACCAGAGATCTTGGGGGTTCGTTGCTCTTCCTGCGTCCCCACCCCTCCTCACTTCCTTGATCCTGTCTGCGTGAGGGGAGGGAGAAAATAGGGACAAAAGAATGCAGGCTCACCTCCGTTTGCCGGTCCAAGCCTCCCTGTCATCCTGATTCCTTCTCTTAAAGGGGCGGGAGGCAAAAAAAAAAAAAAACAGAAACAAGGAGAGCCGGGCACTCACTCCTTTACATCCGGATCTGAGATTTTTCACCCTCCAAGAGCAGGTACCTGAAAAGTGTGCTGGGACACGCTTAGGTGGCCGTGGCCGCACTTAATTTTCTGTAAACTCCGGAGCTGGTGGGGAAACAATTTTAAGCTCCGGAGCTGGGAGCCATTTGCGGCAGAGTTTAGGGGTTGTGTACAAATACCCCCAGTGCCCATGCTTGCTGGGTGGTCTTGGGATTTTAGTCCAAAAATTTAAAAAGGGCCAGCCATTGCTTTCAGATCATTAGTGTAAATTAGGCAGAAAAAAACGAGAGCCAGAGAAAAAGATCTGTGTAGTAATTGGCTCTGTGGCGTTGTATATCCCAAATGTTGTGATATGTTACTGCTGCTTTTGGCCCTCTTTTATGTCTGTATAAACCACGAGAGCCCTTCTGGTTATTTACACCCATGTAAATGCAATGGCATCACAATGTCAGACAGGTGCTAGTGAGCAAAATATAAGGAGGGATGCAGCTGGCGTCATTTTAACTAGCTGCGGTTTATGCCACTGCACTTAACGCTGGCATAACGGACTAGCAGGGTTCCGGCCTATATTGCCAGCGCAGGCTAGGCTGTATATCTGCATTTTCGCAGGAAAAAGCTCCCCCCCCCCATGCAAAGCAGCATGATTCAGGCTGTACAAATTAAGCAGACAAAGCTCATATCGTGTGGTTTGTTTTGCTTCCACTCGTCACGAGACACATGCTAATCATAAGGCAGGCCTCTCCTGGCCTCAGGGATTTCACTTGGCATATCAGCCTATATACCATATGTTCACTCTTTTCTTTCCTCCATAGAAACTTAGGGCGTTTATACACGACCCCTAAACTCCGCAGCAAATGGCTGCAAGCTCCGGAGCTTACAATTGTTTCCCCACCAGCTCCGGAGCTTACAGAAAATTAAGTGCGACCACGCCCCCATGAGCGCGTCCCAGCGCACTTTTCTTGTACCTGCTCTTCCCCGGTGAAAATTGCTTGATGCGGTGTAAGGATAGTGAGTGCGGGGCTCTCCTTGCTTCTGTTTGTTGTTTTTTGGCCCCGCCCCTTTAAGAGCTACTTTACGGAGACAGGAATGTTGCCGCGGCAAGAACGGAGGCAGAATGGAGGTGAGCCACGATCTTTTCTTCCTTTTTTCTCTCCCTCCCCTCACGCAGCCAGCAGCCAGGGTGGGAACACAGGAAGAGCGACAAGCCTCTAAGATCTCTGGTCCGAATTTAAGGAACCAGCGGATCTTAGGGATCGTGTAAAAGCGCCCATAGACGGTGCTTTAAACCAAGGCTGTCCAACTTTGAACAGGCCACGGTCTACTTTTTCTGGATGAAAGTGCCTGAGGGCTACTACACTAAAACCTATAGTTATGAATTTTATCTGTTCCGAGCATATTGCTCGTAAGTAAAAAAAAAAAAAATGTAAGTAGAGCAGCAGTTTCCCACAGGAATGCATTGAAAATCAATTAATCATTTCTAAATGGAACATATTTCAGTTCATTCCTATGGTAAGGCTGACTATGCACACACTTCCCTTACACCCGCTCGAGCCGGTGTGGGCGGGTGCAAGGCAGGCGCATGCATGCTTGCACAGATCGCCCCTTCCGCTTGCCCGGGCTGCTGGAAGACTTTTTTAAAAAGATGCACTTTCCCTCCCAACCCACCTGGGGCCTGACTTGACTCTATTTCTCCTCCTGTCTTTCCTCTTCTCCCTTCTAGCTCCCTCGCTGCAGCTGCTGCTGCCGCCCATAGCTTCTGCCATGTTCTCTGTGCAGCTGGGATGGGCCAAGCCAGCAGCAGGGCAATCACATCGCCACAGCGGTGCAAAGAGGAGAGAATGGCTCAGAAGGGGAGCAGGGGGAGCGGCAGGTCACAGTGTCTGTGAGGCAGCTGTGGGGGTGGGAGGAGGAGAAGGAGGAGGAGGATGGGAGGATGGGAGGAAGGGATTCTCTGGGGGGGGAGAAGAGGGGGACATCACCACCCAAAGGAGGTGGGCACGCCCATGACCCTGCCCCTCGCTGTCCCCTCCCCTCCCCTTTCTCCGCTCCGCTCCAACAACTCAATTGTCACAAGACAGTGATGATCTGGCTGGGAGAGCAGGGGACTGTGCCATGGCCCTTGAACTGCCCCACTCAGCTGAGACCGTGGGCTGGCAGACCCAGAGCTTTGCTGGGGCAGTGGTGGTCTTTGGGGTATGGGAGGCAGAGGTGGAGAACTTATCCCCTCACATTGTTTATTGATGGCTGGCGGGCTACGTTTGAACCCTTCATGGGCTACTGGTAGCCCCCGGTCTACCTGTTGGGCAGGCCTGCTTTAAACAATCAGAATTTTTTTTTTACTATTGGGATGCCCAACTGCGCATTTCACACTAAATTGCACCCTTTTTTATCAGTTTGTGGCCTCTTTGAAAAGGCAAGGATGACTCAGAGCTTTTCTCATGGAGCTACTTTTCAGGGGAATGCCATCTCACCAGGATTTGGAAAAGTTACTTTTCTGGATTATTGTTCCCAGAATCCTCCAGCCAGCATGGCTATTGGCCAAGACGGCAAGGTGATTGTGAGAGCCACCATTTTAAAGCGGTTACTTCACGTCCTTCTTTGTTCCGCGACTAGTTTTGTACCATGACTGCTTTGGTCGCGATCACGTGGTTTTGTCCCTGTTTCCGTGTTCCCATGGTCGTGATAACTTGTCTCGTGACAATTGTTACCTCAAAGTCTTGTACCGTGACAAACACTGAATTTGTCTAGCTTCCTTTTTCCTTTTTGGGGGGGAGGGTTTGGTTAAAAAAATCTTTTTCAATATTTCACTTCTGAAAAGTCAAAATTAAAAAAATAAAAACCCGGACAAGGTTTCCTGACAGACACAAATGTTTTGTTGTGTCACAGTCGTTACCGCACGGTGTCTGGTCTCGGAACAGAAAGCGGGAACAAAGAGTGACAAGGGAAAACCCTAACCCCAGCACCAGGTACAGGACTGTCGCGCTTAACACCCGTTCTGGGGGCGTGGTTGAGACAAATTTCAGTAGTTGCATGAGGGACGTGAAGTAACTTTTTTTGTACCGCTCCTAAGTGCAACACTAACAGAGACAAAACAGACGTGAAGTAACTGCCTTAAAGTATCTTTTCCATACACTGCATGAGATTTACAGAGGAAGAGTATGTGGTGTCTCTGGGCCTTTTCACACGACCCCTAAGATCCGCTGGCCACTTAAATTCGGACCAGAGATCTTGGGGGTTTGTTGCTCTTCCTGTGTCCCCACCCCTCCGCACTTCCTTGCTCCTGTCTGCGTGAGGGGAGGGAGAAAAAAAGGGACAAAAGAATGCAGGCTCACATCCGTCTGCTGGTCCAAGCCGCCCCGAGCCCCGTCGTTGTCCTGATTCCTTCTCTTAAAGGGGCAGGAGGCAAAAAAACAACAACAAACAGAAGCGAGGAGAGCCCGGCACTCTAGGTTACATCCGGATCTGAGATTTTTCACCCTCCGAGAGCAGATACCTGAAAAGTGCACTGGGACGCGCTTAGGTGGGCGTGGTCGCACTTAATTTCCTGCAAACTCCGGAGCTGGTGGGGAAACAATTTTAAGCTCCGGAGCTGGGTGTTGGCATAGCAAGGCCTACATCCAAACATATGGCAAAAACCAATCTCACTATGACTCAGCAGTTTGTATATCTCTTTAAGATCTCACTACTTAAGTAATGGTTCTAGCCTCAAACACACACACTCCTCGGCCACGCCCTGACCTGCCTGATGTTGGTGTCGTTCCAGAGGCACAGAGAGAGTTGTAGAGTTACTCCTGATTTATTGCTATGTAAGCTTGTATTTTACTCTTTTGTACTTATAACAAGCAAGGCAGTATATATATGTGTATAGCTCTTTATCTTTCTTTTTTATGAGCTTTACCACAACTGCTGTTGCCTTAATTTTCTATTTTGTGTATTTTCTGTACAGACTTTTAATGAGTGTTTTGTTATTTTCATAGGCAATCCCGTTTACCTTTTCCCCTTAGAATACATAGATAAAATATACTTTTATATACCTTTTGTGTCTACAACTCATCCTTTCAAACAAACTGCAGCATACATTACCAAATAATACACCAAGCTCCCAACGATTCATCAATATATCCCAACACTGGGAGCCATTTGTGGCGGAGTTTAGGGGTCGTGTACAAATACCCTCTGTGTCAGTTTCTTCTCTGACTACTTTTTCTGTTGGGCATGTGTGTGTGTGTGTGTGTGTGTGTGTGTGTGCAGGACACAGCCGAGGAATCGTGTGCTCTGATCTGCCAGGTGTTCCAGATAATTTATGGCGATCAAACCATCGAGTGTGTGGACCGGGCTGGCTATCACTATACATCTACCCCGCAACGTCGTTGGCTGAACAGCCGGAGTGAGTACACGAGAAGCTACTTTATGCTGAATGATCGTGAAATAGTCTGTTCCTGTCACCCAGTTATGCCTGGCGTGATTTGAGCAGCAGCTGAACTATTGTCCCCACAACAGGTTGTCATCTTCCAAAGTAGCAGAGCAGGAGGATTGCTTTCTGAAATCCATTGCAACTTAAATCGGCTGAGCCACAGCCTCCATTGTTAATTCCAGGTTTTTCCTTGCCAATTTCTCTGCAATGTTTTTGCTCCATGAGAGAGTTTCGGAATTATTTTTGTGGCAGGATTCTGAACACCGGCAATGTCCCTTGGGAAGAGAACAGCAGTACAGAAATTTGAAGGAAAGATTTGGGATGAGAGCCTTCAAGTCTGTCCATCACTCCCCTCCCCCTCCTGAATCTTTCCTGCAAATGTTGCCACGTTCTTCCCTTTTATGCTGTGCGTTTTTGTTGGGCTGCTTTTCCCACTGTGGGTGCAGGACACTGCCTTAATCTCCAGCCACTGATGATGGCTTTGCGGGAACAGCATGGCCCAGGTGGGCATTTAGGACCTACGGTTCTATTTACGTAATGTTGTTGTGGATTGCGATCAAAGTTGTGCTACTAGGATAAAGAAGAGTCGGACTTTAGCAGCCTGGCCAGCCTGCAACGATTCCAAATGAAAGAGGCAGCAAAGGGAGAATGGAATTTTTTTGGCCATTTCAAGTTTTAATTATACCTGGCAAAACATGGGCTGTAACTCCCTGGAAGCTTTTGCAAAGTAACACCCACAAGTTTTTAAGGTGCCACGAGTCTCCTTCCTGTTTTGATTTAAAGTGGTGCCATAGTCCTTTCCTTGGAGGCTGGGAACAGTAGGTTTGTGATGGAATGCCACGGAACGTCCTTGTTGGGAAAAGCCCCAGAACCCTGGCCAAGTGGCTCTTCCCAGGGTTTCTGGACAGGATCCATCCAGAGGGAGAGAAGCAGAGCAGAAGGGGAAAGTAACTGTTTTTTGCTGAGTGCAGGAATAGAAAATTTGCATGTCATGAGTGTTCCCTTGCATTGTGGGAGAATTCAGGAGAATTAAAACGCTGCCGTGGTGTTATGGAATCGTAGCTGATCCTAATAAAGGTTTCACTTACGTGTGATGCTGGGCTTTCGTTTCCTAGCAGTGGATCTGATCTAAAATCAGAAAACAAAAGGCCCAAAGTGAGTGACCAAAAAAAAAAAAGAAAGAAAAAGAAAAAGACTGAGTGACAAAGACAAGACAAAACAAAAACAAAACCCAAAAAGGACTCTACCCTCCAGGAGTGCCTGGGGACAGTTTGCTTTTGCGCCCTTTCTGCCACCGCCCCCACATCGCCCCCCCCAGCAATGGGGGGAGTGAACCCTGCAGGCGTGGGGTGGGTGCATGTGCACAGACGGGCGGAGGGTGTGCGTGTTACACCTCTCCCACCAAGGCGAGGAAGAGGAGGAGGGCACAGCAGGCCACTGCGCTCCTGCCTACCTGCCTGTTTCGCTGCTTGCCTGGCATGTGGCGGCGGAGGGGGTGGAGGGGGTGCTGTCACCAACCCTTAGGGCAGGGGTGCCCAAACTTTTTGTAAGGAGGGCCAGATTTGGTGGCTGAGAATGGGTCAGGGGCCGGCACTGCAAGCCCCACCCACTGACCCATAAGCCCCACCCACTGACCCCTTGCAACCCCACCCGCAGGAAGAAAGGCGGGAACCAAGGGAGGGAGGGAGGAAAGTGGGGAACAAGGGAGGAAGGAAGGAAGGTGGGGAAGAAGGGAGGGAGGAAAGAAGGAAGGTGGGGACCAAAGGAAGCACAGGGAGCCGTGGCCACAGGTCGCCCCTTGGAAGACGTGATCTGTGCGACCTTGCACCCCCCCCAAGCTCCCCAGCAGTGGTGACGGCTCGCCCGCCAGCCCACCCCAAAGCTCCTTGGCGGTGGCAGAGGCCCGCTGGCCTGCCCACCCACCCCACATTCCCCTGCGGTGCCGGTGGCGGCAGACTGCCCATCCACCCAGCCGCACATGCTTCCCAGCCGTGCCGTTGAAGCCCCACAAGCTTCCCGGCGGTGTCAGTGTTGGCGGAAGATTTTTTTAAAAAAAAACATGGGCCGAAGGAGGGGGAGGGAGGGGTGGGTCTGCCAGCCGCAGGCCACTCAGAATTGCCTGACGGGCCGGATTTGGGGGGGGGGGGGGGGGGGGGGGGGGGGGGGGGGGGGGGGGGGGG
>JAHTLZ010000017.1:6001276-6032773 GCA_023846285.1 Phrynocephalus versicolor
TTATTATTATTATTATTATTATTATTATTATTATTATTATTATTATTTACATGTTGAGGGAGAAACAACAACAACAACAACTTTATTTTTATGCCGCCTTTTTCCCCAAAGGGACCCAAGGCGGCTTAGAACAAATTCAGAAAAGTACAATAAAAACAATAAAATGTAAAAACAACACAATACCTATAAAATACTACAAAAATACTATACAATATAATACAATAAAAAACAAGATTAAGAAACAGTAGCTGCAGCAGAGTTTAAAAAGCTCCCCAGCCAATGAGACTAAAAAAGTAAGATGTTATAAAAATTTGTGAAGGCTGGAGGCTCAGAAAGCTTGCCTAAATAAGTACAGTGGTACCTTGTATAAAGGAATTAATTTGTTCCAAATGAAATTATGTTAAGCAAATTTTCCTTTATACAAATTCCCATAGGAATGCATTGAAAATAGAGTAATCCCATTTTTATGTTGTATGGATTCTCCCCATAGGCGATTATGTTAAGCAAATCTCCCCTATCTCCAGAATTTTTTTATGTTGTACAAATTTTATGTTATACAAGCTGTTTGTTATACAAGGGTCCACTGTAAGTCTAAATAAATAGAAATGGTACAGGAAGGAAGGGCAGGCAGATACAGTAGTTCATTCACCTGCAGGACCGTTTCTAATACAACCCTGATGGCAATTTCCCCACTGATTCTTCACGTGGAAGAGAAACGAGCCGATCGGGAGATGTCGTGGGGGGAACCCACGTGGTTGACGGCAGCCTCTCGGTGGACAACAGATGGCCTTCCAAGGGGGGGCACTCTCGTTCTGCCTTCTCTTGTGGGGCTCCTGGCAGACAAGAGGGAGGAGAGGCCGGCTGGGGAGGGCCCTCTCTTGCCTCCATAGGTTGCCCCATTCCCTCTGGGGGATCACAGAGTCACGAAGTTGGAAGGAGAGGGGGGGGGCTTCAAGGTAATCAAGCCCAACCCCCTCCTCAAGGCAGGGGTCCATATCAAAGCACATCCGACAGGTAGCTGTCCATTTTTTTCTCTTGAATGCCTCCAATGCTGGATCACTCACTACCTCTCAAACAGCCTTTTCACACGACCCCTAAGATCCGCTGGCCACTTAAATTCGGACCAGAGATCTTAGGGGTTTGTCGCTCTTCCTGTGTTCCCACCCCCTCCGCACTCCTGGCTGCTGGCTGCGTGAGGGGAGGGAGAAAAAAAGGAAGTAAAGAATGCCGCTCACCTCCGTTCTGCCATCCCGGCACTGCATTCAGATCTCTTAAAGGGGCAGGGGGCAAAAAAAGAACAAACAGAAGCAAGGAGAGCCCGGCAGTCACTACGTTATATCCGCATCAGGAATTTTCATCTCCGGAGAGCAGGTACCTGAAAAGTGCACTGGGACGGGCTTAGGTGGGCGTGGTCGCACTTAATTTTCTGTCAACTCCAGAGCTGGTGGGGAAACAATTTTAAGCTCTGGAGCTGGGAGCCATTTGCGGCGGAGTTAGGGGTCATGTACAAATACCCAATGTCATCGGTTCCATTGTCATGCTGTTTTAACAGTTGAGATATTTTTCCTGATATTTAACAGAAATCTGGCTTCCTATAACTAGAGCCCCTTTGTTGCATCTCCTGCATTCTGGGCTGATTCAGAACAGATCCTGCCATTCCTCCTCTGTAGGAGAGCCTTTTATGTACAGTAGGACCCCCGCATCCACTGATTCAGTTATCCATGGTTGGCCAAGGGAAAATAAATAAATAAATAATTCAAGAGCCGCAAAGTAAGCTACTGTTATAAACAGCAGCTGTAAAGCAAGCTATTGTGGTGAAACAGCAGCCGTAAAGCAAGCTACAGTGCTATCACAAAACAGCAGCTGTAAAGCAAGCTACTGTTGCAAAATAGCACCCGTAAAGCAAGCTACTGTCACAAAACAGCAGACGTAAAGCAAACTGCTGCCACAAAACAGCAGTTTTGCGGGGGGTTTCTGGTGTTCTCTCTTATCTACGAATTTTGTTAGGCCTGGAACTGATCCCCAGCGTATACCAGGGTCCTACTGTATTTAAAAAAGCATTATCCAATCTCTCCTCCACCTCCTTTTCTCAACATTAACATGCCCAGCTCTCTCCGTCTTTCATTTGGTGGTGTGTCATATCCAGGGCAAGCTGTAGTTCAAATCCACCCACCACCCTCCAACATTTCCAGTCCAGGTGATACCTGTCCTCCTATTCCATGGTGCATGCCTGTTCCTGGAGATGACCATCTCCAAGCTGGGCCCCGTTTCCTTCTGCTTCAGATGTTATCATGTCACTATAAGCGGCATGAGCCTCTCTGGCTCAGTCCTGAGGCATGTGAAGGACACTTCATTTTCTCCATGCTGGAGCGAAAGGAGAGTCTGCTCAGTCCCATAACTTTTGCAAGGGCCTGTGCTGGTCCAGGTGTTTAAAACATGAGGTGTAAAGGTTGGTGGGTATCAGCTTCTCTCTGAGTGTCCTGGTCTGTCCAGTCTTGTATGGATGATGGGGATCCTCATGGCACAGTGGTTAAATCGCCGCAGTGCAGCTACAACCGTGCTCATGACCTGGGACACAATTCCAGGTAGCCGGCTCAAGGTTCACTCAGCCTCCCATCCTTCTGAGGTCGGTAAAATGAGGACTGAGCTTGCTGGGGGGAGGGGGCAATGAGTAGCCTGCAGAATTTAATTGCAAACCACTCAAAGAATGGATTAACAGCTATGGGATGGTATATAAGCACCACACTTTGCTTTTTGCTTTGGACGCTAGTTCATCCGTATCTGGAGGGCCTCAGGTTGTCCGAACTGATCAAATAGCTTGATTTCTGACCCGTCCCTGTGCTTTTCAGAATGACCAGCTAGAATCCTTTAGGACGTTCACAGGCAGAGAATGAACAAAGAAGGCTTCTTCGGCCACAGCAACCCACCAAAACCTGGCACTTAGAGGTCAACTGGTTTTTAAAACGGAGGTGCCCTTCATAAGAAGGGCCCTTGTCCAAAACGCATCTCACCCACCTTCCCCCAGTTGGAGGTCTCCTAGAGGGTATTTGTACACGACCCCTAAACTCCCCCGCAAATGGCTCCCAGCTCCGGAGCTTAAAATTGTTTCCCCACCAGCTCCAGAGTTTACAGAAAATTAAGTGCGGCCACACCCACCTAAGCGCGTCCCAGTGCACTTTTCAGGTACCTGCTCTCGGAGGGTGAAAAATCCCAGATCCGGATGTAAACGAGTGAGTGCCCGGCTCTCCTCGCTTCTGTTTTTTTTTTCCTCCCGCCCCTTTAAGAGAAGGAATCAGGACGACCACAGGGCTTGGGGAGGCTTGGACCGGCAGACGGAGGTGAGCCTGCATTCTTCTGTCCCCTTTTTTCTCCCTCCCCTCACGCAGACAGGATCGAGGAAGTGCGGAGGGGTGGAGACGCAGGAAGAGCAACGAACCCCCAAGATCTCTGGTCCGAATTTAAGTGGCGAGCGGATCTTAGGGGTCGTGTGAAAAGGCCTTAAGTTGGCCATGAAAACAGAGTCACCCTGTTCCTCTGCTGCTGCCCCACACTTGGTCCTCAGTGGAATTTGGGGCTTTGGAAAGTTCATTTTCTGGGCTGCAGTTCCCAGAATTTTCTTTCCTGGAACCCCAGATGGCACGGTCACCGGGAGCAAGAGCCCTCCAGGGGGTGCCCTCACTCCTCGCCAAGACCTCACTGCCGATCTTCTCTCCAGGGTCTGCTGAGCAGGAAGTCACACAAGTGTCGCCATGGGGGAGCTTGCTGCTTGCTGTTAGGCAAGGGTGATGTCCGGTGTGGGCGGGGGACGACAAAAAACCCACAGCCTGAATGACGTTTGCAGAAAAGGCAAATACCCACATTAATACACTGGCGGGATTTTCCACTCCATCCAAATTCGAGAGGATACAAGCCCCATCTTTGATGATAGGGATTTCCATGTATTGGTTTATTTTAGAGTACAGTATTTTTACCCCGCCTTTTCTCCTTGGAAAAAGGACCCAAGGCGGCTTCCAGAATGAGGGATAATATATACAGTCCAGTACAATTCAAGTATTGAGAACAGAGAATTGAGAGACATCTTACAGCATTAATAGACAACCTTTCCCTCTGCAGCTAGGGCTGAGGCTTGGAGGATAAGATGCTTTTTTTAAAAGTTTGTTTTTCTTTTATTTGTTTTTAGTATCAGTCACCTTTCTTCTGATAAGGGGACTCAAGGCAGCTCACAATAAAGCAAAAGAAAGAAAGAAAGAAAGAAAGAAAGAAAGAAAGAAAGAAAGAAAGAAAGAAAGAAAGAAAGAAAGAAAGAAAGAAAGAAAAAGAAAAAGAAACCGTCTCATAGCTCTTAAAGCACTTTCAGGGCAGTTTACAACAAAATTATGCAGTCTACACATTGCCTTCCCATGTCTACCCAGCTAGGTACTCATTCTTCCAACCTCAGAAGGATAGAAGACTGAGTGAACCTTAAGCCGGCTACCTGGGACTGAACCCTGAGTTTGGGCCGCAGTCCAGCAGTTTAACCACTGCGTCACGAGGCCTCCTCAATGGTTCCTTCAATCCCGCTTCGAGGCCATTCTGTCGACCAAGCATCATCAAAGAGTGATGGCCCCTTCTGCAAATTTCATGGTTCCGTAAGAAATTTCTCTCTTTAAGGGGACTTTTTCTTGTGAATCGGAAGTTCTGCTTCCTTAACCCTTGTGTCACTTTGGGTTGGCTGTGAGCTTTAATTGTTGCTCGCTGCTGAGCCGTGGTTCTCTTTTAACCTCTTGCTTCTGCTTTCATCCCCGCCTTTCTGGAGGGGGATGATGTTAGGGTGGAAGCGCCCTCTTGGCACCCTGGAGTTCCTGTGTCATTGACCCTTCTTGGAGAGACTCTTCCCACCCGGCAAGAACATTTAGGAAGCGAAGAACTGGGGGAGGCCAGGCACCAAGCTGTTATTCTATTTTATTTAAAATATTTTTTTTTACTCAGCCTTTCTCCTTTAAAAGGACCCAAGTGGCTCTCGTCCGTAAAAGTCAATATTTAAAAACTGCAAACAGAAGTAGACACAGGTATTTTAAAAGAAACAAACCAGCATCACTGTAAAACAGTCAATAAAATCAACACTGAAAAACACATTGAAGGCAACAAAACACATAGGATGCCTTGGGTCCTTTTAACGACCAAGGTGCAGTAAAAATATTTTAAATGCATTAAATCAATAAATAAGCAATCTGTATGGTTGTTGTTGTTTTTTAAAAAAATACTTTCATTAGTAATTTACACAGATAGGAAAAGCTGTTCTTTAAAATAAAATACAAACCCTGTAGAAGCTGTGCCAACTGGAGAATTCTGGGAGCTGTAATGTATTTTTTTTTTCAAGGCAAGAAATTTTCCAACCTCTGGCAAGTACTGTACTGCCATTTACTCCAACACAGCTTTCCTCAGAGCTTGGGGCAATTATCTTTGGACTGCAATTCCCATAACTCCCCAACATAATAACTTGGGAAATCTGGGAGAGGAATGGTGTAGAACAGGGCCCCATATCCGCTGGGCTTTGATTCCAAGCCCCCCTATCACAAATACTGCAAATTATGGATAATAATGAACATTCTCGGGGTAGTGGTGGCATGGGATGGGGGGGGGGGGGACAGAAAAACTATTTTCACATGTATGATCAGAAATGGCCACTAGATGGAGGCAGAGACCACAACATGAATACGTGCTAGTGAATAGAGATGGGCACGACTCAGGAAAAATGGTTTTTCGTTTTTCGTTTTTCATTTAGGGGTCCGTTTCGACTCGTTTCCGTTTTCGAGAGCTAATTTTCAAAAATTTTTGTTTTCGGTTCGTAACGAAAACGAAAAACGAAAACGAAAATTTTTTCGTTTTTCCCCATTTAGTGCCATTAAATGCTTTTGCCGTAACGAAAAACGAAAATTGGCTCAAAATTAGTCGTTTCGTTTCCATTTTCGTTCCATTTTGGAGCCAATTTTCGTTTTTCGGTTCGTTGCGTAATGAAAACGAAAAACGGAAACGGAAATTTCGCTAAGTCGTGCCCATCTCTACTAGTGAATACAGTGGTACCTTGTATAAAGGAATTAATTCGTTCCAAATGAAATTATGTTAAGCAAATGTTCCTTTATACAAATTCCCATAGGAATGCATTGAACGCAGAGTAATCCCATTTTTATGTTGTACGGATTTTCCCCATAGGCAATTATGTTAAGCAAATTTCCCCTATCTCCGGAATTTTTATGTTGTACAAATTTTATGTTATACAAGCTGTTAAACAAGGGTCCACTGTATTTTAATATTATTTTCCTGATGTGGAAACCAGGAAATCAACACCACAGACACAGAGGCCCTACTATGGTCCTGAGAATTTACTGCCACTTCCAAATTTTCCCCTCAGTGGGTTCGGTGCCCATTCTCCCTTGCCACTGTTGTCCTTACTTGCTTGGCCACCACACACAGGGCACTGGGATGACAACCACCTTAACTTTGGGGTAGGGGGAAAGCACCACTGACAGTGTAAGCAAGCAGTGTATGACAATGGATAGCCCCTTTCTTTTGTTTTTAATATTGCTTTGGTTATGCGAATCATGATTTTGCCACCTGAGCTGAGCATGGATAGGTAACCTTCAGAATGGGAAAGGGAAAAAGGAAATGGCCAAACAGGTTTTCTTGAGACAAATTCTGTGAGAACACATTTACACAATTTTGTGGGTCATTTCCCAGAGGCCCCTAGGATCTATTTGCTTCCTCTCTGGGTGAGGAGAAGCTTTCGTTGGTTTTCATTGCCCTATTTTATTGTCTAGACCCTCTTTTTTATTTTGTTTTTACCCTCCTTTGTCTATACATTTGTCTCAAGAGATTGTGATTTTATTTACACGGGGTGGTTGTTTTTGCTTTATTATTTGATTGTGTTTTGCCTATAAGTTGGAGTTTATGTCAATGTTAATTTGATTTCTGATTAGTTTTTTTACTTATTTTCACTGCTTTGTTTTGTATTTTACAATTCTGCAAACTGCCCAGAGTGGCCTTCGGGCCAGATGGCTTTTGCAGTGTAGACATCAAATCAATAATTAAAAAATAAATAAATTCATCACTTCACCATCCACCTTGGCATATATAGCATGTCCGGGGAGCATGGTTTGAGGGGTGAGGCACTCCGGAACAGTTTCAGGATTTGTGATAACGTCTGAGAAAAGTTTGTTGTTGTTGTTGTTGTTGTTGTTGTTGTTTTTGCACTACTGCCCCCACATCCAATGACCAGTATGGCCATTCTGGCTGGGAAATTCTGCACATTCCGTTCAAAAAGGTAACTTTTTAAAACTCAGGAGGCAGTTGTTGGAGCTCCCAGAGCATACAGGCTAATAGTGTGAGCTAGGAGGAACCCATGGATTATACCATAGGACCCCCATATCCACTGATTCATTAACCACTGATTCAGTTATCCATGGTTGGCAGAGGAAAAAAATTAAATAAATAATTCAGCAGCCACAAAGCAAGCTACAGTACTGTCACAAACAGTAGCTGTAAAGCAAGCGACTTTCACAAAACAGCAGTTTGGAGAATGGTGTCCTCTCTTATCCACGGTTTTTGTTATCCACAGGGAGGCCTGGAACCAATCCAAAGCGGATACGGGGGTCATACTGTATAAACACAGGCAGCTTTCCCCTGCTTAAAAAAATGGGAGTGAGAAAAAAGAGCAATGGGAGGGACAAACACAAGAAAGATACCTCCCACCCCTGGATCTTCCTTCTTCAAGGAAATAAGGACCAAGTGATGGCACGTATCTTTTATTTTTTATGATGAGCACAGATTTGGGGATGGGGGAGTCTTGCCAGCTGGACATCACTGAGTGACCACCACTGGCTTCCTTCTCTCAGCCCACAGAGAGAGAACTTGTAAAGGGGCGGGGAGAGTCACAAAAAATTAGTTGACTCGTATTCATTGGGGCATCAATTCAGATGAGTGCGAATCAATGAATTCGTGATTTTTGACAGATTTTGCAGATCATTACTTAACACATGCCCATCTCTGATCTACTGAACAACGTGTAGATGTAGCTATCTAGGAAACACCCAAAGAGACGTAAAATGAGTAATCTAAATCATTACTCCTTTGAATGTTATTCTTTCTTTCTTTCTTTCTTTCTTTCTTGATTGATTGATTGATTGATTGATTGATTGATTGATTGATTGATTGATTGATTGATTGATTGATTGATTGACTGGAGATCTTTTTCGTTTTCTCTCTTCCCAGAATGGGCTGCATGAAGTCCAAAGAACTTGGCCTTGGCAGGAAGTTATCAAGAACCCCTTCGCTCACCAGCATTCAGGGTCATTATGTGAAGGACCCTACACTTGTCAAGGTTGGAAACACTGCACTTGTACATGCATTGAATGTTTCGTGTAACGCGTGCTTATTTGACACGTGGGAGGTAAAATGAAAACAGAATGCTACCCTGCAGAATGACTAGTCAAAATGTCTGTTGAAAGGGCACTCAGGGCGCTTTTACACGACCCCTAAGATCCGCTGGCCCCTTAAATTCGGACCAGAGATCTTAGGGGTTTGTCGCTCTTCGTGCGTCTCCACCCCTCCGTACTTCCTGGCTGCTGGCTGCGTGAGGGGAGAGAGGAAAAAAAGGGACAAAAGAATAAAGCCTTACCTCCAGGTGCCCACTTCCTGGTTCCTTCTCTTAAAGGGGCGGGAGGCAAAAAACAAAAACCAAAGGAAGCGAGGAGAGCCCAGCACATCCGCATCAAAGATTTTTCACCTCCCAAGAGCAGGTACAAGAAAAGTGCGCCGGGTCGCGCTTAGGTGGGCGTGGTCGCACTTAATTTCCTCTAAACTCCGGAGCTGGTGGGGAAACATTTTTAAGCTCCGGAGCTGGGAGCCATTTGCGGCTGATTTTAGGGGTTGTGTATAAACGGCCTCAGATTATGTAGCAGAATGCTGGATCGCCATCATGCAGTTACATCAGAACTAGGGCCCCTTCCTGAAGTCCTCCACTTGCTCTCTGTTGGAATATCAGTTTATGGATTTAGCAAAGTCCTAGCTTCGGTACAGATTAGAAGAGAAGAGACCCTTTCCTCACCCTGGTAACTTCCAGCTGAGTTGGGCTTCAGTTTCCATCAGCCACAGCCAGAATGCCCATCTTTGCTGGGGCTCATGGTCCTATCCTTAACACCTCATTGACAACCCCTTTCTTGGAGATTGGAAGGTATTTTGAAATTTCCTAGTCCAATGGCCTCTGTTTGCTTTCTCCTTACTTATTAGTAGAGATGGGCACAAAATGAAATTTTGGTTCATTTCGTTATTTGTTATTCGCTTCGTTATGTATCAAAACAAATAACGAAGTGCCCCCTCTAAGAGAAATGAAATGGAAATTTCCGTTTGTTTCGTTCGGCAGTGTCTCCTACCTGGTGTTGGTCCTTCCTGGTCCGGTCCTCCTGGCTGCAGGGAGGGGGTGTCCAGAAAAAAAAACACGACCGACCGCGCTACCACTGGTAGACAGCCATGTGGCGGCAGTAAAAAAAGTTTTAAAAAATGAAATAAAATAAAATAAAAATACCTGACCCAGTCCACGAGCACCGGAACTGACCCATGGGCCACTGAACCGGCCCATGGGCCAGCAAAAGTAAAGAAAAAAAAAAAAAGCTGACCAGCCCATGCTACTGCTGGTAGGCAGGCCACGTGATCAGCACAATAAAATAAAACAAAACAAAACAAAAATAACCCAATCTGGCCCGGGGTTGGCAGGATTTAAAAAATAAATAAAATAATAAAAAATAATAAAAAACCCACCGGTATGGTTCAAAAAATCTGAACTAAAACGAATTACGAAATGAAACAAATCGCCAATTTTTTGGTTCGTGCCCATCTCTATTCATTAGCATATTCTTGTTAGGATTGTATTGAAAATACAGACCTGTATTGTACTGTTTCCTTTTCCTTGTTCATTAGCATATTCTTGTTAGGATTGTACTGATAATACAGACCTGTATTGGATGCACAACCTAACGTGTTGGGGGAGTTTGGTTGTCTCAGGGAAGCCAAAAGCTGTGTCATCAGGAAGCTGGATTCCATCGGTAGGCTGGTCTCCTAGCAAGGTTACCCAACATGGAATACAATCCAGCACATCCTGGGTTGAGGAACATTGGTTTAGAAGCTCCAAAGTGCCTGGGAACAATATATAGATATAGATATATTCTTAATGTGCTAAAGAGGTTTTTTTCTTCATCATCTTTTGCCTCACAGGGTGGCAAGCCATCTGTTCACGTGAAGTCCCAAGATGATGGTATGTACTGTGTTATTTAGCAGGAGGCAGTGTCTTTAGTTCATTGTAACTCAGGGTGATATCAGGCTACTCTGCATCCTGCAGAGACCTTAGTTGTTTCATCAGCGGCTAGTTCTGTTCTCCCAACAAGCATCTCAGAAATGCATGATGTGAGAGAATCCAGATGGGTTATTCTGATATGCAGTCAGACCCCCATATCCCCTGGGGATTAGTTGTAAGCTCCCTCCCCCCACGGATACTGAAAACTGGGGTTAATAGTGAACACTATATACCCTCAGTGGACTAAGGCACTGAAACTGTAGACTGCAAAGTCGGCAGCTCGGCGGTTCGAATCCCGGGTGCCACACAGCGGAGCAAGCTCCCGCTGATAACCCCAGCTCCTGCCAACCTAGCAGTCCGAAAGCATGTAAATGCAAGTAGATAAATAGGTACCACCGCAAAAAGCAGAAAGGGAAAACAGTGTTTCCTTGCAGCCATGCCAGCCACGTGGCCATGGACTTGCACAGCACTGGCTCTTCCGGCTTGAATACGGAGATGAGCACCGCCCCAAGAGTTGGACACGACTAGCATGCGTATGCGGGGGGGGGGGAACCTTTACCTATATACCCTCATCACACAGGAAAGGAAAATAAAGGGGGAACAAATCAGGAATCTCTTGCTTCATTTATAGTTCTCAGCCCTAGAGGGAGAAATAGGAGATGGTTGAATTCAGGACCAATTAAATAGGATATGAAGACTGGAATAGCATAAAGAACAACGGCAGTTCCTTATAAAGAAAAACAACCTGAGGAAAGAGCCATTTTGAATGCAGCAGACACCAAAGAGAGGTGCTTGACCTTTTTTTTTTTTTTTTTGCATGCATTGGATTATCGGACAAATGCAAAACTAGGCTATGGGCAATACCTTTATAAGCCACCAATAAAAGTAAAAAAATTGCAAGGTGTCGAGGGCAACACACCCTACTTCAAAGCAAGTCCCAAAAGTTCAAACATGGCAAAAGATTGTGCTTTGCCAGGAGATTATTCTTAAAGTCCTTGGCTGCATGAAGTAACCTCCTGACAAAGTACATCTTTTGCCATGTTTGAACTTTTGGGACTTACTTTGAAGAGTGGTGTGTTGCGCTCAAAATATTGCAATGTTTTTTATTTTTATTAGTGGCCTATAAACATATCACCTGTAACCTAGTTTTGCATTTGTGTATCTCAGCATCTACTTCTGTCTTACTATCACAGCACCATTGAGAGTGTCCTAACTTATGCCATGCTATCATGGTATGGGAGCAGCTTTGTAGCGGACAAAAAAGCTCTACAGAGAATAATTAAAATTGCCCAGAATGTTACCGGGCTCCAGCTACCAACCCTGGATGACATCTTCACATCTCGCTGTTTGAGGAAGTCACACAACATTCTGAGGGACTCTACTCATCCTGCTCACAATTTCTTTGAACTGTTGCCTTCTGGCAGAAGATACAGAACAATTAAAACTCGGACCACACGTCTTCTGAACAGTTTTTATCCCAGAGCTATAATTGCACTTAATAATGAACTCAAGAACCACCAGTAGTGAGCACTTGGACAGGATTACCTAGCCTGTTGTGTAGATGCTTGTGTTTTTAAGGGGGGTGGTGGTGGGTGGGGGAGTGTTCAGGGATTTTTATGTGTGTTTTGAAGGGTTTTTTGTTTTTTGTTTTTTTAATGTGTGTGAGAGTGTTTGGAGATTTGTGTGTGTGCGTGTTGAATCTGGTCTCTGGGTGTCTGGATTTCGTTGTATGTGTATACTGTGTATATACACACAATGACAAGAAATTATTATTATTTTGATGGCCACGCAGCTCAACCCCCCTTTCTCCCCTTTGATGGATTGTTGGACTTGTAGTACCCCATCCCATGGGATGGGTGGATCCAGTAAAAGAACGTACAACCTTGGCTTTGCTAAACCTGAGCAGGGTTGTTCATGATGGTGGTCACTAATCCAGAGGGTCACCATAAGATGAAATAGACCTAATGGTACACAACAATGATATAGTGCAGTACCTAGCACTGAGTTATGTACCAGTGAGTCCCGTGACGACAGCTTTGCTGCTTTATAGCTTGAACAGGACTTGGTTCAAGATAAGCCAGAAAGACATCTCCTGACCCTCAGGAAACACATTGCTTTGCATGGCTCATTGTCTGCCCGCAAACTGGGGCTAACATTGTCATTACAGATCACATATCATTAGAAGAAGAAATGCCGTACCTGCTGACAACATCTGATTGTCAGCACCCGAAGTGTCCCACGCCTGTTTGCAAAAGAGCTTGTGGCGTTTTGTGATTGGTCATGGGGATGTAAAGGCAGCGGTCATTTTGATTGCTTCATTTTTTGTCCTTGTAATTAGGAGCTCCCTGTCCTTTGACTCTCAGACATGCTGGTATTGCCTTAGGGAAAAGCAGTAGGTCCACCCTGATAACCTTTGTGGTCATGTGATTGCAACCCCTCCCTCGTTTCTACAGGACCCGATGAGTTCATTGTCCTGGCTCTTTATGACTACGAAGCGATCCACAAGGAGGACCTGAGTTTCCAGAAGGGCGAACGTCTCAAAGTTTTGGAGGAGTAAGTGCCATACCATTGCCTCTTTCTGGGACAACGGGAGAGCTGAAATGGGAACCAATTTTGCGTGGGGCTGCAGCCAGATTCCTCCAGAAACCTGGTAGACAGACCTCCTTTGCCATTTCCCACTCGTACCAAGTTAAATCAGGGTCAACAGCTTTGGGGAGTGTTCTTGCTTGCACTAGGTGTGAACCTCACACATTGATTAATGGAGTCACCCTTGTGGCACTGTGGTTAAACTACATTACTGCAGCGAAGACTCTGCTCACAATCTGAGTTTGATCCTGATATGCTTGGCTCATTGGTTTGGGATCGAATCACCCTTGCATCCTTCTACGCAGTCAATAAATTGAATTCTCAGCTTGTGGTGGCACAGGGCAATGAGTAACCTGCATAATTAAATTGCAAACTGTCGTGAAGGTGCTTTAAGCATCCACAGATAAGATGCACACCGTAGATAAGTTTTTAATTTGCTTTTATTCATGATCCAGTTTTCTATAACCAAGTGTATGGTATGTAAAATGAAATAACTTGGTATGTGCCACTTTGCCAGCTAAGGAGGGGATTCAGAAGCATGATCCGCAGGTCAAAAGGTACAACAGTTTTTGACTGCGTGTTGGGTTCTTCCAAACACATCTTCGATTGGCAGTGGGCCAGTCCCTTCCCTATAGAGGCGTTTTGCAGATCGGTTGGACTATGTTAACTAGTAAAGATTATGATGCTACAACAAAGGAGCTAATAGCAAATCTTATGACAGCTGCTAGATTAATTATAGTAAGAAACTGGAAATCTAAACTAGATCTCAAGATGGAAGAGTGGTATAACGAACTTTGGGATATAGCCATAAACGATAAATTGTCTTGTAGCCTAAAAGTTAAATGAGGAGAAATGAAAAAAAAAAGACTTTTTTATGACATTTGGGGAAAATTTATAGACTTTGCATTAGTTGAAGGGAAGGGGAAAGAGTTGATGAATACTTCAAGATAGTTCTGGAGAAGAGGACTTTAAGAAGAATACTAGAACAGAAGACGGAGTAACAAAGAAGAACCCATGGATGGTCCCGGGGGGTGGGGGTACACTTGTATTGTTAATTGTTATCTGTTATTTTGTTTGTGTGTAGTATAAAATTAGATAATTTTTTTTTTAAAAAAAGAAGATCGATTGGACTAGTAGCGCCATCACCCTTATTTGGCACCGCCATTGGTTATGGTGGCTGGGTCAGGAGGGAGCAGTCCTCTGACCCATTTGGAGGTTCCAGAGTTGTGAAAGTCCGAGACTTCTTCATTTCCTGCGTTGGGAGAGGGTTGGGCCAGATTTATTTATTTATTTATTTATTTATTTATTTATTTATTTATTGCATTTTTATACTGCCCATCTTCCAGAAAGAACTCTGGGCGGTTTAAAATTTTTAATTAAAAAATTTAAATATTTTTTTTAAAATGTGAGCTTTCATGGACAAGTCCACTTGGTCAGACCTAAGAAAAGGCGACAGAAGATGGCAAATGTGTGCACGGCGGCCAAGTACAGATATAAAAAAGCCGAGGTCGTGGTTAGTGGGCGTTTATCATTGTGATGACGGTGTCTTTGCGATGCAAGTCTTTCGCAGACACCTGTGTTGTAAAGAATGTGAGAACCTTTCTCAAAAACTAACAAGGGTCAACTGACAATGGAAAAGAACAACAAACGTCGATTTAGGTGGGCTATTTAGAGTCCCCGATGAAGTTTTCCCACCCAGAAGCTTTTCTTTGCAATCTGTTGCAATAGCCTGTGCATAACTCCAGACGACGGATTTTGCCCGCAGGAGCAAAACCCTGCTTGTGCTTAGGAGGAAAGGGATTAAGCTGAGCAGGTACAAAAGGGGAGGTGGATTTGTGGCGCGCGCGGGGGGGGCTCTGCCCAGGCCTCTCCATGGCGCTCCCAGCCGCTTCCTGAAAATCCAACACAGATTGAAGCTGAGGGTCTTTTTTGCTTTTCAGCTCAGGCGAGTGGTGGAGAGCCCAGGCACTGTCCAATGGCAAAGAAGGATACATCCCCAGCAATTACGTCGCCAGGGACAACTCGCTGGAGACTGAGGAGTGAGTCTGGCCCTTGCTTAATCTTAAACGGTTACTTCACGTCCATTCTCGTTCCATGTTGACATCTGTTGCGGTCACGTGGTCTTCTCCCGCTTCTGTCCCTGTTCCCGGATACCCACGGGCATGATTGATGGTACTGGGACGACTGTTACCGCACGTCCTCGTTCCGTGATGAGATGTGAAATTCTATGCTTTTGTTCTCTTTTTATTTTTCCGGTCCGACCTTCCGTTTTTTTATTTTTTTGATTCTCCGAAGCCTTGCCTTCAATGCATTATGGAGCAAACTTTGAGGCATTTGTCTTTTAAAATCTCAGCACTGCATTCCTAACTCCAGAGGGAATTTACTGGCGAATGTCACTTTGCACTCCTGCCACTAGATGGCAACGAGCTACAATCGGCACTTGTTCCGTGATGAGGCTTACTTCACGGGCTCTCGTCTCGGAACGAGAAGCGAGCCAAGCAGATTCCCGAGGCCAGGGAGGGGAATCGCTCATCCTGCTTAAATCGCAGTTCAGGGGGCGTGGTCGGGACGAACTCCCATCGTCATGCAATGGACGTGCAAAGTAAGATTACTTTGTACCGGTACCAAGCGGGACTGCAAATCGCAATGAAAGGGACGTGAAGTAACTTAGAGGCCAGCTTTGGTCTCTGATTTTTAGGGGACAAACGGTGGTCTTGCGTCTCCTAGCTTGCTTTCTGGAGAAGAGACTGGGTTTTTTTCTTTTCTTTTCTTTTCTTTTCTTTTTGTTTGTTTGTTTGTTTGATGAATAAGGAAGAACCAAAGGTCCAAACACCCCTTTCATGTCCTTTCCCTTCCTTTTCTTTTTTCTTAAATAGTTTTCATTTTTAAAACTAAGTAAAAACAGATACGTGGCTTATCTCCTGACATGTTACATATATCAGAAGTTTTTCCCAATATATCGGCCTTCTTGTTTCATAATTCTCTTCTTCTCTTAAACAAGATTCATCTAGTACAAAAAATACAGATAATAGATTACAATATTGTATTAGCTAATTTAGTCTTAGTAATATTCCCGATCCTAAAATTTAATTCTTTGTTTAACTGAACAGCTTAGATTATATTTGACTAATTCAGTATATAGTAGGTATATGCTTACATCTATTTTGTCTAATACAACATAGTTGTTCTTAATATTGCCCTCTTAGGTGGTTCTTCAAAGGAGTCAGTCGGAAGGATGCTGAAAGGCAGCTCTTGGCTCCCGGCAATACGATTGGCTGCTTCATGGTCCGAGACAGTGAGACGACCAAAGGTAACACTTTCCCCTGTCCTCTGGTATGGACAGCAGGTGCCAGATTGACCCACTGCCCTAGGAACAATTAGGAGCCCCGAGGGAACACAAAGGCTGTGGTAGTATTAAGTGAGATGGTGGCCTGAGGCCATCCTGGGGCAGAGGGCATGTTCTCCCAGAAGATGGGACATCCCATCCTACCAAGGTTAACCTGGCTCTACCTCTTTCCTTGCTTCTTGAACTTGGGAGAACATAAGAACATAAGAAGACCCCTGCTGGATCAGGCCAAAGGCCCATCTAGTCCAGCTTACTGTATCTCACAGAGTATGAAACTAGATATCTCTCTCCTGATACCACTCCCCTGCATCTCGCCCTTGAAGGACCCCAGTTTTAAGCCTGCGGATGACACATCTCCATCATGGTTTGTAACCTGTGATGGACTTCTCCTCCAGGAATCTGCCCAATCCCCTTTTGAAGGCATCCAGGTCAGATGCCATCACCACATCTTGTGGCAGGGAGTTCCACAGACTAACAACATTTTCTTTTGTCTGTTCTCACTCTCCCAATGCACAGTTTGAGTGGATGTCCCCTAGTTTTGGTATTTTGTGATAGGGAGAACAGTGTCTCTCTATCCACTTGACTCATGCCCTGCATTATTTTGTATGTCTCAGTCATATCCCCCATCAGGCACCTTTTTTCCAGACTAAAGAGCCCCAAATGTTTTAGCCTTTCCTCATAAGGGAGGTGCCCCAGCCCAGTAATCATTTTAGTCGCTCTCTTCTGCACCTTTTCCAGTTCCACTATGCCTTTTTTGAGATGCTGCGACCAGAATTGTACACAATACTCCAGGTGGGGCCTTACTATTGCTTTGTACAATGGCATTATAAGGTTGGCTGTTTTATTTTCAATCCCCTTTTTGATAATCCCTAGCATGGAATTGGCCTTCTTCACTGCTGCCACACATTGGGTAGACACCTTCATGGAGCTGTCCACCAACACACCAAGATCTCTTTCCTGATCCGTCACGGATAGCTCAGAGCCCATGAGTTGATAGATAAAGTTTTGATTTTTTGCCCCAATGTGCATTACTATACATTTGGGTACATTGAAATGCATTTGCCATTTTGCTGCCCATTCCCCCAGTTTGGAGAGATCCTTCTGGAGCTCTTCATAATCTCCTCTGGTTTTTAACACACACAAGGGTGGCAGGATCGGATCCCTCAGGCATGTCCAAACTTCAGCCCTCCTGATGTTTTGGTCTACAACTCCTAGAATTCAAAGCTTAGATTGCCAATGGCAAAGGACTGTGGGAGTTGTGGTCCAAAACATCTGGAGGGCCAAAGTCTGGATGTGGCCTGTTTAAGGCCAGTTTAAGTATAAAGCAGGCATACTTATTTTATTTATTTTATTTATTTATTTTAGAGTATTTTTTTACCCTGCCTTTCTCCTTGGAAAAAGGACCTAAGGCGGCTTACAGTAATGAGCCACAATATACAGTCCAATACAATTAAGAAGTATTCAAGTACTGAGAATAGGGAATTGAGGGACATCTTACAGCATTAAAAGACAACATTACATTAAAGCTACAAGAGAACGCGAGCAGTTTTAAGGAGAGTAAAATTCCTTGTAAAAGTTATGAGGGATGGAAAGAAACTAACATGGAAAACATAGTGACAATGTAATCACACAAGGTTATAAGTAGTTGTAAACACAAAGTCTATGTGACACGATCAATTCATGTAAAAGACATAATAGGTAGAGTCCATCATTCAGGGAAAGCTTGCCTGAAGAGAAAGGTCTTTGCCTGTTTCCGGAAAGACATCAGAGATGGGGCAGTCCTGTCCTCTTGTGGGAGGGAGTTTCAAAGTTTGGGCGCACCTGTGAAGGTGGCAGGATGGAAAAAATGGCCTCTCCTGATGACCTTAACACCTGAGTCAGTTCATACTGTGAGATTCGATCTTTGAGGTAGCTTGGACCCAGGTCATACAGTGCTTTGTAGGTGAAGGTCAGCATCTTGAATTGTGCCCGATAGCTGATTGCAGCCAGTGGAGCTACTTTAATAGGGGTGTAATGTGGTTTCTGTACCCCTCCTCAGGCAGAAGTCTGGCTGCTGCGTTTTGGACCCGTTGAAGTTTCCTGAGTTTTTTCATTGGTAGCCTCATATAGAGCGCATAACAGTAGTCTAGCCAGGATGTTCAAGAAACATAGATGCAGTTTTGTGCATAGTGTGGTCTGATCCAATGAAAACCCAGAGTGTGAAAAGCTGCTTGGGGACTACATTTCCCAGAATCCCTCTCCAGGAATACAAACGAAACTTCCCAAAAGTTTTGAAAAGCCAATATCATGCCAAACCTTGGTTTATGTCCATACGGTGACTATTTTCAATCAATCTTTGTCTCATGGAAGCAATCCCCATAGAAAGGCCACCTCGGATTAATCAAAATCCTGGGGGCCCAATCCTGGGGTCAAATCTTAGGGATCTGGTGACCTCCTTGTAACCCTCTCCTCAGATCCTTTTCCTCCTTTTTTCTGCAGGGAGTTACTCTTTGTCCCTGAGAGATTTTGACAACCGAAACAAAGTGGACAGGGTGAAACATTACAAGATCCAGACGCTAGAGGACGGAAGTTTTTACATCTCCCCTCGAAACACCTTTAACACCCTTCAGGAGCTGGTTGCTCATTACAAATGTAAGCCTCCAAAATCTTCTGCTGTTTTCTCCTTGGGTTTTAGAGCAAAAACAAATTTTGGGCTGAGTTTTTTTTTGGGGGGGGGAGGGTGGTTTGTTTTTTGTTTTTTTCTTTAAGACATGTTCTGGTTTTTCTCTAAGGCTTTCACAGCCGGGATCTGATAGCTGTTGTGAGTTTTTCGGGCTGTTTAAGCATGCTCTGGATGTTTTTCTTCCTGACATTTCTCCAGACTCTATGGCCAGCATCTTCAGAGGGCAAGGAGCTCAGGGAACTAGGAGTTCTCTCTGTGCTCTGGGGTATGGAGTGAGTGAGACTGTGGGGTTTTAAAGTTGTGGGAAAGGGAAAACTTGTCCTATTAAGGAGAATTGGTGTCTGTCATTGTATTGTGATGTGGAGGGGTTAAGAAGTTTCACTGCAATGGGAGGGTCATCCTTCTCAGGGAACTAGGAGTTCTCTCTGTGTTCTGGAGTATAGAATGAGCGAGTTTGTGGGGTTTTAAAGTTGTGGGAAAGGGAAAACTTGTCCTATTCAGGAGAATATGTGTTAGTCATTGTGCTGTGATGTGGAGGGATTAAGAAGTTTCACTGCAGTCAAGAGAGGGGGCGCTCCTTCCCTGTGGTTGATGGGTGTTGTTAGCTATTCTATTGCGTCAACTGATCACTGGTGCTTGTGGCTGGGTGGGAATCATTGAACTTTGATCTTTTGCAAGCTGCAGCTTTCAGTAGTGGAAGCCAGGCTTTGTTGATTTTCAGACTTTCTTCTTTTCTGTTGAAGCAGTGCTTGTGTTTGTGGATTTCAATGGATTCCCTCTAAAGATGCCGGCCATAGAGACTGGCGAAACATCAGGAAGAAAAAAAATGCCTAATAGCCTGAAAAACAACAGCTATGTTCTGGGTTTTGTTTCTTTCTTTTAACTGGTGGCGTCTTTTATTTATTTATTGTGTCTTTGGTGGCTGTATATGCTGTGTGTCATATCTTGATGTATGTCATGTAAATATGTAACATAAGCTTTTATGCAAATACAGTGGTACCTTGTATAAAGGAATTAATTCGTTCCAAATGAAATTATGTTAAGCAAATTTTCCTTTATACAAATTCCCATAGGAATGCATTGAAAATGGAGTAATCCCATTTTTATGTTGTATGGATTTTCCCCATAGGCGATTCTGTTAAGCAAATTTCCCCTATCTCCGGAATTTTTTATGTTGTACAGATTTTATGTTATACAAGCTGTTTGTTATACAAGGGTCCACTGTACTCCTTTTTCTCCCAGCTCCAATCTGTATCTTGCAATTGTCTTTCCACACCACTGTGCAGCTCTGCAAGTTTTCTAAGCCACATTTAAACCTCATTGGTTTATTGTAACAGGAACATGTGCTCTGTAGTCATAGGATTGCTCCATGGTTTATGCATCTGGCTATGGAGCTAGATGTTGGCAGTTTGATTCCTCACTGGGACTTCTTGACTGGGGCTGCACTTGATTTGTCTATAGGGCCCCGGCCAGCTGTGCACTTCTAAGATGATTGCTGCTATTATCATCCTCTTGCATTCAGTACCTGGCACTCCGTTGAGGAGGACTACTTGGTCTGAAACCCTGGAGAGAACTGATGTCCGTCGGCAGCAAGCAGGCTGGCTGTTGGCGGGTCTCAAATATAATTTGCTGCCATCTTGCTCCTTCAGCGCCCACCCGAATGATACGGTAACCCCCTGCCAATCGCGGGGGTTAGGGACCCACCCCACCTGCGAGCCACGAAAATCCGCGATGTGCAGAAGCGGGTGGGGGCAGAGGGGAATTGTGCCTGTCCCAAAAGCCTCGGAGGAGCATGGGGGCGGCACAGAGCGACCTGACCCCCCCCCCTGCCCACCCCCGCCTGGGGCTCCGAGGCCTTTTGGAGCCGCGGGGGGGGGCTGCAGAGAGCGACTCGATCGCCCTGCGCAGCCCTCCCTGGCTGCTCCGAAGCCTTTCGGAGGTGCGGAGGGGGGGCGCACGGAGCGACCAGATCGCCCCCTCCCCCACCCGCGGTGCAGGTACTGCGATCCCGCGATGTAGCGGGGCTGCGGGACTTGAACCGCGAAATGGTGGGGGGTCACTGTATCTTTTTTTTAAAAAAATCAGCCACTGGAGCGTTTGCAGGGCTTTCCTAGTATTTAGGTCTAAGTTTGGCACGGGGAGTTCTTGCTTTTTATTTCACTTTCAGGAAATAAATCATGTCACGGTTTAATGAGTAAATGGACCCATGGTTTTTATTTTTAAAGAGAGGTGCTACCGTGGCCATGCCCTCTCCTCACTTCAGGCACACCCTCTTGGAGTTGTCGTCCCCAGGCAGCCAGGCCATCTGAAAAAAGGGGAACCTTGACCCCAGTGAATTGGCCCACTCAGGATTTTGGGGCACCTGGGGACAAGGTTGTTTTTGTGCTCCTCCAGCCTCCCCAACCCCATTGCATCCACCCAGCAAGGGGGACAATCCTGCAGGTGTGGTGGTGGTGGTGGTGGTGGTGGTGGTGGTGGTGGTGGTGGTGGTGTGTGTGTGTGTGTGTGTGTGTGTGTGTGTGTGTGTGTGTGTGTGTGTGTGTGTGTGTGTGCGCGCGCGCGCGCGCACACACACACACACACACACACTAGCATGCGTGCCTTACCTCTCTCACGGTGGCGAGGAGGAGGAGGAGGAGGAGGAGGAGGAGGGCACTGCAACCACCACGCTTGCCTGCCTGCCTGCCTGCTTGCTTTGCCAGTCCCCTGGCACGCAGAGGCGGGAGGGTGCAGGACTTCTTCCTCCTCCCCCTCCCCCTCCAGGCACCCCCAGATTGCTGCACCCGTGGCAGATGTACCCTTCTGTCTGCCCCGCCCCCCCCCAGATAGGCCCCTGGGCCATCTTGTCCTAGGCAGTGTACTACCAATGGTCCGTCTGAGTGTAAAGAAGCATGCTGTGTTCTTGTCTCATTGGCATTCCCACGGTGCTCCATGTCAGGGGCTACGACCTGGGCAGCAAGAACCGGGCTCCACTTGGACCACGGCGCCTTCGAAGTCGCAAATGCGAGTGATCACGTGCAACAGTGCCACCTCATGTGTTCTCGTTCCTCCCGGTTCTCTTTCAGGTCAAAGTGATGGGCTGTGCCAAACGCTGACCTACCCGTGTGTTGCACCGAAGCCGGAGAAGCCATGGGAGAAAGATGCATGGGAAATCCCCCGTGACTCCCTGAAGCTGGAGGTCGTACTGGGAGCTGGACAATTTGGGGAGGTCTGGATGGGTAAGGATGGAGCTCCCTCCAGCCACACTGGGCCATACCTGTCAAGTTTGGGATTTGAAAACAAGGGATTGTGGACATAGTATCTGCACCCCTACCACCTATTGAGCATGTTCAATGTTTTGACCATGCTCAATAGCTGTCCCCAACATGGCGGTGCCCATATGGCGATCCCTAACATGGCCACTGCCATTTGTTCCCTGGTCACAGTATCCCTGCCCCGACCACCTATTGAGCATGCTCGATGCTTTGAGGATTCTCAATAACTGTCCTAAACATGGCGGTGCCCATGCAATTCAGAGGATTTTTAAAAAAATTATACAATCTGGGATATTTCCGGAAAAATAATATTTTCGGGAAGACAGCGGGAAATAGGGATAAAAAATGGGATTTCCCGGTGAATACGGGAAATGCTAGACCAGGGGTGCCCAAACTTTTTGTAAGGAGGGCCAGATTTGGTGGCTGAGAATGTGTCAGGGGGAGGTTGCTCCCCGACCCTGCCACCCCACTGCAAGCCCCACCCACTGACCCCTTACAACCCTACCCTCCACGGGAAAAAGAAGGAAGGCAGGAACCAAGGGAGGAAGGGAGGAAGGTGGAAACCAAGAGAGGGAGGAAGGAAGGTGGGGAACAAGGAAGGGAGGGAGGGAGGGAGGTGGGGAACAAGGGAGGGAGGAAGGAAGGAAGGTGGGGACCAAACGAAGCCATGGCCACAGGTTGCCCCTTGGAAGAGGTGATCTGTGCAACCTTGCACCCCCCCAAGCTCCCCAGCATGGGGCAAAGGAGGGGGAGGGAGGGGCAGGCCAGGCAGCCACAGGCCACTCAGAATGGCCTGACGGGCCGGATTTGGCCCCCGGGCCGGACTTTGGGCAGGCCTGTGCTAGACAGAGCACTTGACAGGTATGCATGGGGCACATAGGAAATTTTGGAAGACTCTCTTAGGCTGTTGTGTGGTTTTTCGAATCTTGTGCTTTTGAGGCCCAGAGACCTGTCTCTCATGCTGTGTCCAGCTTCATCTTGGGCCTGGAATCGCAAGATCTCTGCGGCAGGTGGGCTAGGGGACATCGCTATGACTGGTGTTGCTCTTCCGTGGTGGTGGTGCATCGTCCCGTTTATGTCTCCTGCAGCCACTTACAACAAGCACACCAAAGTCGCCGTGAAGACCATGAAGCCGGGCAGCATGTCTGCGGAGGCTTTCCTGGAGGAGGCCAATATCATGAAGACCCTGCAGCACGACAAACTGGTCAAGCTGAACGCCGTGGTGACCAAGGAGGAGCCCATCTATATCATCACCGAGTACATGGAGAAAGGTGAGGGTTGGAGATTCCGCAGGGAAGGTTTTCCATGGGAAAAAGAAGCTTCTCGGGCTTGGAAATGGTTTTTAAAGATTGCAAACTGGGGCTGGTTACAGGGATCCCATAACCCCCCCCCCATGTTATAGCACCTGCAGTGGCTGCCAGCCTGTTTCCACGCTGAATTTGAGATTAAAACCTAAAAAAAGCCCCCAAATGGCTTAGATTCAAGATATCTCAAAGGCTGCCTCCCCCCTTTCTGGACCTTCTTGGGTGCTAAGGTCATCAGGGGAGGCCTTTTTCTCCGTCCCACCACCCTCCCTGATGGGTTGGAACTGGAAAAGGTGCAAAAGAGAGCGACTCAAATGATTACTGGGCTGGGGCACCTCCCTTATGAGGAAAGGCTAAAAAATCTGGGGCTCTTTAGTCTGGAAAAAAGGCGCCTGAGGGGGGATATGATTGAGACGTACAAAATAATGCAGGGCATGAGTCAAGTGGATAGAGGGAAGCTCTTCTCCCTCTCACAAAATACCAGAACTGGGGGACATACACTCAAATTAAGGGCTGGCAGAATAAGAACAGACAAAAGAAAATATTTTTTCACCCAGCGTGTTGTTAGTCTGTGGAACTCCCTGCCACAGGATGTGGTGATGGCATCTGGCCTGGATGCCTTCAAAAGGGGATTGGACAGATTTCTGGAGGAAAAGTCCGTCACAGGTTACAAACCATGATGGAGATGTGTAATCTCCAGGCTTAAAAGCAGGGTGCTTCAAGGGCCAGATGCGGGGGAGTGGTATCAGGAGACAGATATCTAGTCTCATGCGCTCCCAAACGCATCTGGTGGGGCCACTGTGAGATCCAGGAAGCTGGACTAGGTGGGCCTTTGGCCTGATCTAGCAGGGCTCTTCTTATTTGGTGGGGACACAGGAGAGGGCCTTCTCTGTTGCTGCTCCCAGACTTTGGAACTCCCTCCCACTGGAGGCAGGGCGCATCTTTGCTGTCCTTCCGCATGCCAGCAGAAGGGCGGGCGGGCGGCGTTGCCTGAAGGCCTTCCTCTTCAGGCAAGCCCCCCTTCAGTGACTAGGTACCATTTGGTGCTTTCAGTGTCTGTTGTTTGTATGCTATTTGTCTGATCCCCTTTAACAGGCTCACTGTTGCTAAGTTTAATTTTGAGGTAAGCCGCCTTTGGGTCCTTTTAAGGAGAAAGGTAGGGTAAAACGTATTTTCAGTAAACAAATAAAATAAAATAAATGGCAGCCTGCAAAATCCCCCAGCGGTCAAAGCTGCTGGCCCTGTCGGATGGGCTGTTCTCTCCCAAAGAAGCATTTCCAAATTCTGGCATCTTGTAAGACCAACCCCCCAGGTGGGCAAAAAGCACCTGCCATCTCCTTCATCTCCTTCACTACCTGCTTGCCCTTCCAGAGTCGGAGGTGCCCTTCCTTTTAACAGCTGATGCCAAGCACTGCCTTCTTCTCTCCCCTGGTTTTCCTGAGCTGGCTCTGACTGGGATGGGCACGTGCTCATAGGACCAGCCCCAGGCTGACCCAAGGATTGCTGGTGGAGAGCGGAAGGCACCCTTTGGCCGGCTTGTTCACCTCAGCCTTTCGCTGGCCTGAAACGTTTCGCCCTGGTGGCGCTGAGAGGCTCTCAGCTGCCCATGACCCACAAAGACACAAGTACCACGGGCCACGGCAGCTGCTGCGTAGGATGTGGTTGACAGCTGCAAGAAACTGATGTTGATTAGTGGAGAGCCAGCAAGCGGGAAAGGCCAGATATAGCTTAGGACTCCGGAAGGAGCATTAGCCATGCTGTGCAAGTGTATTTATTCCCAAGGGGGACATCTGGTGCTGTTATCAATTGCAGCCTAACAACCGGGTTACTCGCTTGCTCACTCTTTGGCGGTTACTTCACGTCCCTCTCATCACGGTTCGCCGTCCCACTTGGGACTGGTACGAAAAAATGTTACCACACGTCCACTGCATGACGGCGGGAGTTCGTCCTGACCATGCTCCCTGAACTGGGAGTTAAGTGTGATGAGCCATACCTCTCCCTGACCTCGGGAATTCTCTTGTCTCGGTTCTTGTTTCGAGACGAGAGCCCATGAAGTAAGGCTCGTCACACAACGTGCGCATTCTCCATCTAGTGGCAGGAGTGCGAAGTTGCATTCTCTGGTACAATCCCAATGGTGTAAACAATGTATCTCAGAGAGAGAAGAAGGCATAATAAAACCTCAAACGTTGCTGCTTAACGCATGAAAGCCAAAATTAAAGGGAAAAATGAAGGCAGGGAAGTACAGATATTGTCACGAAACAAAGATGTGAAGTAACAGTCGTCACGATACCATCAATCACGCCTGTGGGTAAACGGAAACAGGGACAGAACCGGGACAAGACCACGTGACCGCGAACGACGTTATCGTGAAACGAACGTCATCTCGGAACGAGGAAGGATGTGAAGTAACCATCACTCTCAGTTGTTGACTGGGATGTGAGGGAAGTTTTTCAGCAGTGTCCCCGGACATCAACGCTCAGCCGGGCCGTTATGATAAAAGCTGAGTAACAATGGAAGGAGCTGCCTAGATGCCCTAAGTCAGTGGTGGCGAACCTTCGGCACTCCCATGCTCCTTTGTCATTGAGAATCTAGACTCGGAATTCTGGGAGTTGTGGTCCAAAACATCTGGAGTGCCGAAGGTTGGCCACCACTGCCCTAAGCACATCTGATCTTGCCTGATCTTGGAAGCTAAGCAGGGTCATCCCTGGTTAGTACTTGGATAGGAGACCACCAGGGAATACAAGGTGCTGTAGGTGCCTGGAGTAGGAACTGCCAAGCTACTCCAGTATTCCTGCCAAGGAAACTTCATGGACATGGAGTCACGAAGAGTCGGTCACGACTGTAACAACACACACACAACAATGGAAAGAGGAGCCCCGTACCTTGAGAATTGCCGGACTGTTACTGGAGCAGGGAGAGGGGGTTGGATAGGGCAGCAGCCCTCCAACTTTTTTGGCATCAGGGACCAATTTTGTGGGAGACATTTTTTTTCACAGACCAGAGTTAGGGTTTGGGGACAATTCTACTTTTTACCCCTCACTGCATACTGTGCTTTCTTATGTGGAAAAGTGTTCTGCTTATATACCTCCCCATACCACAAAGTAGTCTCTGAGCGGTTGACAGTTTAATTAAAGTATGCAGGCTACACATTGCCCCCCCCTTCACACCATTATTAAAACAGTGCTCATGCAGCCAGGTTCCTTCCATTCCACAGGCCAGAACAGGTCCATGATCTGGGGACCCCTGGGATAGAAAGAGAGAATGACCTAGTCAACGGTATGCAGAATTTATAATTCTCCAACATGCATACCCATCTGTAGCCTGCAAAAACACTTAGATTGCATGCATCTGAAGATCCATCAAAGTTTATCTTAAAGGTTCCATATGATGCTTTGCCATTTTTTTTTTTGCTGCAACGCACTAAACACAGCTGTGACAGAAAAATAATACAGTCTTCATCCAGTCAAGAGGAAACAGGTTTTCTGAAAGACACCCATCAAAGACAGGCTGATTTGTAAATCAGAGGCACTTCACACCTCCACCAAGAAGGCCACAGCTAATGCCCTATACTTAATGGATGTTGGGAAGGGTTGCATAAGTGTGACTTTCATGCACCCAAAGCCACTGTCCACCTAAGAACATAAGAACATAAGAAGAGCCCTGCTGGATCAGGCCAAAGGCCCATCTCGTCCAGTTTCCTTTATCTCACAGTGGCCCCACCAGATGCCTCTGGGAGCGCAGGAGACTAGATCTCTGTCTCCTAATACCACTCCCCTGCATCTGGCCCTTGAAGGACCCCGGTTTTAAGCCTGGAGATGTAACCTGTGATGGACTTTTCCTCCAGGAATCTGTCCAATCCCTTTTTGAAGGCATCCAGGCCAGATGCCATCACCACCTCCTGTGGCAGGGAGTGCCACAGACTAACAACACGCTGGGTGAAAAAATATTTTCTTTTGTCTCTTCTCACTCTCCCTACCCTCAGTTTGAGGGGATGTCCCCTAGTTCTGGTATTTTGTGTGTGAGAGAAGAGCGTCCCTCTATCCACTTTACTCATGCCCTGCATTATTTTGTATGTCTCAATCATATCCCCCCTCAGGCGCCTTTTTTCCAGACTAAAGAGCCCCAAATGTTTTAGCCTTTCCTCATAAGGGAAGTGCCCCAGCCCAGTAATCATTTTAGTCCCTTCAGGCCATTGTCCAACTTATGAGCCTATTCAAAGCAGGGTGATATGAAATCAAGGTGAACTATAAATTGCAGGACTCGCCACTAGCTTTCCTTAGACTGAGAAAGCTACTTGGGTGGGTAGCAAAACGTTTTGGCCGCACAAGAAAAGTTCAGAGGTCATGGTTCCACTTTCAGACAGAGAGCCATCCCTTAAGGAGGTGAAGGGGGTGGCTTGCAGGAATAGGGCTTTCTCAGCAACTGCCCCCAGACTATGGAATGCCCTCCCAAATGAGACTCGCCTGGCGCCGACGTTAATAACATTTCGGCACCAGGTAAAAACCTTCTTGTTCCAGAAGTTTTTTAACTAATGATTGTGGGTCCTGATGGCAATTTTAGTGATGTGTTTTTAATGTATCGTATTTATTGCATTTACATGTTTTTATTGTTCTAATTTTGTTGTATTTTGATGTTTTAATTGTCCATTTTGATTGTGAGCCGCCCAGAGACCTTTGGGTAGTGGGCGGCATACAAGCTATATAAATATATATATAAATAAATAAATAAATAAATAAATAAATAAATAAATAATAGTAGGGAGTGGGAGTGGGCAGCACATTGGGTTGTGCTGGGTTGCCCTGAGGGTGTGTTTTTTTCCCTCCACACAGGCAGCCTGCTGAGTTTTCTGAAAAGTGACGAAGGACATGCACAGGCGCTACCCAAACTGATTGACTTTGCTGCTCAGGTGAGTGGACGGCGGCCAGATGGGGAGCTGCAGAAGGGGGGGGGATGCAATTTATATGAGGGCCCAGGTATGGCTGTTAGCCAGAGGTCAGCCCTGCCGTGGGCTGCAAAGTAACACCAGTCTGTGAGTGTGTTTGTGTTTGTGTGTGTGTGTGTTGTCATTGTTGTCGAACAGTTGCTCCCAGAATGCCGCGGGCTTTAGGCTTGTGCCGGATTTAGGGTTTGAGGGGTTACACAGTTTAAACACTTTTGGTGTTTAAACTCTAAATCTGGCACAAGTTACACCAAAAGTGTTATAAAGTAGTTATAAACACAACGTCTATGTGATGCTATCGATTCATATAGAAGGCACATAATAGGTAGTCCATTGTTCAGGGAAAAGCTTGCCTGAAGAGAAAGGTTTTTGCTTGCTTCCGGAAAGACAGCAGATATGAGGCAGTCCTGGCCTCTTGTGGGAGGGAGTACCAGAGTTTGGAAGCCACAGAGAAGGCAATATATATGGAAGGGAGTGGGGTCGGTCCAAGAGCAATCAGTGTCTGGAAAGAGCAGTGTTAATCCTACCTATGGAGGAAATGGTGGCAGGATCCATTATATCCACTATATCATAGAATCATAGAATCCTAGAGTTGGAAGAGACCTCAAGGGCCATCCAGTCCAACCCCTTGCCATGCAGGAACTGTACCCATGAAGGAATCACAAACTGCTCTTTGTCCCAAAGCCCCCCCCCACTCTTGTCCTCCTTCCTCCCACTGAAAGGGAGCATTCAGAAGGGCAGGTGTATCTCCCTGCCACCTCCACCCCCGCCTGGCAATCCATCCCAGCACTTATGGGTTGGCCAAGAAAATATTTTGGGGCCCCATAGCTCTCTTTAGCAGGGCCTGAGAGACAGCTGGGGAGTTTGAGGCTCACAGGAGTAGTTCTGGAGTAGGACGTCCCCAGCAATAATACTGCCTCACCCATGTCATTAAAAGATAGAGATCTACACCCCAAATCCACAGTTGGATCCAGGCACACAATCCGAAGGCAAGGGTGGGTTCTACCCTTGGCCTGTTGTTGGTTGTGTGCCGTCTACTCACCCCCGATGTAGGATTCCTCCACGTCCTCAACTGCCCTGGTCCACTCTTGCAAACTCAACCCCGTGGCTTCCTTTAGAGTTTGCATGTCCAAACTTCAACCCTCCAGATGTTTTGGGCCACAACTCCCAGAAATTCCAAGCCTGTATTTCCAGTGGCAAAGGACTGTGGGAGTTGTGGTCCAAAACATCTGGAGGGCCGAAGTTTGGACATGCCTGCTTAGAGGGTTAATCCAACTCACATGGAACCTTCCTCTTTTTCCGTGGACTTTCTCCTTTCCCAGCAAGTATGGTATTTTCCAGAGATTTCTGTCCTCTCGTGAAGTGCCTGAAGCAGGACCACCTTTAGCAGAGGACTAAAATGTCACAAACGGGAGTGAGCATTCGACCCTGGGCAGGTCTTCCTTAGGCTGGACGTCACAGGGATGAATGCAGGGACGGTTGCAGGGTGGGCGGGGAATTCCCCAAATCACAGGCAGATGTGCTTGCCATGGTCTTTTGTTAAGTCTCAGGTTCAAAACAGAGGCTCCAGGTTTCATTCCGAGGCTAGATTTGAGATTCCACCTCTGGTGGTGTGGCCTGAAAGCTCTCTTTGAAACTTAGCAAGCAAGACCCAAAGGTCCCTCTCTTTCTCTAAGAATAAAAGAGCCTTTTCACACGACCCCTAAGATCCGCTGGCCACTTAAATTCGGACCAGAGATCTTAGGGGTTTGTCGCTGTTCCTGCGTTCCCCCCCCTCCGCACTCCTGGCTGCTGGCTGCGTCAGGGGAGGGAGAAAAAAAGGAAGAAAAGAATGCCGCTCACCTCCGTTCTGCCGTCCCGGCACTGCATTCAGATCTCTTAAAGGGGCGGGGGGCAAAAAAAGAACAAACAGAAGCAAGGAGAGCCCGGCAGTCACTACGTTATATCCGCATCAGGAATTTTCACCTCCGGAGAGCAGGTACCTGAAAAGTGCTCTGGGACGCACTTAGGTGGGCGTGGTCGCACTTAATTATCTGTAAACTCTGGAGCTGGTGGGGAAACAATTTTAAGCTCCAGAGCTGGGAGCCATTTGCGGCGGAGTTTAGGGGTCGTGTACAAATACCCAAAAATATGCTTGCACAGACTAACATTATGACTCACCCTAAAACGTTAATCTGTCTCCGGAGTGCCTCTCCCAGTATTCCACTGGTTTAAATCCCCAAGCAATGTCTCCCGCTTAGTCTATCATCCCCGTACAACTGGCATTTTTCCTCTTGTTGGCACAGATCGCAGAAGGCATGGCTTTCATTGAGCGGAGGAACTACATCCATCGAGACCTGAGGGCTGCCAACATCCTGGTGTCGGCGATGCTGGTGTGCAAGATCGCCGATTTTGGCTTAGCCCGGGTGATTGAGGATGACGAGTACACAGCGCGAGAAGGTACAGAGGGAAGGTGGCTGAAAAAGCAGCTTTGCCTGTTTTTATTTCCTCTATTGTTGTACGTGCAATCTGCTCAAAGAGTCCATGTGGGCAAGTGGGTAGAGTGACAGACTAGAAATCAGGGGTGTTTTCCTGACCTCTTGCTGGAGTAAGTTTACACGGTAACAGAAGCATTCCTTCCTCTGAGACCATGAAGACTGGAGAATCCTGCTCAGCCCTTCCTCCTTGGGGGCTATCCGTCATCATTATCTGTTTAGGAGGTAAACATGGAAGCTGTCCCATCAAAGGAATGGCATGCAGCCCTAAAGCAATATAAGGGATCAGTCCATTTCTGGAAGCAGTTCATTACCAGTTTGTGATTCCGCTCTGCCTACATGAGGGTTTTCTTTCCTGCTGAGTCTGATTTTTCTCCTTTTGTCTTCTTTGGGCAGGAGCCAAATTCCCCATCAAGTGGACGGCACCCGAGGCCATCAATTATGGTTGCTTCACGATCAAATCGGACATCTGGTCCTTCGGGGTTCTCCTGACGGAGATAATTACTTATGGACGGACCCCTTATCCAGGTAGGTAGCAGAAAGGCCTCCTCCACTATTTATAGAAGAAGAAGAAGAAGAAGAAGAAGAAGAAGAAGAAGAAGAAGAAG
>JAHTLZ010000017.1:6032783-6067414 GCA_023846285.1 Phrynocephalus versicolor
AAGAAGAAGAAGAAGAAGAAGAAGAAGAAGAAGAAGAAGAAGAAGAAAGGCTGGGGTCTTCCAGATGTTATTGACTACAATTCCCATCATCTCCCAGCTGGCCAGTGGCAATGGGGATTGTTGTCCAGGACCTTTGCAAAGCATCCGTTTGGGAAAGGCTCCCCTAGTTAGTGGTCTCAACCAAGAACACTGACCTTGCTCTCAGCAAATTCCCCATGTGAACACTCAAGGAAGCCAGGCAGCTTCCAATCCAGTTAGTGGCATGACTTTTGCTGTGGGCACTAAACTATAAAAGGCGAATTGCCGGATTGGTCTTTTTATTTTTTTGGTCCGGAGTTCTTCCATCAGTGGCCCAAACAAGTAGTTCCAGAAATTCACAAGTGGCCCATGAAGGCAACGAGTAGCCCCCTAGGGCAGTAGTGGGCAAGCGTCAGCCCTCTAGATGTTTTGGACCACAACCCCCAGAATTCTAAGCCTGTATTGCCAATGACAAAAGGCTGTGGGAGTTGTGGTCCAAAACTTCTGGAGGGCCAAAGTTTGGCCACCACTGCCCTAGGGTTTCTTCCCACTGACTGGTTTCAGTGCTGTCTTGTTGCTCGTGGAACATTTTTAGTTACAGGGGGCTGTTTGTTTACTTAGCTATCTACTATTGCAAACACAATTTCTCAAAATGGGTCTCTTCTTGGATTCCTGCCTGAAGCAGGGGGTTGGAAGTGATGTTCTTATAGCCCCCTCCCATCTCAGTGGTTCTCTGAACAGACAACCTGTGGTCCATTCCAATAGACAAATTGTAGGTGCTACAATTTGTGCACCTATGCCCTTGGCAACAGCACCAATACAGTACAGTGGTACCTGGAGTTACGAATGTCCCGAGTTATGAAAAATTTGAGTTATGAATAGAAATCGGTGGGTTTAGGAAAAAAATGAGTTATGGCCTTTTTTCCGAGTTATGAAAGGGAAAAGGAAAGGAAAGATTCCAATATTTCACAAGGATTACTTTTCTGGACATTGTCAGCAGAACCCCAAAGGGGTTCCTCTGTCTTGTCTGCTCATTAATGCCAGGTCGGTACATAATAAGATCCCGCTCGTCCACGATTTGATTGTGGACGAGAGTGCCGACCTGGCCTTCATCACGGAGACCTGGGTGGGGGAGGGGGGTGGGGCTTCCCTCACCCTCCTTTGCCCCCAGGGCTACCGTTTAGAGCAGCTTGGCAGGCCGGGGGGGGCGGGGGGGCGGGGTGGCCATGGTCTTTAGGGACTCTTTTTGTGTCAGTAGATCCGCTATGTTGGTGAGTCCGGGATTGGAATGTCTCCACCTTATGGTGGGCCAAAGGGACAGGTTTGGGGTAGTGCTTGTGTACCGTGCTCCCCGCGACCCTGCACTTACCCTTCCAGAGCTCTCTGAGTTCATCTCGGCGGCACTTTTGAAGTCCCCCCGCCTATTGGTGGTGGGGGATTTCAATGTGCACGCCGAGACTGGACTGTCTGGGGCAGCTCTGGAATTCATGGAGTCCATGGCCTCCATGAACCTGTCTCAGTTAGTCATCGGTCCCACTCATAAAGGTGGACACACCCTGGACCTGGTTTTTGCCTCCACATTGCGGGGGTTCGATCTGGGGGTCGGGAGGTTGCAGGCCCGGCCCGTGTCATGGTCAGATCATTATCTACTGACTTTCTCTATTGCAGTAGCCACCCCGCCCCGCGGGGAGCCGGGCCCGTCCATCTGGGCCCGTCCCCGGAGGCTCCTGGACCCTATGCGGTTCTCGGAGGCCCTCGGGGATGTTCCAGACGGTTTGGATGACGATCCGGCCGACTCCCTAGCCCAAAGGTGGTTTGAGGAGGTGGCTGGGGTTGTTGACCGGATCGCCCCCAAGCGCCTGATCCGATGCCGAGCCCGCATGTCTCCTTGGTTTACCGAGGAGCTGCGGGCGATGAAGCAAGAGCGGAGAAGGCTAGAGAGCAGATGGCGGAACGCTCGGACGGCTCAGAATTGGGCTGCGGTTAAGGCGTTGAACGGTCGCTACTCCCGTGCGATAAGGGCGGCTAGGAGATCTTTTGCCGCCCTGAGAATTGGTGAGGCCTCGAATCGTCAAGCGGAATTGTTCCGTGTGGTTCGAGACCTCACCAATCCCGCTCCGCCAGGGCCTCCTCCTGGTGATTTCACCAGTGAGTCTTTCGCAGCCTATTTTAAATCTAAGATAGAGGCCATCCGTTCCGAGCTGGACTCCGGTTGCTCTGATCCGGCCCCTGTCATGGCCGGCGTCGGGCCGCCTCGGTCGCCTCGGTTTGTTGATTTCGGACCTGTTACACCTGTGGATGCCTCCAGGGCGCTGGGACATTGCAGGCCTGCGGCTTCTCCGTTCGACCCTTGCCCTGCCTGGTTGATTAAGAGCGCAGGGGGGAGCATGCCGAAATGGGCTTCACTGATCGCTTCGGCCTCCTTCAGAGACGGGATTTTTCCCAGTCTTCTGAAGGAGACGGTGGTGAAGCCCATTGTTAAAAGATCTGGCTTGGCTGTGGACGATTTGTCCAACTATCGTCCCATAGCCAATGTTCCCTTTTTGGGCAAGGTGATCGAGCGAGTCGCCGCCCTGCGTCTTCAGTCGTTCCTGGAGGAGAACCATGTCTTGGATTCTTTCCAGTCCGGGTTCAGGCCGCGTCATGGGACCGAGACGGTCCTGGTCGCGCTGCATGATGATCTGTTGAGGAGGGCTGACAGGGGTTGCTCTACCCTGTTGGTCCTTCTCGACCTGTCAGCGGCTTTTGATACCGTCGACCACGGTATCCTGCTGGAACGGCTCTCGGAGGTTGGGATTGGGGGCCAGGCCTTGGCCTGGTTCCGGTCCTTCCTTGGGGACCGTACCCAGCGAGTGAGCTTGGGGGGTGAGTTGTCGGCTCCCTGGACACTCCCTTGTGGGGTGCCGCAGGGGTCGTCACTCTCCCCAATGCTCTTTAACATCTATATGAAGCCGCTGGCTGAGATCATCCGGAGTTATGGAGTCTGCTGTCATCAGTACGCTGATGACACGCAGCTCTATCTCTCCTTTTCCACCTGTGCAGTGGAGGCCGTCCGGACCCTTGATCGCTGCCTGGCTGCGGTACTGGACTGGACCAGGACTCACAGGCTCCGGCTCAACCCAGGCAAGACCGAGGTTATGTTCTTCGGGGGCTCTTCGGAGGGGTACTGTGGCCCTCTTCCCAGCTTGGGTGGGTCCGCCCCCCAGCTGGCGCAAAGAGTGAGGAATCTGGGCGTCGTCCTAGACCCGGATCTGACCCTGGAACCCCAGGTGTCAGCCGTGGTCAGGTCTGCCTTTTACCATCTAAGGCTTATCGCCCAGATTCGCCCGTACCTCGATGAGAGTTCCCTGAGGACTGTGGTACAGGCGCTGGTCATGTCGAGGCTGGATTATTGCAACGCTCTCTACATGGGGCTCCCCTTGAACCTTGTTCGGCGACTGCAGCGGGTCCAGAATACGGCGGCCAGGCTGGTGGTTGGCGCGCGCCGTTATGACCGCGCCACCCCTATCCTGGTCCGCCTACACTGGTTGCCCGTTGCCTCCCGAATAAGGTTCAAGGTGTTGGTTTTGACTTACAAAACCCTCCATGGCTTGGCCCCATCTTATCTGACGGAGCGTCTCACCCGGCAATTAGATCCGGCCCGACCCACCCGCTCCTCGGTGGCTCTTTCACTGCGGACAGTCACCCCGAGGGAGGCCCGTAGGGCGAGCACTCGCGGGCGGGCCTTCTCGGTGGTGGCTCCTTCCATTTGGAATCGTCTTCCCAGTGAACTACGGCGGGCTCCATCGCTGGCGGCTTTTAAGAAGAATCTGAAGACCTTTCTTTTTCGTGAAGCCTACGGCGATGCTTAGGGACCTGTGTTTATAGTCTTCTTTTTTTTTCTTTTCCTTTTTTTTTTTTTTGCCCGCCTTACTGCTCTTGGATTTTACTCTTTCATTGTTATTGTTATTGTTCTTGTTATTGATTTTTATCTGTTTTATTCGTATGTTGTGAACCGCCCAGAGTCCCCTTGTGGGAATGGGGCGGTATACAAGTGTAATAAATAAATAAATAAATAAATAAATAAATAAAGCTGACAGAGGCTGTGGTGACTGGCGTATTCTGGGAGTGGTCACCTGAAAAAACTCACGGCCCCTTCCTTCAAGCTCCATGTTTGTTGCCTTTCCAAACAGGGATGGTGTTAAGGAAACAGGCCAGTGTGTGAACACAGGAAAAATCTAGAAGTTGAGTCATGGCAACTGGACTTTTCTTGAGAGATTGAAAAGTGTTTTGCTGCTCATCCAAACAGTTTTGTCAGTCTGAGGCTCAGACTGACGAAGCTGTTTGGATGAGCATCAGAACGCTTTTCGATCTCAAGAAAAGAAGTCCAGTTGCCATGACTCAACTTCCAGATAAACTCACCTGGATGACTGAGCATCTTCACAGACAAACACAAGAAAAATCAAATTTCTCTTGGTCTCTCTTTCCCTTCTGATTTTTCTTTTTTAAACCCCAGGGATGTCGAACCAGGAAGTGATGCGTGCCCTGGAACGTGGCTATCGAATGCCACGCACCGAGGGTTGCCCGGAGGAACTCTACAACATCATGATGCGGTGCTGGAAGAACAAGCCGGAAGACCGGCCTACCTTTGAGTACAATCAAAGCATCCTGGAAGATTTCTTCACGGCGACAGAAGGTCAATACCAAAAGCAGCCTTAAGGCAAAAGGGTGGGAAGACCTTAGAATGGGGAGGTCGCTGCAGAAGAGGATGCTGCTACACAGAGCAGATGAGACAGTGGCCGTGTCCACCGGCAATTTAGGGGGGAGCCGCTATTTCTACCTTGTGAGATTCCGAAAGGACTTTACAGCCCACTTGCCCAAGGAAATTTGGACAAGACTGGTTCAAATCCAACAGACGTGATCCTTTGTGTTTTTAGCTAGAAGACTTTAATCAAACTACAGCTATTTCAAAGGAAGTAAACCATGCACTTTTCCTCTCAAAGTTATGCTGGCTATTGGGAAGCCACTGACTGCACTTCTACATGCATACGAGAGTGCGAGTGATTGAGGGTTGCCTTTTCAGCAAATGACAAGTCACAGAATATAAATTACTTTTCATTAGCACCATTACAATTAGGCTGGCTGTATGGTTCTTTAGAGACAAAATGGTTCTTGATTTAAGGGCGTTTATACACGACCCCTAAGCTCCGCTGCAAATGGCTCCCAGCTCCGGAGCTTAAAAATGTTTCCCCACCAGCTCCGGAGCTAACAGAAAATTAAGTGCGACCCCGCCCACCTAAGCGCGACCCAGCGCACCTTTCAAGTACCTGCTCTGGGGGAGTGAAAAATTTTGATGCGGAGAGTGCCGGGCTCTCCTTGCTTCTTTTTGTTGTTGTTTTTGCCTCCCGCCCCTTTAAGAGGAACCAGGAAGTGACGGGGGGGTCGGAGCAACTTCCACCGGCACGCCGGAGGTAAGAGTGCATTCTTTTTTCCCTTTTTTTCTCCCTCCCCTCACGCAGACAGAACAAGGAAGTGCGGAGGGGGTGGGAACGCAGGGAGAGCGACAAACCCTCAAGATCTCTGGTCCGAATTTAAGGGACCAGCGGATCTTAGGGGTCGTGTAAAAAGGCCCTAAGTAGGATGAAGCCTGTACACTTGAAATGTCGTTTTCTTACTAAGTGTAGCTGTAACAGCAAATCTTATATTCGTTACAATTCCATGTTAGTAATGACTATGAGTCAAGAACATTAAATTCTACAATGTAATTCTTATTATATACCAAGGATAGCTTTTGAAGGGGAATTGGACAGTTTTTTTGCATGGCTTTTCGAAGCTACCCAGTATCAAATGACATCTCTTTTTGCTCTCAGTATAACTTCGCTCCTTTTAACAAGCAGCATCCTTAAATTGAAAAATATTACATTTCTAAAGACTTGGGGCTTTGTTAACAGATTCATTAAGAATCCAAAATACCTTTTCTGGATTAAGTGCTACAATGGTTTGTTTCTTCTTATATTTATTAGGGTGGCACAACTGCTGAAGTTCTAAAAGATGGCATTGTCTCCACATATTAGCTGATCTGTGCACGTCGGGATAATAGTGGCATTGTGAAATACCTGTGGCAGGGATTCTGCATTGACCTATTCCATTTTCCTGGGGTGGGTGGGAACTGCAGCATTTTACAATAAGTTGAAGCTTGGGCTTCCTCTGAATAGCACAGCCACTCTTACTGGAATCACTCTACCCCTGTGAACCATACATGATGGTACTTAGGAGCACCCTTGTTCCTCCAATGGTTATGCAATTTTGTACACTGGTATTTTAGATGTTTTTTTAATCGTATAGTATTTCTCTGTGGGCTTTTATTCTGCATCGCTGGCACTGTCGGCTACCCATTTGTTGCTGTAATTTTAAGCAATCAAAGAGGATAGAAATTCTCCTTTGTCTGTCTTAGGGCCTTTTTACACGACCCCTAAACTCCGCCGCAAATGGCTCCCAGCTCCGGAGCTTAAAATTGTTTACTCACCAGCTCCGGAGTTTACTGAAAATTAAGTGCGGCCACGCCCACCTAAGCGTGTCCCAGCGCACTTTTCATGTACTTGCTCTCCAAGGGTGAAAAATCTTGATGCGGATGTGCCGGGCTCTCCTCGCTTCTTTTTGCTGTTGTTTTTTGCCTCCCGCCCCTTTAAGAGAAGGAATCACAATGACGGGGCGGTGTCCACCGGCACCGGAGGTAAGCCTCCATTCTTTTGTCCCTTTTTTTCTCCCTCCCCTCATGCAGCCAACAGCCAGGAAGTGCGGAGGGGTGGGGACGCACGAAGAGCGACAAACCGCTAAGATCTCTGGTCCGAATTTAAGTGACCAACGGATCTTAGGGGTCGTGTAAAAGCGCTCTCAGTCACACGTGCAGCCAACTATCTGGTGATTCTCTTAAACCAAAACACAACGAGTAAGACAAAATGGAAGCCTTCAAAGGCCACCCATGGTCCTTCTGCCTACGCTTGAAATCCTGGAGCGATCCATGATCAGTCAGTGTGGCCGTGAGTTAGGGGACCAATGGTCTGTCACAGTAGTAGGGTAAGTTCCGGACTAGTCTGGGTTGAGAGTACAGCAAGATGGACAGAAAAATGTCTCACTGAACAGAAGGCGGTTTGTAGTGGTTGTTCTGACATGGAAGCAGGAATGCTATCCTATTGGTACAGGTAGATTTGTCTGTGAAGATTCTCAGTCATCCAGGTGAGTTTATCTGGAAGGAGGGGTAACATCTCAGGACCAGAATCAGTAGTACACCTCAATTTGAAGGACAAAGGGCACTCTGTCAAAGATGAGGATGTACACATATTAGACAAAGAAGATAGGTGGTTTGAGAGAGGGGTCAGGGAAGCCATTCATGTGAGCATCGAAACCCCCTCCCTCAACAGAGGTGGCGGCCTCAGGCATAGTCTATCTGCTACTTATCAGGGTGTGCTTTCAACAATACCCAGACAAATCAAAAAGCCTTCACCACCAAGGCCATAGCTAACGACCCATTCTTGATAGGTTTCAGCACCTTAGGCCATTGTTCCCCTGAAGGCTAGGGATACTATTGTCTCCCGAACAAGCCTTATTCAGGCCATTGTTCATCTTATGAGCCTAATTCAGACCAGGGTGACAAGAGGTTAAACCTGACTGACTATAAGATGAAGGACTCGCACTGGCTGTATTCAGACTGATGGAGCTGTTTGTATGAGCAGCGAAACGTTTCTCTCTCTCAAAAAGAAGTCCAGTAGCCATGACTCAACTTCCAGAGAGAAAGGTAGATGTGACTCGAAATGATATTAGACTCATTTCAGAAGAGTTTGAACCATTTTGTTGTCACTGGATTATTTATTTATTTATTTCAGCTATTTGCAGCTTTTCAGCTTATCCAGAATTTTCAAGGCAGGAGAAAATGGGGGTCCTTTATTTGCCCCAGTGGGAAAAAGGTATCAACAGAGATTATCTGAGGCAATCCAAAAGTGCAAATAAGTTAAAGATTTGGTCAAATCACAACAGATAAAAAGGGGATAAGATTGATGGAATCGGTCATAGAGCAACTGTGCCCCTCCTGCCGTTGACAGACTACTACCAGCATCATCCCTCACTACTGGTCAGATGGCCTGGGGATGATGGAATTTAGAATCCAGCAGTATCTGTAGAAACTTATGTTTTCCCCAGCCCTGCCTTCTTCCTATAGATGAAAAATTCTTGTACAGCATGCCAAATTATCCACTTCTACTATTTAAAAAAAAATCATATTAGCTACGGACTATTTCAAGAAAGATGCGTGAAGTTCGCTCTTTCTCTGCTCCTACCCAGTTTGCCACTTTGTCACATTTAAAGTAATAATCTAAGTGCATTTCCCAACCCAAATTTGAGATTACAGGTTTGTGCTTTTAATCCAGGGATGCATTTTCCAGACATTTAGTTAACACCTCTGTAGTGTTTGGTGTCTAGTCTACGAGCCTCAAAACAGGTGAAATGTAGCACCTCTAAGCCTTGGAATGTTTACATTTTTATATCAGTGAAATTTAAGGAAATGTTTTCTAATGCTTAACTACATGCCACTTCTGTTTTCTACTCTGTACCTGCACTTACAGCTCTATGGGATGGAGTTGAATACAGTGGACCCTTGTATAACAAACAGTTTGTATAATATAAAATTTGTATAACATAAAGTATTCCGGAGATAGGGGAAATCTGCTTAACAGAATCACCTAGGAGGCAAATCCATACAACATAAAAATGGGATTACTCAATTTTCAATGCATTCCTATGGGAAATTTGTATAAAGGAAAATTTGTTTAACATAATTTCATTTGGAACGAATTAATTCCTTTATACAAGTTATCACTGTAATGAGAAATTGGAAATGATTTGTTTAAGGGTGTCTACTTTGTATATTTTAAAATGTTAAACTGTTTTGTGCCATTTATAATGATAAAAGTTTTAAGAAAGTTAAATCTGTCTTCAGGTATTACCTACAAGCAATAATGATTTTGGAAATGTTGGCTTGTGCTTCACAATGCCAGTTTAAAAATATCAAATAGCAGGCAGTTTGTCTTTGGAATATGATTTTGTCACTATTCAGAAACAAGATTCACTTATTGTCAATATTGTATAGCACTAAACCATGGTTTACCTTTTTAAGACTTCGGTACTCCAACAACTTCTTCGGCTGTGACTGCAAGGCTGGAAGCTTTGGCTTCTGGTTTCAATTAACTACAGTTTAACATAATTTTGACGGCCTACGGTTTTAAGCAATAAATCTTGTTCAACTAAAGCAAAGTATTCTGCTTATATACCGCCCCATACCACTACAAGTAGTCTCTGGGCGGTTTACAGTTTTTAATTACAGTGTGCAGGCTACACATTGCCCCCCCCCCCAGCAAGCTGGGTACTCATTTTACTGACCTCGGAAGGATGGAAGGTTGAGTGAACCTTGAGCCTGCTACCAGGGATTGAACCCAGGTCGTGAGCACAGTTTTTACCTGCAGTACAGGCATTTAACCACTGCGCCACGAGGCTCTTACTACAGTTTAATGTGTAGTTAAAAGAGATGGGCGTGAAGCGCTCCGTGATCATCTCCAGTAGTTAATCGTAACTTTGTCTAATGAATACGTCTTATCAGGCTGTAGTTTCCAAAGTACCCAGGCAAATCAAAGAGCCTTCACCACCAAGGTCACAGCTAACGACCCATTCTTGATGGGTTTCAGCACCTTAGGCCATTGTTTACCTTAAGGCCATGGACACTAATGTCTCCCTAACGAGCCTATTCAGGCTATTGTTCATCTTATGAGCCAATCAGACCAGGGGACAAGAGGTCAAGCTGACTATAAGAAGGACTACTTGCACTAGCTGTATTCAGACCAATGAAGCAGCGAAACGTTTCTCTCTCTCAAAAAAGAAGTCCAGTAGCCATGACTCAACTCCCAGTTTGTCTAATGAAAGCAAGGCGACTTCATAAACTCAAGTTTGAAACTGGATTCCCCCCTGATCAGCACTGGAGGCGTTCAAGATAAATTTAGACCACCATCTGGCAGGCATCCTTTGACATATTCCCACACGGAGCAGGGGGCTGGACTTGATGGCCTTGGAGACCCCTTCCAACTTCACGATTCTATGATAAACCATAGTTAAGATGAACCACAGCAGGTATGAGAATGATCCATGGAAGCTCACATTGATATAAATGGATTAATCTTGGAGGCACTGGAACTCTTTTCTTTCTGTCTTGGCTATACACTATTAATAAAGTTAGTTAGATTTCTTTCTCATTTCCTGCCAAGCAGCTGGGACTTTCACATTAACAGGAAGAATTTCTCCAGGGAATTCACTAAACCCTTCCTTGTGTCTCTTTGTCAGAGAAAAGCCATCTTCTAGGGGGGAAATGGTGCTCAGAAACACAGTGGCCTCAATCCAGTTGACCATGGCTTTTTGAGTACAGTACTTCCACAGAATCAGAGTTGTTCCCATACATAAAAGCTTATGGGGAATGGTCCGCACATCAAAACTCCTAAAAGAAATAAAGCACAAAGATGACTGAAAGCAGCACTTGTCTTTTCGCAAACACACCAATAGGAATTCAAGCCTATCATTTATTCCCTATTCTCAGCTGCAATCCCTCTCCTCTCAGTGCTGATTGGACTCAGTGCTGAGAGTCCCATTCTTCTCTGTACACCTCCATCAATCAGCTCCTTAGCATGTTCCCTCTCCCATTCTTCCACTGCATGCATGTTACAATTAGGGATTTGTCTGTGCAGGGTGTGTTCCTAAATATTCATAAAACCATTAGGCAAGAATGCATAAGCATTCTGCCTTTGAATGTTCTCTTGTTCTATACTCCTTTCCCGACCAAAGAGTTGCAGTGTCAACAAGGCCCTTCTGCTTTCTGAAGCCCCAGTCTTCTTAGGAATTTGCAGAAGCTGCACTCTTTGTATCTCTCAGGCTGACTCAACATTCATCACAGAATTCAATAGGTCTGCTCGAGTTGTGAAAGCCATTGTGGTCCAGACTAAGAGCTCATCTCCAGACATTTGCTAGGTTTGTGTGGCAGTAATAAAACGTTGTCTGAACCTCACAGGCACCTTAAAAACCTAATTTTATTGTCATTACATGCTACTGGGTCGCTTGCAGTAGCAACATCAAACAGAAGTGTAGCTATGTTACTCTGTCTCAACAGGTTGGCAAACATAATGTTGCTTTTGAAGGGTAACTTTTTTCAGTGTCAGCATCTTCAGGTACAAGGGGACAGGTCTTTCCAAAACCTTGTGTCTGAACTGGTTGCATGTGATCCACATAAGGTCCCGCTATAACAAACCTACTACTTTTTAAAGTGCCACAATACAGTATCGATTGATTGATTTACAATTTTAGGGCAAAGGCACCACTCTAGGCAGCTAACAAATCAAGATTAAAAGAACATAATATTATAATAATAATATAACTAGGAACACAAATAATATATAATAATAATATAATTAGGAACACAAAATTTAGAGAAGACGTCACATCATACAAGTCACGATCCCTAAAAACACAATTATCTTTTCAAGAAAAACAGGAAAATTACAATAGGCAGCTGGTAGAGAGAGGTTTGCTGATTTAAAACACAAGAGATAAAAAAACAAAAATAATCTGGGATCAGGCTATGAAAGGCTTGAAAGACTAGCTAGGCCTTAAGATGGCACCTAAAACAGGGATGGGGCCATTTGCAGCTCTCATGGGAGGTCATTCCAAAGTGACATGGCTTCCCCAGAGAAGGCCTAATTTCCAGTGACACCTTGATTTGCCATTATAAGAGGTGCAGATAAGACTGGTAGACACTTTGAGGGAGAGGGAATAAACAGGTCCTAAACTGTTAAGGACTTTGAATGTCAGTATGAGCACCTTGAACTTGGCCTGGATGCATACAGGCTCAAGACTGATGGGATGTGAACAACTTAGGATGTGCCAGAAACCAGCAGCTGCATTTGGCTTCCAAAATGCCTTCCAGGGCAGCCCCAAGTACAAAGCATTGCAGTAGTCCATCTCCAAGCTGATAAGCCCATGGAGCACTGATGCTGCCTTCCCCAACTTTTATTTTGTTACCAATGGTGCCCGTAAAAGTGTTTTAAGGGCACGTGGGATGTTCAAAGAGTGGTGTGGTCCCTATAACTCTCAGCCACTTGAGAGCACCTAGGAAGGGCAGTCAGTTGGGACTAGCGAGGGGTGTAACTTTTTTTTACATTTTATAATTAAATATTAATTTTTATTGATATTAATCTGACTGCTGTAAACCCCCTGGAGTTCCCCATAAGATGGGCAGTATATAATAAATAAATAAATAAATAAATAAATAAATAAATAAATAAGGCCAAGGGCTCCAGGGAATGCCTTTCTGCTGCCCGTTCCAAAGATGGCGGCCGCCCCGCAAGTTTCACGACGTCCATGAGGGAAATGCTATGGCACTTTTGTCTCAACGGGCGCGCCATCAGTAAAGATGGCGACGAGACCGAGGCTGGCGCCCTAAACTCGGGGTGACGTCGACGCTCGCTCGCTCTCTACCCTTAATGGTCGGCTGGACCTCAGTCAAGATGGCGGACGCGGGCCTGTTCCCGCCAGGAGTTAAGATGGAGGAGGCGGACCACGCGCCCTCCAATCGAGCCTTCGTCAGTCGCGCCGCCGGGCCTGGCCCGCCATCCGACCGTCCTTCGGGAGCCCTTCCTTGTAGGAAAAGAGGTTCGAAACCAGGAGCCCGCTCTTTCCTTAGCCAGCCCGGGGCCTCTCCTTCTTCGAGTCGGGGTTGGTGGGGGTCTCCTGCCGTCTCCATGGTGACGACACCGCCTCGGCCAACCGCGAGCCACTTCCGCCGACGTCACCGCCGACACGTGGATCCAAGATGGCGGCCCCAGGGGTGCTGGTGGTGAGTCTGGAAGCAGGGCGGCCCCTCCGGGTCTTTCCCGCTTCGCTCTCGGGAGCCTCGCGGGGGGGGGGTTGGAGTTGGGGGGAGGCTCTTCTCCCTCACCGGGCCTCTTCCCCTCAGGGACCCCCCGCCTTCCTTTCCTCGAGGCGTGTGTGGGGCGGTGAGGGTTCCCCGGGCGAGAGCAGGAGGAGGAGGAAGGCGAGGGCGCCTTTTGGGTCCGGGAGGGGCGCCTCCCCCGCCTCGTCCTCGGGCGTCAGTGTCTGGGGAGGGGGCGGCAGCCGAAGGACCTAGGGGCCCGGAGGGGGAAAGTTAGCCACCGGTGGGTAGGTGGCCGGGAGGGAGACGCCCGGCTTTTCCTCCTTCGGGGACCCCCACCCCACCCTCACCCTCACCCCCGGGGCGGAAGCCGTCCCGTTGCCAAGGCGGTCCCTGAAACGACATAAGAACCTAAGAAGAGCCATGCTGGATCAGGCCAAGAAGGCCCATCTAGTCCAGCTTCCTGGATCTCACAGCGGCCCCACCAGATGCGTCTGCAGATGAAACTAGATATCTGTTTCCTGATACCACTCCCCTGCATCTGGCCCTTGAAGTACCCCGGTTTTAAGCCTGGAGATGACACATCACCATTATGGTTTGTAACCTGGGATGGACTTTTCCTCCAGGAATCTGTCCAGTCCCCTTTTGAAGGCATCCAGGCCAGATGCCAATCACCACCTCCTGTGGCAGGAAGTTCCACAGACTAAAAACGCGCTGGGTGAAAAAATATTTTCTTTTGTCAGTTCTTACTCTCCCAGCCCTCAATTTGAGTGGATGTCCCCTAGTTCTGGTATTTTGTGAGATGGAGAAGAGCGTCCCTCTATCCACTTTACTCATGCCCTGCATTATTTTGTACGTCTCAATCCTATCCCCCCCCCCCAACAGCCGGCTTTTTTCCAGACTAAAGAGCCCCAAATGTTTTAGCCTTTCCTCATAAGGGAGGTGCCCCAGCCCAGTAATCATTTTAGTTGCTCTCTTTTGCACCTTTTCCAGTTCCACTATGTCTTTCATGCTATGCAGTGACCAGAATTGTACAGGACCAGGAGGGTTGAAGGTCTGGAAGAAAGATCTTACCAGGAGCGGCTTAGGGAGCTGGGATTGTTTAGCCTCCCAAAAAGAAGGCTAAACAGGTTGAGGAGCCGTTTTAATCATTACAAAAACCAAATACAGTTGGAACAATTAATACTTGCTAAGAAGAAGGAGGAGGAGGAGGTTGAGATGGGATAGGATAGCCATGTTTAAATATTTGAAAGGATGCCATATTGAAGAGGGAACAGGTTTGTTTTCCATGGCTTCAGAGACTAGGACTTGGGGAAATGCTTTCAAACTGCAGGAAAAGAGATTCCATTTGAACATTAGGAAGAACTTCATGACAGTTAGAGCTGTCTGGCAATGGAATAATATGCTGAGACCAAGGAGGGTGGTGGAGTTTCCTTCTTTGGGGGTTTTTAAGCAGAGGCTGGATGGATCTCTGTCAAGGATACTGTGATGGGGGTTCCTGCATGGCAGGGGGTTGGACTGGATGGCCCACGAGGTCTCTTCCAACTCTATGATTCTATGAAAGGCAAACAGACCTTTCTGGGTCCCTCCACAACTCCAAAAGAGAAGCCCTGGGGGCTGCATGATAGAACATCTGGAGCCAAGTGAAAGGCCTTTCTTGGAGGAGGGCAGTTTAGAATGAAGGGACCACCGGACTGCTGGCTAGTGTGGCTGTGAGGGGCCAGAATCCCAACACCCACCTGCACCCGGTCCTTGTTGGAAACAGAGCCCAGCAGGCCCAGGGAGGAAGTAGCTGGTTTAAAGGGGCTCAAAGCGCAAGGAAGAGAAGAGGCGCCTAAAACCACCATGGCAACTGGAGAATTGTAGAATCCTAGATACCCTAAGCACATCCGATCTTGCCTGATTTCAGAAGCTAAGCAGGATCGGCCCTGGTTAGTACTTGGATGGGCGACCACCAGGGAATACCAGGTGCTGTAGGCGCCTGGAGTAGGAACTGGCAAGCCACTCCTGTATTCCTGCCAAGAAAACTCCATGGACATGGGGTCACAAGGAGTCGGTCACGACTGTAATGACATGACACACAGAGAGAATAGTGAAGGTGGGAAGGGTTTCTGAGGCCATCAAGTCCAACCCCCCTGCTCTACGCAGGAATACACATCGAAGGATACCTGTCAGGTGGTTGTCTGGATTTCTCTTGAAGGCCTCCAGTGTTGGGAGCGCTCACCTCCTTTTCAGGTCCTAGATTCCATTGCTTTATTTTGGAAATACCCTTTCTGTTCCCACTTGGTATCTTTCCATAAGATCTTAGAAACGTAGAGGAGGAAGGGGCCCTATGGATTTGAGGGCAGCCCCTCTTATGGAGGCACCGTGGGGGAATCTAAACTCCCAACCTCTGGCTCCGCTGCAGGAAACCTAAGCCACGGTGCTCTCCAGCAGGAGAGGATTACTCCCAATCAGCATTTTAGAGAAGCCTTAGTTTAAGAGATCCTAATAATAATCTTAGAACTGCAGGGTCAGAAGAAATCCTACGGGTCATCAAGCCCAGCCCTCCCCCGGGAGGCACATTCTCACAATAAACCATTGAGCTATCCAGGGTGCTGTCCTTTTGTCCCCGCCACAGTTGTGGCAGCTGTTGCTTTTTCACTGGCCAGCCTGGGCATCTCAATTGCCTTCGTGCCTTAACAGTTGTTGGCAGTGTTTGAGGTTTCCTGCTCTCTCAGTGGGCAGCTTCATCCAGGTGTCCTCTGTACAGGAAATCTTTGGATGCTGATGTAACCGAAAGCAGGCAAGAGAGGGAGGTAGTCTCTGCCCAGCTTATACAGCAAACCCACAACACGCAGCTATGAATTAATATTGCTAGCTGGAGACATTAAAATCCCCACTCTGAACTCACACTTTTCAGTTCCTTTTCAATGACTCCCAGCCTTGTTTGTGAGGTATAAACATTCTTACCTTAAACAATCAGGTAACCAGGCACATTTCTTAGCTTATAAAAAGCTTTATTCTTTTACAGAGATTTAAGCAGCAATATATCCAACTTGAAAACAATTAAATGAAGCCCTAGTCTGTTTACATATTGCTATCCCAAAAACCTAACATCTAAGAAAATTAAATGAGAGGCAAAAGCCTCTGCCTACTTATAATATCACATCTTGAAAAGCCCAAGCAGAGGGTTTAAAAGAAAATATTTTTTCACCCAGCGTGTTGTTAGTCTGTGGAACTCCCTGCCACAGGATGTGGTGATGGCATCTGTCCTGGATGCCTTCAAAAGGGGATTGGACAGATTCCTGGAGGAAAAGTCCATCCCAGGTTACAAACCACGATGGAGATGTGTAATCTCCAGTCCTAAAACTGGGGTACTTCAAGGGCCAGGTGCAGGGGAGTGGTATCAGGAGACAGAGATCTAGTCTCATGAGCTCCCAGAGGCATCTGGTGGGGCCACTGTGAGATACAGGAAGCTGGACTAGATGGGCCTTTGGCCTGATCCAGCATGGCTCTTCTTATGTTCTTCTTATGTTCTTATTTAGCTAGCCATGAAGAACGAAGCTCTCTCTTCCTTCTCTCCACAGCATAACTCAGACAGTCTGTGGCCTGGGAACAAGGGTCAGTCACATGGGTATTCCAGAACCAGTCAGAGTCCACATGCTAGTTTTCATGCATTTTGCTGTTCTTGCAAGATAGAAAATCTATAATGGAAATTAGAATTTCCTCAGAAAAACCTTCCTTTGAATTATGTTACAGTTGACATTTTTATTTTGAGGAATGTTGCTTGTAAATTTTCACCCAGGCCTTTTCTCGGTGTGCACGGCTCTTACATAAACCTAAGACCAAGTTCATGATCATTGCAAACTGTGGATGTAGAACTTGCTCCTAGCACTGCATCCTCATTAGCAGAGGCAGTGCTAGGTTTCCTTCTGTATAAAATGGAGCAGTAACGTTAATTATTGTCTCCAGTGTACAGCAAAACCATCTTTAATAGGTTAAGCATGCTGTGAATCAGATTTATGATTCTCTCGTCAGGGCAATGGAATTTTGATTGGTCTTGATTTGGGAGCTTTGTGGTCACTTATCGCAAAACAAACTGTACTTTTGTGTAGTTCCTTTCCCAACTCCACTGTTAACTTATGTAGTCTTCTGTCTTCACAGGGAGTGTGGAATGCTCAATTTCTTCTGTGTTGTATTTAGCAGATTTTCTCTGTCTAGGTGGGTAGTAGAGGCTTTGGTAGATTGAGGTGTTCTTCTGTGCAGCCTTCAGTGTGACGGTGCGCTATATTTCTCTCTTTCATTAGAAGATTTCTGGCAGAAGCTTTCTAGCAGGAATTTCGTACTAGCAGAGGACCTGTATTGGTTTGAACAGGGGTGCCCAAACTTTTTGTAAGGAGGGCCAGATTTGGTGGCTGAGAATGTGTCAGGGACGACTGCTCCGTGACCCTGCCACCCCACTGCAAGCCCCACCCACTGACCCCTTGCAACCCCACCCGCAGGAAGGAAGGAAGGTACCTATCTTCACAAGGTTCTCAGTGATGCTGGTGGCGGCAGCCCGCCCCCGTGCGCGCACCCAGCCCCACAAGCTTCCCGGCGGTGCTGGTGGTGGTGGGCCACCCCCTTGCCCACCCACCCAGCCCCACAAGCTTCTGCTCACCGGCCGGCCGGCCCAGCCACTCAGGCTTCCCAGTGGTGTCAGTGCTGGCGGAAGATTTCTTTTTAAAAAAACATGGGGTGAAAGAGGAGGAGGGAGGGGTGGACCAGCTGGCCGCGGGCCACTCAGAATGGCCTGACGGGCCGGATTTGGCTCCCGGACCGGACTTTGGTCAGGTCTGGGTTAGAAGGACAGACTAAAAGATCTTTTGAAGATTCTTGTAGTTCAGTGATTTTCATTTGTTGCTCATAAGCACCCTGTGTTCAGTGATGGATTCGTTTTGAATGTGGAAATTCTGTTTCGCTCTAGTGGCTATTAGCGTTCCTTAATTTGTCTAAATTGCTGTTAAAGGCATCCAGACAATAACCACTCCCCTGCTGTATACCAGCTAAATCCATTAATGAATTTTGTATGGTTTGGAAAAGTATTTGCTTTTCATGGTCCTGAACCTCTTACCAATTTTATTGGGTGAAGCCAAGTGTATGTGGGGTTTTTTTTTATGAGAGCAATAAAGTCCTCTGTCTTTTGTATTTTTCCAGGCCAGACTAAGTGCACCACATATGAAAGGAATCCAGAATGGCTCCTTATCAGTCCCTCTTTTCTCTCTTGTATTCCTGAGCATTACAGATAGGAGCTGCTTAGCTACACAATGGAAAGCTTGCTGTGATATTCTACAGTTTAATTTGTGAGAAAAGCAGGAGCAAATGTGCTTTCACTAACAGGGTTGTGAAGGGGTGGCCATAAATTCTTCCTTTTTTACCAGGATTATCTTGTGCAGGGTGTAAAATGTGTTGTGCTGATTGATTCCACCCATGATAATGTGAAATAGGCTTACAGAAGGGCAAAGTAGTATGCAGGGTAGCGAAAGTCAGATGTCTGTATTCCCCCTGCAAATGGTGCAGGAAGGGACTGTGCGGGGAATTCTGATCATTGGTGACCCAACTCCCAGGAGCACAACCAGAGTCAAGGAATCTTGTGTGATGGCAGAGAAGAACATGAAGGAGTGGACAAGAATTTTGTGCATTTACATAAAGCAATTTTCAAAGAGGTACCCATCCTGTTCTCTTGAATATGTAAAACAACCAAAAATAGCATTGAAATTGTCCAGGGAAGTTGATTTTAATCCAGGCATACTCATATTGAAATACAGTGGTACCTCGTAAGACGGATTGTTCTATGGTTCAATTTGTCTTACGAAAAAAATCATCTTACGAGGCACTGCTTCCCGTAGGAATGCACTGAAAACCAATTAATCCGTTCTGGAGGGAATTGATTAATCAGTTTTCAATGCATTCCTATGGGAAGGTTGTCTCAGCCCTCCTCAATCAAGGGCAGCGGAAGGCTGCTTTCTGGCGCCCTGCCAGACCTGTGACTGGGACAGGTTGGACCTTTGGCTGCCCTTGATTGAGGGGGCAACCCGTCACCAATCTCCTCCTCAGCCAGGCAAGCATCCGCTGACCGACAAAGCGTTCTTCTTATATACCGCCCCATACCACTTTAAGTAGTCTCTGGGTGGTTTACAATTTTTAATTACAGTGTGCAGGCTACACATTGCCCCCCCCCCAGCAAGCTGGGTACTCATTTTACCGACCTTGGAAGGATGGAAGGCTGAGTGAACCTTGAGCCTGCTACCTGGGATTGAACTCCAGGTCGTGAACACAGTTTTACCTGCAGGACAGGCATTTTAACCACTGCGCCACGAGGCTCTTCCAACACTTGCCTGGCTGAGAAGGAGATTGGTGGAGGGCTGGATCCTTTTGCATTTCCTGCTGCACCAGCGAGGGTGCTCGTGCGGTGGCCAATTCAAAAGGATCCAGCCCTCCTCCTCCTCCTCCTCCTCCTCTTCACCCAGGCACCGAGACTCCCGTGAAGAGGAGGAGGAGGACTGGACGGGTGCATGTTCCTCCGACCCACCCAAGCCGCCCGAACTTGCACACATCCCTGGTACCGGAGTTATCCGAGCAGAGCACGGACTCATGGATATCCTCTCAGCCTGGGAGGGTTGCAAGGCAAGCAATGGAGGTGGATCGCCACTCTCACTTCCCTTCCAAGCTGCACCGGCTGGGCGGAGATCAATCCCGACCCTGTGATCCTCACCCAGCCTGGGCTGTTCCCTTGCAAACAGCCCATCCAGAAAGGATGACAAGGACAGAAATCCTGAACCTCCAGAAAAGGATTCCATTCCAGATTTTGCTGAGGATTAATATCTGTATCATTGGCTACTGCCATTGAGAGAGAAAAGTAGAAATAAGGCCTATTTTCCGCTACGGTACCTTAGTCCGAGAGAGGGTTATGTTTCAGGAAAGTGTATTGCAGTGGCCTCCATCATTTCCTTCCTTTGTGCTGGAAGGTCATGCGTGCTTAGAAACAGGAAGCTGGTCTGGATGGATGATGAATCAAATCCACTCAAGCAGAGTTTGGTTATGTGACTCCTCCTTGGCCTGGAGATGCTTGTAGTTGTAGCAATTAACTCGAGATGGGCAATTTTGCCACATCTGTCTGTGGGCAGTGTATAATTGTAGAGGATTTTTCCCCTTTCTCCTGTTGTTTTTCTAAATAATGTGAATCTTAATTTATTTGATTTATAAAAAGTCAAGAGCTAGGGTCCCCTGGACCAAATCTGTCTCCTTTCCTCATCATCTTGATTGTGAAACACATGCAGAGCTGATATTTGGGATTTATCCTGTAAACGGCCCAGAGTGGCTTCCTGTCAGATGGGTGGTACATAAACTAAATAAATAAATAAATTTAAAAAGAGAGTCGGAGAACAGTCATTCTGGCTTGTGACTTCAAAGGTTGAAGATGCTGTTCTGAGCAGCAAGGCTGTTGCTGCTGGTTGTCCCAACTTCAGGGGTACGTACAGTAGGACTGATTCCACTGATTCATTAATCACCAATTCAGTTATCCACAGTTGTCAGAGGAAAAATTAAATAAATAATTCGGCCACCGCAAAGCAAGCTATTGTCACAAACAACAGCCGTAAAGCAAGCTACTGTCATAAACAGCAGCTGTAAAGCAAGCGACTGTCACAAAACAGCAGTTTTGGAGGGTTTGGGCATTCTCTCTTATCCACAGTTTTCATTATCCATGGGAAGGCCTGGAACCAATCCCCTGCGGATACTGGGGCCCTACTGTAATGGCAAATTTCTCTCCCCCCACCTCCCTCGGCCCCATTAACGCGGCCAGTATTCCTTTGTGTACGCACCCAGTGTGTTACAGAGAAGGAGTTTTGGCCCGTTCCTGTTCAGTATCCATAGAAATATTTGCATGGGGAAAGATTGGAACTCCCTATCATTGCCTATATGGTAGTACGTTTGAAGTGATATATCCCTGAAACAGATCAATAGGTGCTCTGCTTTTCTGTCTGAACTCTGAGTACGGTAATAGTGATTTGGGATCGTTTCTGTAAAAAGGGGATATAAATAAGCCAACTAGCAAGCAAGTGATGTGCATGTGTGTGAAAGAGATAGGGAGAGACCGAGTCCCTTAAAGGAAGCTGGGATGGGCTGCCTTGAATTGGCTGCATCTCCCCCCACACGCACACACACCCCAAATGGCAGAGGGGTGCAAGTGCCTCTCTCCAGGGCAGACTTTGCAAAAAGGCTATAACAGAAATGCTGAAGGCTGAGAAAGACACCTGGAGGGTTCTTCTCTCCCCTGAGCCCAGAAGCCAGCTATCCCTCCTGGCAGCACAGCTCCCTGGCCTTTCGCCTCCCTCCTGGCGTGCACCTTCTCACGGCTTCCTGGTGGCCAAGACCTCCAGGCTGGTGCCTGTTTATTGCAAGTCTCTGTTGTGCCTGGAATTCTCTGGAAGTGGGGGGGGGAGGGGACACACACCGGATGGCGGCTGCGAGCCGTCAGGAGATGAAGCATCTCTTTTTTTGTTTTCCCTCCATCTGCAATTTTTTTGTGGTTCTGGTGGAATTGCCCAAAATTCCTGACCCAGGTTTTGTGGCTGTGCTCGGAACGCCTATTTTTGTCCCTCTGAGTGGAGTTGACCAAATTTGCTTGCTTGCTTTTTGATATATATATATATATATTGTTTTGTTTGCAGGAGAGGCTCGCATGTCTGCCGCTGTTGCTGCTGCTGCTGCTTGTATTCCAAGGGGCGAGAGGCTTCTACGTGCCAGGGGTTGCTCCCATGAACTTCCACCAGAACGATCCAGTAGAAATCAAGGTAGGCTGACACCTCGTTGGGCCCGAAGGTGGCCAGAATCTCAGGTCCACTCATGCTGGTTATAAAATATCGTATTCCAATAGCTGTTGCGAGCCCATAAAACAAATTATTTTTTTTAAATTCATCTTCATTCTATTATAGTTTTACTAATAATTTACTAATATTTTATTAATAATAGCACTATAATAATTTCACTCCATTAATATGTTTTTTTTAATTTGACTTCCTTTAAATTGTTTCTTAAGCCATGGGTTTTCGGTGGCCTGAAACAATGCCATAATCTAAGAATAAGAGTACATTGTGTGTGTGCGTGTGGGGTTGTTATTTATTTATTTATTTATTTACTTATTTATTTATTTATTTACTGCCTGCCTTCTAAAGTTTTACTGTGATGAAGTGTTGTATATTTGTATATGAATTGTTTTCAGTGTAAGAACTTTTCTATGATCTATTGACCAGAATTAGGCTGAATAATTACACTAGTGTTAAGTCCATTGACATAAATTTCATCAGGTAGCCACCACCCGTTAAACTTTTTTCCCATAAGCACTTGGTGTTGCACACCAGCCATACGGCTTGAGACGTGACATCCAACAAATTTGCTGCCGTGTGTCAAGTTACAGGACCGACGGGTGACCCTCCCAGTGCTTAGGCCATCTTTTCCACTGGTGGTGTCCCTCCCGCAGCTGGAATTGACGCTCTGGGCTTGCACGGCCAGGCGTAAAGCGCAGAGGAGTCAGGCCGTGAAAGTGTGACCCAGCCTGGAAGGCTCCCAGGACGGTTCCTCGAGGGAGGAGAACCAGACAGCCTCTGCTTCAGGGCTTAGTGTCTACAAGGACATTGCGTGGAGGACGTGAAGCAGAGATGGGAAGGAGAAGGAACCCAAAGGGATCCCCCCCAAGCACAGATTTGTAACCTCATCCCATTGTGAATGGCCATCAGTCATGCAGGCAGAACTCAGGGGTCCTCCTCGCTGGGACCGACGGGAATGGAAACTGTTGCAACGAGAGGAGGAGGAAGAAGAGGAGGAGGAGCCAGGGAGTGCCGGGGTCTCGTGGCCGAGTGAATGGGGGTGACTCGGCTTCTCGCCTCTTCCTCGTGCTCCATTGGATGGACTGACCACTTGGTGACCGTTGGGGAAGGAGGCAGGCGGGGCCTCTTGGCGCTGGTGTCTCAGGAGGACCGCTGGGGGCCTTTTCTCCAGACCCACCCGGGGATCAGGAGACTTGGCAGACGGAGGATTCGTGCTTTATTTATTTATTTATTTATTTATTTATTTATTTATTTATTTATTTATTTATTTATTAAATTTATACCCCGCCCATCTTCCTTGAGGGAACTCTGGGCGGCTTACAGACTGATAAACACAAATATACAATAACAGTGTTTGGCAAACAACACAACTAAGCAATAAGATTCAATGAGTTAAAATACAGACATAAAATCACGAACACCCTCCGTTGATATTATAGCTCGTAGGAATCGAGGTATGGGTGAACGAGCAGCAGATGTCGGGGATTTAAAAAAAAAAAAGAAGTTAAACTAGGTCACCGAAGGTCTCGCGGAATAGAATGGTTTTAACTGCTCTACGGAAGGCCATTAGAATATTGAGACAGGAGCTCATTGTGGCCTGTGTCTGGAAAGGCTGACAAGGAGCCTCGTGGCATTATGGTCCAATGCCTTTATTGCAGCTAAAACTGTGCTCACGACCTGGGGTTCAGTCCCAGGTAGCAGGCTTGTGATTGACTCGGCCTTCCTTCCTTCCTTCCGAGGTCGGTAAAATGAGTACCCAGCTTGCTGGGGGAGGGGGAGGGGCAATGTGTAGCCTGCATACTGTAATTAAACTGTAAACCACCCAGAGACTACTTGAAGTGGTATGGGGCGGTATATAAGCAGAACACTTTAACTTTAATTTTTTTTTTAAATTGTTCTAAAGCATTATAAAAATGCCTTCATTATTGGGGGATGCTAAAGCTATTCTCAAAAAAATTTCCTCTGTACCTTTAACACTGGAATCCACAGTGGCTTCCGTTGTCTGTGCTTCAGCATATTTGAGGAGTAGGATGAAAGACTACCAGATGTTGAGGTCTCCAAGGCCATAATAACATAGTTTGGAGGTTACTAGCACTTTCTCTAGAGAAGGTCCGTGGTAGGTTCAGACAGCCTCCAAGCCATTTAAAGGGTTTTTTTTTTGCTTATTTTATGGAAGCTGTGGGTTTCCTCTTGTCCTTAAAAACTTCCATGGGGATGGAAATAAGGGTTGTCACTTCCCGATGATAAGAAGAGCTTTACTGAGCCAAGATGGTGGTCTGGAGGCTCGGGTCCTGTCTCAAACATTTTCCGTCCTGATGCAGGAAACTTCTGAGTGAACAGGGAATGGAGCAGAACCCAGATTACAAAAGAGGGAGAGTAATTGCCTCTTCCGAGGAGTTTCATTAGAATCATAGACTAATTGAGTCAGATGTGACTTGTAAGGGCACGGAGTCCAATCCCCTGCCCAGTGGAGGAATCCAAATTAAAGATCTGGAAGATGGCTGTCCAGATTTCCCTTGAAATGCCTCCAGCGTTAGAGCAGCCCTTGCCACCTCTTGAGATCATGGGTTCCATTGCTGTACTGCTCTAACAGTCAAGATGTTTTTTCCTGATATTCACTCAAAATCTACATTCCTCTAACTTGAGTCCACTGTTGCGTGTCCTGCACTCTGGGCTGATTGAGAACAGCTCCTGGCCCTCCTCTGTAGGACAGCACTTCCAATATTTGAAAAGCCTCATCCAATGTCTGCATAGATCTCTTTTCCCTGGGCTAAACCTGCCCAGTTCTTTCGGTCTTTCCTTCCTCCTGGGACTTGGTTTCCAGGCCTCCTCCTCCTCCTCATCCTTGTCACTCTCGTCTGAACTTGCTTCATTTTGTCGGCTGGGATGTCGGTTAGGAACGTTGCTGACAGCATCTCTCTCCTCTTTCAGGCGGTGAAGCTCACCAGTTCACGGACCCAGCTGCCTTACGAGTACTACTCTTTGCCATTCTGTCAGCCCAAAACGATCACGTACAAAGCAGAAAATCTTGGTAAGGCTGAACGCTTCGCAGCTCATTCTCGGCAACTTGAGTGGTCTTGGTTGTCCAGTTGTCGTCGTCCCCCTCCATGCACCTCGGCGCCATTTCTGGGGGCTGAGAAATTCCCCAGGATGGCCTTTAGAGCAGCGCAGGAGGCTGCAGAGAGGCCAGGAAGGGGAGAACCTGATGATCTTTTCACCAGCCAAACACAACGTAGCCTAGGAAGCTGCTTTGTTGGCTGCCAAATCCATACAGGAGGATGCAGTTTCTCAGGGGCACAAGCTGGCATGCATGCAAGGTGGGAGCCTGTTCTGTTTGTCCCAAATCTTCCGGTGAACAATCAACAGAGCCAACATGAGAAGAAGCTAATTTTGTCCTGGTTGTTTCTTCTTAACGCACAGTAGCTCCTAAGGAAATTTGTGTGGATGCAGTAACCATCCCAGAAACACAGAGGAAGGGACTAGAATTGGCTTTCCATAGTTGCATGGGTTGCTGCTTCAGTTAGTGCAGTACAGGCATGTACAGTACATGTCAAAACTTCGGCCCTCCAGATGTTTTGGACCACAACTCCCACCGTCCTTTGTCATTGGCAGTCTAAGCTCAGAATTCTGGGAGTTGTGGTCGAAAACATCAGGAGGGCCGAAGTTTAAAGCTGGCTGGTACTGCATCTGGTTGTTGCAGCATCTAGCTCAGTGATGCTCAACCTGTGGGTCCCCAGATGTTCCTGGACTGCAGCTCCCAGAAACCCCTTCCAGCACAGCGAGTAGTGGAGGCTTCTGGGAGGTGCAGTCCAGGAACATCTGGGGACCCCCAGGTTGAGAACCACTGATCTCGCTGAACCCAGCCTGCTGTGATTGATGGTCCCAACAGTGGAGACATTTTTAGCCGAGGGCGCCTTGCTTGGCCATTGAAATCCAGGCCTTCTCCTGATGTTCTTCTGTTTCCTTCTTGCCCACAGGTGAGGTCCTCCGAGGGGACAGGATTGTCAACACTCCGTTCCAGGTCTACATGAACACAGAGAACAAGTGTGAGGTCTTGTGTAAAAGTCCCAGCCAGCCTGTGGTGCTCTCTAAGGAAGCCAGCAAGCTGATCGCGGAGCGGATCCAGGAGGAGTACTACGTCCACCTGTGAGTCCTTCGGCTCTCGGCCTAAGTCTCAGCCGCCGGGACCCTTCTTGTAGGAATAATTCCACATAGGCACTTTATTGGGTTCAACAAGCCAGGCCTCATGCAACAGCTTCCTCCGCAAGCATGAGTCCCAGGCCCCTCTATTAGTTGCAAAAGCAGGGCATCAGAGGTGGGGCGAGAGTGTACATGTCAGGATGGTGTCTGCTGATGAATTCCTGGGAAGGGCTTATCTGATGTAGCAGTGTCTTTGGGCTGTTCACATAGCAAGGGTCTTGATGAATGTCTACCAGATAGCTTATTTCCCCACATACCCTCTCATGGCCTTGCTGGCTAATGTGGGGGAAGAGATAAGAGCAAGCCTGGCTTCCTGTGCGTCAGGCCCCATGGGACCCATTGTCCCTTCATACGGGGTTTCCCCCACACAGATGGGGCTCAATGCTTCTCAAGTGACCTTGCCCAGGAAGCCGGCTGGTGTGCTTTTTAATCTCCTCCAAGAGGATATCTCTATATCTTCCAGCTGACTCCCCCGGGGGTGGGGGGCAAAGCAGGCGAGCGGTTCTGATTCCAAGGCTTCTTCTTGCAGCATCGCCGATAACTTGCCGGTGGCCACGAGGCTGGAGTTCTACTCCAGCCGCGAGGAGGAGGAGAAGAACAAAGACAAAGATGTGCAGTTCGAGCACGGCTATCGGCTCGGCTTCATGGACAGCAGTAAGGTGAAGAGGTCGGGGTTCCCCTGGAGGAGGAGGAGGAGGGAGCTTCAGAGGAACCATTCAGGGAGGGGGGGGAGGGCAGGGTGCTGTCCCCGGGATTTTAACTCTGGATGGAGCAGCTCTGTTTTTAGTTGTTACAGGAGGCAAAATAGTTCCCTTCTTAAAGTGGGCTTAGTTTTTCAGTTTGAGCTCGAAATGTGCCAAGAATATGGGCTTTTTTTAAAAGTAGGCAAGCCACCCAGAATAATCAGATGCCACTAGATGGGCAGCATAAAGGTCTACATGAATTAATAGGTGGGTGGGTAGACAGACAGACAGACAGACAGACAGACAGACAGACAGACAGACAGGCAAGGCCATTGGACTTTGGTAAAAGTACCATCCATACCCTCCTGCAACCCACACCCAGGTGTTGTGAACCATAGACTAGAAGGGGCTACTGTGTGGGACAATTTCCCTCTCCCCCCAGGCCGCTGCCGCAGGTGCCACCAATCCCCAGAAGTGGCCCTTTTCAGCCTTGCCGCTTCTTAAAAAGTAAAGATTCATCTGAAGACTTCCAGCGTCTTTTTTTTTTCATTTTAGGCGATGTGTGGAAACCTTCCTAAGGCACCTGAGTCTCAGATTCCACCAGGAATAGAAATAAGGATTTTTTAAAAAATGCTCAAGTCATGGGGAATATAACAAAACCTAAAGGCACTGGCCAAAAATTACCCCAATGGGGTGGGGAAATACCTGAGAGGAGGAGTTTCAGGGACCACATGTGACCCACCCCTCAATTCTGCTCCCTCAGGATTTGGAATATTAGAATGGACTGCCTGCAAAAGCAGCTGGGAGGTAGTTCTGGAAGAAACATGAGAAGAAGTAAAAGCAAAAAAAAAAAAAAAACACTTTAAGTAGTCTCTGGGCGGTTTTACAAATTTAATTACAGTGTGCAGGCTACACGTTGCCCCCCCCCCAGCAAGCTGGGTACTCATTTTACCGACCTCGGAAGGATGGAAGGCTGAGTGAACCTTGAGCCTGCTACCTGGGATTGAACCCCAGGTCGTGAGCACAGTTTTACCTGCAGTGCAGGCATTTAACCACTGCGCCACGAGGATCCTGTAATTAGTTGCTAATTTTTTAAACACATTCAGGGACCAGGTGGGAGAAGAAATGCAAAGCGATCCAAGCCTTACCAGTGGAGGGATGTCCTCTCCTTTGTTTCCATGTCTGAGGACAGCCCAAGGGGAACCAGTTTCTGGGTGGCTGTCTCTCTCTCCCCCCCCCCGCTTCCATTGACAGAGAGTTAGGCAGGGTGGTGGCCGTGGCGGCAGCATCAGAGGTGGCAGGAGGAGACGGATTCCACTGCCCGTCACCTGCTGCCTTGGTCTGCCTCATGGGATGGTCAAGGCCAGGGGTCCTCAAAGTTTTCAAACAACGGGCTGGTCCACCACGCCCCCAGGCACTACTGGGGGCCGGACCACAGTGGTTGGGGGGAGCGGGGGACCTTGCCGTAACCCTCCCATTTTAAATGCCCCACTAGCCAGCATGCTGATCATCTGGGCGGTAGTTGGGGGGAGTGGGAGAAGCAACATAGCCCACTGCTTTGAACTGCCTCAGCAATAGAAGCAGCTGCGGAGGCTGGCTTGCTCGCAAAGCAGGGGGTCTTCCTTTGCAACCCCCCCCCAAAAAAAGACCATTCAGGGAGGTGCTAGACGTCGACCCCTTCAGGTGGGACCAGCCGTCTGCTCCAGAGCCTCTGACATCTCTTAATGTCGATCTGTTTTAGTTCTACCTGCACAACCACCTCTCCTTCATCCTTTACTACCACAGAGAAGAGGTGGAAGAGAACCAAGCCCCGACGTACCGGGTGGTTCGCTTTGAAGTCATCCCGCAGAGCATCAAGCTTGCTGGTAAGGGGTGGTGGAGTGGACTCTCTGAGCACGGAGGCACCCTTTGACCTGCCTCTCTGCCTCGCGGAGAACCATCCTGGTGGATACTTGAATGCCCTTTCCTTCTGTATCGCACGGAGTGTCCTTTGAGGACGCCCTTGAGAGGCGGAAGACACGGCTGCTTGGCCTTGTGGGGTTTTCCACAGGTACCCTTTGGGGAGCTCGCCTTAGAGGGAGGGTAATGGCCCAGCGCTTTGTATTCCGAAGCCCCCAGATCCCATTCCTGGTGCCCCCCGCCCTCCCCCAGGAGGAGCACAGGGGAAGATTCTGTGCCCAAGAGTCTGGATTATTGTTGCAAGGCATCACACAAGATAATCTTGGAGCAAAGCTCCAATTCTCCGTAACACAGTTTTGCATGTTGCTTTTACAGGGGCAAATGGAGGGTTAGAGGCTTGTGTCGTAGCATAAAGGACGTGTGAGCAAAGGGTGAATATTTGTGTCTCAGATGGTGACCAGAATCCTCTTGTGTAGTTACAGACAGGGTGTAATTGCCTGAAGTTAATTAAACAATCACCCAAGACATCATTGGTTGCAGCCTGAGTCATGCAACTCAGCATGCGTCTGCTAATGTCTACTGCTATTTCCTATTGTAGGGAAACTCGTCCCCCCAAAATTACCCTATTCATGCAATGCATGCCTCGGTCGGTAGAAGGATTTGGGTCGGTGGGCAAATCCGGTGTGACCTTCCAGATGATGTTGAACTACAGTGGCCAGAGTTCCTCAGCGTTGCCTTTATGGGCTAAGATGGATGGCAGTTTCAGACCAGGGATACCTGTGGATGGGCCTCACATTGCTCCCCGCTGGTCTAGATGGCGGCCGTGCAGGCCAGGTGGGCTGTGGGTTTGGCTCTAGAGCAGTGATGGTGAACCTTTTAGAAACCGAGTGCCCAAACTGCAGTTCAAAACCCACTAATTTGTTTGCAAAGTGCCAATACAGTAGTTTAACCTGTATACAGGTGGCTATGAAGGGGGCAATGTCAGGTGCCCACAGAAAGGGCTCCGAGTGCCACCTTTGGCACACATGCCATAGGTTCGCCAACACTGCTTCTAGAGTATCTTGAAGGCCCTGGGTTTGGGGCAGTGCCTTATAAAAGAGAAAAGATGAGCTCCTGACGCAAGGTTTTGCTTTCCAGATCTGAAGGCGGATGAGAAGGGTGTGTGTGCCTTGCCCGAAGCTGCCAGCTCCGCCCCTCAGGAGATCGATCCCACGAAGGAAAATGAGCTGCTTTTCACCTACTCCGTCCACTGGGAGGTGAGGGTGGGCCAGGGTGGGGCGGATCAGCTGGCAGGGAGGGAGGGGCATATGGAGCTACTGTGATGGACCTAGATGGTGGCTGAGGCTCATATCTTGCATCCTCTCATTACAGCCAAGGTTATGGCTACTGATAGTAGTGAGTTTTTTGGGCTGTTTGGCCGTCTTCTGGAAGTTTTCCTTCCTGACGTTTCGCCAGACTCTGGCTGGCGTCTTCAGAGGGCAATGAGCTCAGGGAACTAGGAGTTCTCTCTGTGCTCTGAGGTATAGAGTGAGTGAGATTGGGTTTCTCAAAATTGTGGGGAAAGAGGAAGCTTGTCCTATGCAGGACAACAAGTGTTAGTCATTGTACAGTAACCCCCAGCCTATCGCGGGGGTTAAGGACCCACCCGACCGGCGATGCTTGAAAATCCGCATCATGCGGAAGCAGGTCGGGTGGGGCCTGGGGGAGGGGGATCTGACCTCCCGCCGCCATCCTGCTGTCTCCAATGAAATGCATTGACTCAATGCATTTCAGTGGAGATAATTTTCCCCATTGGAATACATTGGCTCAATGCATTCCAATGGGGAAAATTTCTCCATTGAAATGCATTGGCTCAATGCATTTCAAAGGAGATTGTGGGGCGGGGCCAAACGCTGCCCCCTGCGCTCCTCCGTGAAGCCTCGGGGAGGGGGGGCGGCACGGGGCAATCACATTGCCCCCCCGCTGCCCCCCCCCTGCGTGGCTCCGAGGGTTCTCCACACGGCTCTGAGGCTTCTCGGAGGGGCCCGGGGGGGCGGGGCAATGTGATCGTCCCCCTGCCACCGCCCCCCCCGCGTGGCCCCAAAGGCGCAGATACTGTGAACCCGCGATATAGTGGAACCGCAGTACCTGAACCGCGAAATGGCGGGGGGGTGACTGTATTGTGATGGAGGGATTAAGAAGTTTCAACATAATCAGGAGTAACAACGATCCTAATATGTAGTTGATTGGTGTTACTAGTTGTTCTGTTGTGTGAACTGATCGCCTTTGCTTGTGGCTGGGTGGGGAATCACTGAGCTTTGACCTTTTTGCACTCTGCACCCTTTAGGACTGGAAGCCAGGCTTTGTTGGTTTTTAGACTTTCTTCTTTTTTGTTGAAGCTGTGCTTATGTGTGTGGACTCCAGTGGCTTCCCTGTGCTTAAGGTATCTTGAAACATTGAAAACATATCAAAACTCAATTTAAAAAAAAAACCCAGTGCATACACACATATCTATAATGGACCGTCTCTTCACATACATCCCAAAAAATAAGTCACTAAGAATCATCATTTGGTGCAATGCTGCTGATTTTAAAAGCTGCTTCAGAGAAGATACTGCTTTTAAAAACAAAGCCTCGCTAGTGTATGTGTTAAGATGTAATGGGCAGGTCTTGCTGTGGATACTGCCTTGGTGCTATAAAGGATGATGAATCTCCCCTGGAGGTAGAGCTTCTGGCATTGACATTGCTTCCTGTGCTGTAATATTTCTTCCCCCAGGAAAATCCACTATGCCTTGCCCTTGTAGTCCTAGTGGTGGTGGTGTAATTTTTTAGATAGTCTGAGCTGCATCTAGCTCTTATCTTTTCTTGAGTTCTTAATGAACAAGCTGCTTTGAAGCTGGGTATAATGGGAAAGATTTGCGCTCTGGTTTTGTTTGGATGATCCTGAAAATAGCTTACTGAAAACCACTGCCATGCGTGCGTAGGGAGGACCCACATTTAAGGGTCTAGCAGCATAATCCTCCAGGCCATGGGTAGCGTTGGACAGAACTATGCAGTCTCGGTGGATCTTGCAGGTGGAGAGAGCCATCCCATTGCTTAGAAGGAGGGGAGCGATAGAGAGAGGCCAGCTGGTCACCGCATCTCGAAAACGACATTGGAACTGAAAAGTGCAGAAGAGAACGACTGAAATGATTACTGGGCTGGGGCACCTCCCTTATGAGGAAAGGCTGAAACATTTAGGGCTCTAGTCTGGAAAAAAAGGTGCCTGGGGGGGGGATATGATTGAGACCTACAAAATAATGCAGGGCATGAGTGAAGTGGATAGAGGGAAGCTCTTCTCCCTCTCACAAAATACCAGAACTAGGGGACATACACTCAAACTGAGGGCTGGGAGAGTAAGAACTGACAAAAGAAAATATTTTTTCACCCAGCGGATTGTTAGTCTGTGGAACTCCCTGCCACAGGATGTGGTGATGGCATCTGGCCTGGATGCCTTCAAAAGGGGATTGGACAGATTCCTGGAGGAAAAGTCCATCACAGGTTACAAACCATGATGGAGATGTGTGATCTCCAGGCTTAAAACCAGGATACTTCAAGGGCCAGATGCAGGGGAGTGGTATCAGGAGACAGATATCTATTCGCATGCGCTCCCAGAGGCATTTGGTGGGGCCACTGTGAGATACAGGAAGCTGGACTAGATGGGCCGTTGGCCTGATCCTGCAGGGCTCTTCTTATGTTCTTATGGGTGTCTGCACCTGATCTCTCTCTCTGGCTAGGGAATGGGCTAACTTTTGTCTTTAGAATTATTACATGTTGCTTTACTAAATGTTATGTTGCTAACGGCTTTGAGAGTCCCCACTGAAAGGCAATGAAAAACAAAAGGGATTCGCCACTAAGCTGTTTCCTTCTGAGCCTCAGTTGAGCCACGGCTAGCAGGAGGGTCAGCAGTGAAACCCCTGTGCCCGGTGGTCAGTCTGCTAATGGAATGAATTTTCTCCGGTAGGAAAGCAACATCAAATGGGCTTCTCGATGGGACACGTACCTCACGATGGGTGATGTGCAAATCCATTGGTTCTCCATCATTAACTCGGTGGTGGTGGTCTTCTTCCTTTCAGGTGAGAGCGAGAGGGAGGGGCGGGCGGGCATCCTCTCGGTGGGTTGGCGGTGCCTTAGATGAGCTTGCTCTTACTCGGTGTGTTCAGGGGCATTCGGGGCCACGCGAGCCTGAGAGAGCCGAGGAGCCGATGGTATCATAGAAAAGAACGTCCCCAGTGAGAAGGGGATGCAGGAAAACATGTAAGAGCCTCGTGGCGCCATGGCTAAATGCCTGCCCTGCAGGTAAAACTGTGCTCGCGACTTGGGGTTCAATCCCAGGGAGCTGGCTCAAGGTTGACTCAGCCTTCCACCCTTCCGAGGGCAGTAAAATGAGGGCCCAGCTTGCTGGGGGGGGGCAATGTGTAGCCTGCATACTGTAATTAAAAAACTGTAAACCACCCAGAGACTACTTAAAGTGGTATGGGCCAGTATATAAGAGGAACACTGCTTAGCTTTGCTAAAAATTGCAGTTTATCCCTTCCCCGTGCCTCAAGGACACCCGAATGTCATAGGCTCTGGGGCCGAGATTTGCTTGTTTCGGTACTTATTTATTTAAAATATTTGTTCCTCACGTTTCTCCTTCAAAGGACCTGAGGTGGCTTGCAACTCTACAGTCTAACACATTCCTATTCGTATATTGCAGCTTCTTTTTCTTTTCTTTTTTTCACATTTAATTTTTATATCCTTATTTTATAGTGTATATTTGTATATTGGATTTTTATTTAATTTAATCTCTAATCTCTATTATCTTCTTCTTTCTCACTTTACACTTTTTGTGCACCTCCTCTTCTTTATTTGTTCTTTGCACTGGGAGCTGTGTAGCAAGCAAATGTCCCTGATGTGGGACCAATAAAGATTAACCTTATCTTATAAGCAAGCAACCAAAGATATACAAATACTTTAAAAAGAATTTTAAAAGTATGATATTAAGCCGGTCGTGGGGCATGCAACCTTGAAGGAAGTCCAGAGCCCAAACTGCAGGGCCCAGAGCTTTGTACATCTCTCTTTCTTCTCAGAAGTTTCCAGAAACGGGGGGGGGGGGGAGTGTTTTTGAGGTGGTTCTGTTTAATCCTGATTAAAGGATATGGAGGCAATCTAGAGATGCAGGTTCTCCTGCTTTTCCTGCAGAAAAAGCTGCTGCCACTATGGCACTGTCCAAAATTCTCTAGCCGTCCGTCCCCAGCCTCCTGCCCTCCTGAAGCATTGCAGTGCTTGCCCCTGCTTCTCACCTGGCAGGAAGGTTATAAACTCCTGGGTCGGTAAAGGTTACTGGCCCTGTAGAAACCTGGGGCATGTAATTCAATTAGAGCAGTGGGAAGAACCTTGGAAATGAAATTATAAAAGAACAGCAGCAGTTGCATACAAAGAGAATTTGTGGAAGATGTTTTATAGATGGCCTACGACACCTGAGAAATTAAATAAAATGTTTCCCAATTGCTCAGATCGATGCTGGAAATGTAAGGATAAGAAAGGAACGTTTTTTTCATTGCTGGTGGTCATGCGGAAAGGCAAAGAAATGTTGGGTTAAAATTCAGAAATGGCTTAACGAAATCCTAGATCAGGATGTAGAACTTAAACCTGAGCTACGCTTGTTAGGCATGACTCCAAACCATAGAAAAATGAGAGAGAAGATAGTTAATGATACATATCCTTACAGCAGCCAGGTTGGCCTGGGCCCGAAAATGGAAATCAGAAAGCACACCAACAAGCGAGGAGATAATAAGCAACATTTTAGAATGTGCGGAAATGGATAAATTGACGTATAGTCTAAAACAAAAGGAAGAAAGCAAATTTGCACAAGTGGTGGAATTTATTTTATGCTTGGGTAAAGAACAGATTAAAAAACGAGTTAATCTGTAAAAGATCTTACTGTTTGTTTCTCCTCAAAACCTGCAGATGTGGATAAATATTTATTTTGTATATGAAATAATAATAATAATAATAATAATAATAATAATAATAATAATAATAA
>JAHTLZ010000017.1:6067424-6081586 GCA_023846285.1 Phrynocephalus versicolor
AATAATAATAATAATAATAATAATAATAATAATAATAATAATAATAAAAAGATGACCGGCCCTGTTGCCTCTCTGTGCCAAGGAGCCCATCCCTGTAGGGACTGTGCTCTTAAGACAGCAGCCAAGCCCAGGGGGCCTCCCTGTATTTGGGCCTGGGTGGAAAGGGAAGGTCGGCTTGGCGCAGCGGCCCTGAGCCACGGACTGAGCCACGGAGCCCTTCCTCTTTGGCCAAGGGCGTGGCGAGAGCCGGAGACGGCTGCCGGTGGGTGATAAGTGGAAGGAGGATTTCTGTCACGTGACATATATATTTTTTTTCTGCAGCCTTTCTTTGAATTTATAAGTGGGTTTGGACCTGTTGATGAGTCATCTGGTGAGAAAGTCCAACCCACGTGTTTAAACCAGCTTTGGGGTTCGAGTCTAGGTTGCAGAGAAACTGTGACTCGTCCCATCCCTGCTTGCAATATTATGGCTTCTTGACATGATGTCCCTCTGAATTCTTTCCTGAGGAACCGAAGGCACCTCCTGGGTTGCTCGCCACCGGTCCCTGGCAGAGCCTGGGCCTGGCAGAAAGTCTTGGCTTCAGTTCTCAGCGCTGAGGAAACGAGCCAGAATCCTCCTCTTAGCAGAGTAAATCAGACTGGAGTACAGTAGGCTCATTCAGCCAATGGAGATGAAGTGAATCAGTAGACTCGCTCCTCTGTAGGTTCAGCTGACTTAACCGGACCTCTTCTCGTTGGGACTTGCGCTGACCTTGTATGTCCCAGCTGGCAAGCTGATTCGAGTCCATGGAATTTGTGGAGGGGATGGCTCGTGAAATCCCCTGTTGGATGCATAGGCCGGCTGCGCTAGGACGATTTGTTCCCTTAAGCGACAGGGTTTGAGCCACCAAGTGTCTTTGGCTGGAGGAGACCTCTCTGAGCCTCGCCCAAGAGCCTGTCTACTGCAGGGTGACGTGAAAAGCACAAGACACTGCCTTGGGGGGGGGCACGTGGGGCTCAGAGGACAGTTTTTGCTGTCCATCTTTCACCCTTCCCTTCCCTTCCCTCCCCACTCCACCCCACTCCCAGGGGTTGCTCCCCATGGGCATGGCTGCCATTGCTCTCAGGACCACAGCGCCAGGTGCAAATCTTCCTCCCCCCCCTTCCTGCTCTGGAAATTGAGTCATGGCATCTAGGCTTCATTCTGGAGAGATTGAAACGTTTCGCTGCTCATCCAAACAGCTTCGTCGGTCTGAGGCCAGCTAGTTGTGAGCCCTCCATTTGATAGCTCCCTTTGACTTCTTGTCACCCTCGTCTGAAATAGGCTCATAAGATAAACAGTGGCCTGAATAGGCTTGTTAGGTGGACAATAGGCTCATTAGGTGAACAGTGGCCTACACTGGCAACCTTCCCAGCACCCATCAAGTATGGGTCATTAGCTGTGGCCTTGGTGGTGGAGGTGTGAATTATTTCACACCTTGATTTCATATCACCCTGGTCTGAATAGGATGATAAGGTGGACAGTGGCCTGAATAGGTTTGTCAGGTGGACAATATGCCTGAACAGCTTCGTTAGGTGTACAATGGCCTGGGGGCATGAAAGTCCCACCTATCCAACCCTTCCCAACACCCATTAGGTATGGGTCGATAGCTGTGGCCTTGGTGGTGGAGGTGTGAAGTATGTTTGATTTGTCTGGGGATTGTTGAAATCACAGCCTGATAAGTGGCAGACAGGCTGTGCCTGAGCCCCCCACCTCTGTTGAGAGAGGGGTTTTCAGTGCTCACATGAATGGCTTCCCTGACCCCTCTCTCGAGCTACCTGTCTTCTCTGTCTAATATGTGGACATCCTCCTCTTAGAATGAGTGGCCTTTTTCCTTCAAACGGAGGTGTACTGCTGATCCTGCTCCAGAGCTGTTGCCCCTCCTACGTTGGGCCATCCTCCTCTTTAATAACTGTTTCGTTTCTCCAGTGTAGAGGTATAAAACTATAAAATGGGGGACTCGCAACTAGCTGTCCTCAGAGTGACGAAGCTGCTTGGATGAACAGGGAAACGTTTCAGTCTCTCATGAAAAGAAGGTCCAGTTGCCAGGACTCAGCTTCCAGATAAACTCACCTGGGTGACTGAGAATCTTCGCAGACATCTTCCTTCCTGCTCCCTTCACACGTCCTGCATAGGGGTTTTAGGGGTGGGTAGAAGCAGCCAAAAGCTCAGACGGTTGGGCTGGAATCTGCTGACTGAGCATTTTTTGTCTCTCCCCCCCCCCCCCCCCCGGCCTTCTCCACAGGGATTCTCAGCATGATCATCATCCGGACGCTCCGGAAGGATATCGCCAACTATAACAAGGAAGATGACATTGTACGAGATGCACATACTGGCTGGCGGCTGGGTGGGAGACACCCTTTGGGAGTGCCTTGGGAGCAGAGAAACAGCTCTGAAATAGGCTCAAAAGAAAAAAAAAGGGGGGGGGGAGACAGATGGAGAGAGAGACCTGAGAGGTCAGGACCGGCTGAAGGCTGATTCTCACCCAGCATCTTGTTTCTGGCAGGGGACAGTCGATTGTCCAGGAATCCTGCAGTACTCAGCCCTGGAGACTGATATGGGGCAAGGTGTGGCGGGGCAGGGAAGCAGAGTTACTTCCCAATATATAGTATATAAGGGTGACATATATTCTGGATGACCAATACAGCAGTGATAGGGTTTTTTTCCCCTTTGCAGATAGGGAAGAGCCATTGCTGTCTTGTGGCAGTGAGTTCCACAAGATGACTGTTTAAAGGAGAGAGCCTGGGCATTGAAAGCTTGTGTCGGCAATGCTCGAGCTTAAGGTGTTCAGCGTACCCTTGACTCGCATCAAGAGGCTTTCTGTTCTTAAGTGAAAGGCACCCCCTCCCCTCCACGGGGCAGGCCTAGAAGCAGCTTAGATCTGGAGAAGTGTGGTTGGCCTCCTCCTCCTCCTCCTCCTCCAGCAGGCCAGGGCCAAGAGGGTGGGGGGGGGCAGGGGGGCTGCTCGCCCTCTCTCTTTCCCCTCTCGTGTGGGGCCATGCTTGCAGTGCTGCTTTTCTGCTCCTCTGCCTGCAGGAAGACACCATGGAAGAATCCGGGTGGAAGCTGGTGCACGGCGACGTCTTCCGCCCACCGCAGTATCCCATGATCCTCAGCTCCTTGCTGGGCTCTGGGATCCAGCTCTTTTGCATGATCCTGATTGTGATCTGTGAGTATCAGCCGGAAGGGGCTGCTGCTGAGCATCCTCTTGGGTGGAAGGGTGCCGGGCGGGGGTGGAAGCGTAGAGGGAGGGTCCCCGCAGACGGCCGTGGGAAGAGCAGCTGCCCCTGCGGGTCTGCATTTTCTGGCTTGCGTGCATCCAGAGTCCGAGTCATAAGAACATAACATAAGAAGAGCCCTGCTGGATCAGGCCAAAGGCCCATCTAGTCCAGCTTCCTGTATCTCACAGTGGCCCCAACAGATGCATTTGGGAGCGCATGAGACTAGATCTCTGTCTCCTGATACCCCTCCCCTGCATCTGGCCCTTGAGGTACCCTGGTTTTAAGCCTGGAGATGACACATCTCCATCGTGGCTTGTAACCTGTGATGGACTTTTCCTCCAGGAATCTGTCCAATCCCCCTCCAGGAATCTGTCCAATCTCCCTGGGCCCTCCCTTTGCTCTCCACCACTCTCCTTCTCTCTTGGCCCTGTGGCTTTCCCCCTTCTCCTCTCCTCCTCCTCCCCTGGGCTTCCCCAGCTCTACCACCCTTCCACCACCCAAAGGTTTCCTGGTCCTTCCGAAAACTGTATTCCCCACCCCAGCCCTTTGAGCCCCAGACGCTGGGGGGGGGGAAGGCTGCCATACTTACAGCCGAGGAGAAAGCAACCCCACCGGCCTCCTTCCATCCCAGAGCAAAATCTCAACGTCTGGCAAAAGCTGCCTCCAGCCTGTTTGCTTAAAAATGGGCTACTGGCTTGGTTCTAAGACCCTTTACACTCGGCACATTTTTATTTATTTTTATTTATTTATATAGCTTGTATGCCGCCCACTACCCAAAGGTCTCTGGGCGGCTCACAATCAAAATGGACAATTAAAACATCAAAATACAACAAAATTAGAACAATAAAAACATGTAAATGCAATAGATACGATACATTAAAAACACATCACTAAAATTGCCATCAGGACCCACAATCACTAGTTAAAAAACTTCTCGAACAAGAAGGTTTTTACCTGGCGCCGAAATGTACATGTGCTGTAATGTAAGTTTACTCTAGTAGTGTGACCTGGGCAGCAATTTAACCAAAGGTAGCTCTGTAAGAAATAGAACCTCCATAGCTAAGGAAGTCTATCTCTAAGAATGGACTTCATTAGAAGTAAAATACCAAAAAAGAGAGGGGGGGGGAAGCAGTTAGTTTTTAAATACATGTATTACGTTTAAGGGTTGCCAGGCAAGCATAACTTTTAGCTACAGCCATTAAAGATTACGAATTGCAGCTATTGCAACTAGCTAAGGGTAGGGGCGTGGTGGCTCAGTGGGCTAGAGCGCTGAAAACTGTCATCTGCAAAGTCGGCAGCTCGGCAGTTCAAATCCTGGGTGCCACGCAATAGGGCGAGCTCCTGCTGTTAACTCCAGTTCCCGACAACCTGGCAGTTCAAAAGCATGCAAAATGCAAGTAGGTAGCCCTGTAAAAAGTGGGAAGGTCAAACAGTGTTCCGTGTACAGGAATGCATTCAGCCATGCTGGCCGCATGGCCACGGACTTACACAACACTGGCTCCTTGGCTTGGAAGCGGAGATGAGCGCTACCCCTAGAGCTGGACATGACTAGCACGCATGTGTGTGGGGAACCTTTACCTTTCGCTTAAGAACCAATCAACCACGTGTGGCAATCTCTCTCTCTCTAAGGACCCGTGTCTTCCTCTTCTCCTCTTGCTCACTCTGTTTATTTGACTTGGGTAGCTGCACTTCAGCTCCCAGGTGAGTGTATCTCATGGGGAATCCTGCCCACAAGATAGTTCAAAAGGAGCTTCTGAACTGGGTATTGGGCATAATCTTCCCCGAAGGCAGAAACTAGCTGCCTTTGTGTACATTTAGCACGCATCTCCCATGTTTTTTTGTATTGATTTTAATGTTTGGATCGATTGGGTTTGTTTCATGTTTGTTTGTATAGCTGAATTGTATGAATTCTCTTGTTGTGAACTGCTCAGAGTTCCTTTGGAAAGTTGGGTGGTTGGTAAATAAATAAATAAATAAATAAATAAATAAATAAATAAATAAATAAATAAATAAGCAAGCAAGCAAGCAAGCACGTGAAGGAAACAGGCCAACTTCCTTCCTTTTCTGCACCAAATGGAGGGCCCCGGGTTTCTGGTTGAACACGCCTGTCTGCCACTTGTCCAGGGTGTGCTGCCGGGGTCAGCCCCCTGGGTGCTGCTACCCTTCTTTCCTGAAGCCCCTTCTCAAAGCCTACCTTGCAGATGAACACGGCCTCCTAGTTCCCAGAGAACCTAAGAGAACCCAATGCCAGTAGTAACCCTCAGGGCAAGGCACAGTGCAGCGGGTGGACATATGGCGTTGGCTCTCCCTTGCCTCCACGGCCCTCCTCTTCCTTGGGGGTCTCCCTCTTGTCAGTCGGACCCCCCCCCCAGGGCAGAGGCCTCCCCTCTGGAATCTTGGGGAGCCGTGGTGGAGGCTGATAGGGGTCCCCTTTCTCCGCTTCTACCCCTCCGCTGCAACTCTCTTCCGAGGCTTTCTGATTTCCTCTGGGAATCGCCCGGCCTTTCCCTTCCCTTCGCCTGGGGGGCGCCTACCTTCAACACGGCATCTGGTTCCATCGGCTTCTTTGGAGCACTGCTACTCTGGTGTGTTTTACCTCCTTTTTCACTTCTTTCCCTTACAAAACGGCATGTTAATGTAGCAGAGGATTAACCAGGCCCGCGATGGGCAAAATGTGCTTTGGGGACAGTCAAATAGGGGGAAAAAGGGGGGGTGAGCCGCGTGGCCATCACAAAACACATAGCCATGGACTTTAAGAGCATCACCTAACCAAGGACTTTAAAAGTAACCTATATTGATTTTATTGGGGGGTTTTTTTGATGTTGTATTCAATTGTTTTGTTTGTTTGTTGTAAACCACCCAGAGTTCCTTTTTGGAAGGCAGGGCGGTATATAAGCTTTATAAATAAATAAATAAATAAATAAATAAATAAATAAATAAATAAATAAATAAATAACCTCCTGGTAAAGCACATCTTTTACCATGTCTGAACTTCTGGCACCTGCTTTGAAGAAGGGTGATTTGCACTCGAAAGCGTGCAATGTGTTCCTTTTTTATTTTTAATAGTGGCCGATAAAAGTATCGAGCTGCCTAGCTGCCCTAAGCACATCCGATCTCGCTTGATTTCGGAAGCTAAGCAGGGTTGTCCCTGGTTAGTCCTTGGATGGGAGACCACTAGGGAATACCAGGTGCTGTAGGGGCCTGGAGTAGGAACTGGTAAACCACTCTAGTATTCCTGCCAAGAAAACTCCATGGACATGGGGTCACAAAGAGTCGGTCACGACCGTAACGACACAACACACACACACACACAAAGGTATCACCTGTAACCTATTTTTCAAATAGGAAAGCTTCCTTCCACAAGCAGAATCTCCCTTAAAAAAAAAAAGATGAACTGGTCTTGATGGACAGCAGAGCCGGCCATCCTGTGCCCGGCCTTTGGCTCGATGCTTCCTTGACCGCAGCCGGTGTTTTAACCCTTTCTGCCTCCCTTTGCAGTTGTCGCCATGCTGGGGATGCTCTCGCCATCCAGCCGGGGGGCTCTGATGACCACCGCTTGTTTCCTCTTCATGTTCATGGGGTAGGTGCGACCTTTGGCCTCCGTCCCTCTCAGCCGCCTCTGGGACTTCAGGCAGGGAGCCCTTTCGTCTTCGTCGTCGTCCTCCTCCTCCTCCTCATCTCTCTCTCTCTCTCTCTCTGTCTCTCTCTCTCTCTCGTAGGGTTTTTGGCGGTTTCTCTGCTGGACGGTTATATCGGACTCTGAAAGGTCATCGTTGGAAGAAAGGTGCTTTCTGTGTAAGTGGTTCTCTTGCTTGGAAGGGAGGGGAGGCAGGGGTTTGGGGAACAAACGGAGGCTGGCCCCCGTGTTTCCATGGCTGCTGCTTCATCCAGCACCAAACCGTAAATTACAGCTATCAGATGTTTCCAGGAAAAGCAGTTGACCTTTTCAATAAGTCATAAAGTCTCCCCACAAATTTAACACCTCAGTATCATTTTTATTTCTGGAAATGGATTCAAGTCCCTGCTTTTCTCTTTGGCTCTGTTCTGGGACATTTTTGACCCTCAGGACCTCCCCCCACCCCAAGCTGCCCATCCCTGCCCTTGAGCCTGACTTGGTCATGATGATGATTCTAGAGGAACATGCTTTTCTAAACGTGTTGGTAGATGGTCTGATAAAACCACGGGGTAATCTCATCCTTGGGAGTTTTTATTTGCAAAAGCAAGCAAACAAAAGCAAATACAGTGGTACCTTGTATAAAGGAATTCGTTCCAAATGAAATTATGTTAAGCAAATTTTCCTTTATACAAATTCCCATAGGAATGCATTGAAAACAGAGTGATCCCATTTTTATGTTGTACGGATTCTCCCCATAGGCGATTATGTTAAGCAAATTTCCCCTCTCTCCAGAATTTTTTATGTTGTACAAATTTTATGTTATACAAGCTGTTTGTTATACGAGGGTCCACTGTATCTTGCAACAGAAATTCAATCTGGCTATTAGGAGGTACAGTGGGCCCTCGTATAGCAAACAGTTTGTATAATATAAAATCTGTAAAACATAAAAAATTCCAGAGATAGGGGAAATTTGCTTAACAGAATCGGCTATGGGGTGAATCTGTACAACATAAAAATAGTCACTATTAGGTATTACTCTCTTTTCAATGCATTCCTATGGGAAATTTGTATGAAGGAAAATTTGCTTAACAGAACTTCATTTGGAACGAATTAATTCCTTTATACAAAGGTACCATTGTACTCAAAACTTACATAGTTCCCTTTCACTTATTGAGATGCTATCAAATTTGGATTGTTTGCACCAGGAAGTGCCAACAGTGACAATAATCCGACGGCAGTGCTTATTATTCCTACAAATATTATTCTTCATCGCGGGGGGTGGGGGGGGAGGGTGCACATTGCAGTGGAGAAGGAAAGAGATGGGTTGAGCCAGATTTCGGTTGGATATCAGCAAAAACTTCCTAATGGTTAGAGCAGTATGACAATAGAACCCACAACTGGGAACGCTCCAGCACTGGAGGCATTCGAAAGGAAATTGGACTGCCATCGGTCAGATGTCTTTTGAGGCGTACGTATATTAGAACATAAGAACATAAGAAGAGCCATGCTGGATCAGGCCAAAGGCCCATCTAGTCCAGCTTCCTGTATCTCACAGTGGCCCCACCAAATGCCTCTGGGAGCGCATAAGACTAGATATCTGTCTCCTGATCCCACTCCTGGCCAGATGCCACCACCACATCCTGTGGCAGGGAGTTCCACAGCCTAACAACGCGCTGGGTGAAAAAATATATTTCCTTTTGTCTGTTCTCACTCTCCCAGCCCTCAGTTTGAGTGGATGTCCCCTAGTTCTGGTATTTTGTGAGAGGGAGAAGAGCTTCCCTCTATCAACTTTACTCATGCCCTGCCTTGAGCAGGGGGGTCGTGCTCGATCGCCTTAGAGCCCCCTGTCAGAGGCAGAACTAGAGTGGGTGCCTTCCGGGTTCCTGGTTCAGTCTGTCCCCAGATGCCGGGAGCCTCTTTGCAATCCAAGCAGATCAGGAAGGGACCCTCGGGAAGGCCATGGAGCCCATCTCCCTGCTGAAGCAAGAAGTCCCCTGCTCAGGCACTCCCGGAGAGGGAGTTGTCCGGGAACTCCTCCCAGGGCCCTCGGCTGCAGCCTCCCTCTTCTGCTACCGGGCTGGGACTGAACCTACTCTGCTTCTTTCCTTGCAGACGGCCACCCTCTACCCGGGAGTCGTCTTCGGGATCTGCTTCATCCTCAACTGCTTCATCTGGGGCAAGCACTCGACAGGAGCGGTACGCGTCGTCGGCCTGCCAGGCCTCTCCTCCTTCCAGCCTTATTCTCTCTTGCCCATTTACCATTTATACTCGAGTATAAGTCGACCCGAGTATAAGTCGGGGCCCCTAATTTAAACCCAAAAAACTGGGAAAATTTATTGACTCAAGTATAAGCCGAGGGTGGGAAATGCAGCAGGGCCTGGCAACTCCTCCTTTGTGAGCTGGGTGTGTGTGTGATGTTTAAAATGACTTTTAGCCACTGAGGCAAGTGCTTGAGTTGGTGGCTAAAAGTAATTTTAAACATGGGGGGGGGTCAGGAGAAGTGGCGCACAATGTTTAAAATGACTTTTAGCCACTGACCCAAACTTGCCTCAGTGGCTAAAAGTATTGACCCGAATATAAGCCGAGGACCCCCTTTTTTAGCCCAAAATTAGGGCTGAAAAACTAGGCTTATATTCAAGTATATACAGTATTTATTTATTTATTTATTTATTTATTTATTTATTTATTTGACTTTTATACCGCCCATCTAGCCGTAGGGCTACTCTGGGGCAGTTTACAATATAGAATAGCATAAGAAAATAAGAAAGTAACACGTTTAAAAAACCAAAATACCAAGAAAAGTGTTTTGCTTTTTTTGTTACTTCTTTTTTTTATTATTAAAATAAAATTTTATTGCACAATACAAATTACAAAAAAGACAAAACATCAACAGCAGTGTACCCCTTCACCAACAGGATCACTCTTCTTATTTACAGTCATCATCCTCCCCTCCAGAACAAAATCGATTGTTGCACCAGCCTTACCCTTATCTCGTACAAGCACATATTCAATAAATCTACCCCTTATATCATAGAAAATGTCTCTTTTTAACTCTCCTTTTCTAATATTTAAAGTACATGCCAATTTATCATTTAAAGCAATATTCTATATTTCATTGTACCATTCATCTAAACATAGTTCATATTTAGATTTCCAATTTCTAGCAATTATTAATCTAGCCGCAGTCAACAAATTTGTAATCAACTCTTTAGTTTTAACATCATAATTATTATCAACAAATATTGATAACAAAGCAAACGTGTTCTGCTTATATACCGCCCCATACCACTTCAAGTAGTCTCTGGGTGGTTTTATTTTATTTATTTATTTATTTTTATTTTTATATACCACCCGATTTTCCCAAAGGAACTTAGGGTGGTGAACAATATAAGGAAAGCAATTCTATGCAAAAACGAAACAATCCACAAAAGACAGATCAAATAAAGACCCAAGTCAAATAAAAATACAAAGACAAAAATACAGATAGACAAATATACAAAGGCAAGATGGCAGAAAACACAGGTGGGCAGGCAAACAACAACAAACAATTCAATCTCCTTGATTGCCAAACATGCCTTAAAAAGCTAAGTGTTTAACAGCTTCTTGAAGGCCGAAAGAGGCTCTGCAGCCCTAATTTCACTTGCATCTTCAGAGGGCAAGGATGCCAGCCACAGAGTCTGGCGAAACATCAAAGCAAAGCAAAGTGTTCTGCTTATAGACCGCCCCATACCACTTCAAGTAGTCTCTGGGCGGTTTGCAGTTTTAATTACAGTATGCAGGCTACACATTGCACACACACACACCCGCCGCAAGCTGGGTACTCATTTTACCGACCTCGGAAGGAAGGATGGAAGGCTGAGTCAACCTTGAGCCGGCTGCTACCTGGGATTGAACCCCCAGGTCGTGAGCACAGTTTTACCTGCAGGACAGGTATTGAACCACTGCGCCATGAGGCTCCATATAAACAACATCATATAAGCAAAATAACTGTTTTAATCCCTTGATTGTAAGCCGCCCAGAGACCTTTGGGTAGTGGGCGGCATATAAGTTGTAAAAATAAATAAATAAATAAATAAAATAAATAAATCAATAACAATAAACTAAAGTAACGCTAAAATGAAAGTAAAAATAGCCAGGAGATTGCTGAATAAAAACAGAAGAAAAGAAGATGAGCTGTAAAAAGAAGAATAAATAGTGTCTCACTAGATGTTTGGGAAATCGGGAAAGGTCTTCATTCCCACACCGATGTTGTTTTATAGGGGGGTCCCCTCCCCAATGTGTAACCACTACTGTTTGTTTTAGACTGGCTGGCTTTTTATTAATGCTTACTCAGTTCTTTTATTTATGGTAGTATCTCATGGCCTGCCAAGCCATTTTGAAGATGCAGGGGAGAAATTATCCCCCTCCCCCATCTCTACTAAGAGGGTTTTATTTTTGCTCATGCTAAAAAAAGGCATTTAAGAACAGTTTCTTAAACCCAGATGATTTCCAGCGTTCTGTATCTATCGAAACATCACATATTTGCATAAGTTTCTGAACCCAAGGTATCCATAACATCCTGTAAATATGCAGACATTTTGATCTCTATGAACAGCATACCATGTAATAGGTTTCATATTATCTTGTATTTATTATTTCTGCCATTCATTTCTTAGCTCAGACTATCCATTTGTCTAGTATAACAGTCTGTCTTCATCCCCCCCCCCTTCATGGGGTCATGTGCCACTGTAGTTAAAATTTAGTACTGCAGACAAAACTCTGCCCCAGACCAGGATCCAATCCCACATAGCCAGTTTGAGGTTCACTCAGGCTTCCATTCTTCCGAGGTCGGTAAAATGAGTACCCAGCTTGCTAGGTGTGTGTGTGTGGGGGGGGGGTTGGACAGTGTGTAGCCTGCATACTGTAATTAAAACTGTAAACTGCCCAGAAACTACTTGAAGTGGTATGGGGTGGTATATAAGCAGAACTTTACATAAATAAATGGTAAGCCACCCAGAGAGTGCTTTAAGCGTTATATAAGGAGCATGGCTTTATTTATTTGTTATATTTTGTTTGTTTTCCCTTTTGGCACTTCTTTAAGTGACCAGATTGATCTTAGTTCCATCTGTGCTGCTTCTGCCATGGTTCAGGAAGACACCTGGCTAAACCATCCTGTTTGGGGTAATTTATCTTTAAATGGCTTATTTCTAGAAAGAAATAAGTTTTCCCTTGGTGCCACCCATTTTAATAAGATTTTTTTTAAAAAAAATTTCCTTAGAGTTTTCATTATGAAAACATACAGCAGGCTGATCTCCTGCCTTCCACCCCTCCCTACTTTTCAGCTTAGATTCTCAGGTATTGGATCAGTGTCACCATCCTGTAGGAGCCCTGGCATTCCTCTAGTTCCATGGTGATGGAGGGAAGTTCATAAGAACATAAGAACAGCCTTGCTGGAATAGGCCATCACGGCCCATCCAGTCAAGCATTCTGTCTCACACGTCGGCTCACCATTTGCGTCAGGGTCTTCCCAAGCAGATGTCTTCATCCATAAGGATAAGCCATGGGGACCCTTGTTCTCCATGAACTCATCTAATCCTTTCTTAAAGCTGTCAAGGCTGACAGCTGTCACCACTTCTTCTGGCTGGGCGTTTGGGTTCGTTTGTGAACGCGGGGTAGTGGTATTCCGGAGGGTGGCTTGGGGGGACGCAGGCGGGCCAGCGGCCACCACTCCAGCCGGATCTTCCTCGGCGTTAGAACTTAAGAAGAGCCCTGTTGGATCAGGCCACAGGCCCATCTAGTCCAGCTTCCTGTATCTCACAGTGGCCCCACCAGATGGGTTTGGGAGCGCACGAGACTAGATCTCTGTCTCCTGATCCCACTCCCCTGCATCTGGTCCTTGAAGTACCCTGGTTTTAAGCCTGGAGATGACACGTCTCCATCATGGTTTGTCACCTGGAATGGACTTTTCCTCCAGGAATCTGTCCCATCCCCTTTTGAAGGCATCCAAGCCAGATGCCATCACCACCTCCTGTGGCAGGGAGTTCCACAGACTAACAACGCGCTGGGTGAAAAAATAGTTTCTTTTGTCTGTTCTTACTCTCCCAGCCCTCACTCTGAGTGTATGTCCCCTAGTTCTGGTATTTTGTGAGAGGGAGAAGAGATTCCCTCTATCCACTTGACTCATACCCTGCATTATTTTGTATGTTTCAATCATATCCCCCCTCAGGCGCCTTTTTTCCAGACTAAAGAGCCCCAAATGTTTTAGCCTTTCCTCATAAGGGAGGTGCCCCAGGCCAGTAATCATTTTAGTCGCTCTCTTCTGCACCTTTTCCAGTTCCACTATGTCTTTCTTGAGATGCGGTGACCAGAATTGTACACAATATGGGAAACGCGAGTCCTCTCTCTCTCTCTCTCTCTCTCTCTCTCTCTCTTGCAGGTCCCTTTCCCCACCATGGTGGCTCTCCTGTGCATGTGGTTCGGCATCTCCTTGCCCTTGGTGTACCTGGGCTACTACTTCGGATTCCGGAAGCAGCCCTATGACAACCCCGTACGGACCAATCAGATCCCAAGGCAGATCCCGGAACAGAGGTGGTACATGAACAGATTTGTCGGGTGAGTGACCCTTTCCTGTCCGGAGGGGCCACATTGAGGCTGGGGAATCCAGAGGGAAGGCCTCGGGGATGACCTGGAAGCCGCCTTCATTTTTATTCCAAGGGAAGGACCCGCTTCCAGAGAGGGAGGGTCTGCAACCACTCATCCCCCCCCAAAAAAAAAGTGGCAGAATAGCACTTGCTCCTGCATCATATATGTCCCCAAAATAGTTTTCTTAGTTTAAAAAAAAAAAGAATTATTATCAATATTAATTTCTTCTGTCCTCCCTTGGCCACCGAGAGCCATTTCGTTATATGGGCAGCTCCTTCTGGGCTGTTGCAATTGACTTCCTGGTTGTTATAAAAGCCCTCAATCCTTAAACTGAGTCCTTTCTAAGGAGCAATGGTGGGATACATATTTTAAAAAGCAAACGCAAAAAGCAAAGTGTTCTGCTTATATACTGCCCAATACCACTTCAAGTAGTCTCTGGGCAGTTTACGGTTTTTAATAACAGTTTGCAGGCGGCACATTCCCCCCACCCCCGAGCAAGTTGGGTACTCATTTTACCAACCTCAGAAGGATGGAAGGCTGAGTCAACCTTGAGCCTGCTACCTGGGATTGAACCCCAGGTCGTGAGCACAGTTTTTTACCTTCAGTACAGGCATTTAACCACTGCGCCATGGGGCAGTGAAATAAATAAATAAATAAATAAATAAATAAATAAATAAATAAATAAA
>JAHTLZ010000017.1:6081596-6097428 GCA_023846285.1 Phrynocephalus versicolor
AATAAATAAATAAATAAATAAATAAATAAATAAATAAATAAATAAATCTGCTGGGGTGAGGCAGAATGTGACAGAATTTCTGTCAGTGATCCTGAGATGGTATGCAGCATGTAAGTGCCTCCCCTTCCACCGCCGGGCACCTAGAGACACCAATCTGACCGAGGGACTTCTCCCACTTCTCTACGATCCCTCTGGATTTGTTGAAGATTGAGGTTCAGACCTCTGAGTTCTACACCCACCAAGTGAGCCCACCCTCCCCCGGGAAAGTGCCCTTTAGGAGCTGTTTTGGGGAAACCCAATCTTCACCAAACATAGAGGGATAGTAGATAAGAGTCATAGGAAGCTTATCCGCAAGTTTGCAGCCTTTAGACTGGAGAGAACTTTCCTTTGGGGGGGTGGGGTTCAGAACCGATACATTAAAAAAATCCAGTCTTGTGGGATGCTTCCCTCCAGTTTTGGTGTCCCTAGGGTGCTTTGGGGTCCATTTTATAGCCTGATGGACTCGACACATAAATTTGTTTCTTAAAATCCATCCGTTCCCATTAGGGCTCCGTTTGTGATGAATACGAATCCATGAGTTTTGATGAATCCGCCAAATTTTTGTCATCATAAACATATGGGTGGAATAAACGTGGGAACAGCCTGGAGGCCTCGCTTTCACAAAAGAAGGCTTGAAGCGTTCAAGAATAAGATAGGTATCCCGCTGTCAGGTCTTCATTGATTTGGACTCCTACGACACAGGGCTTTTCTTGGTAGTGGACACCAATAACCACCCCCGGTTCTTAAATGCATCAAAACTCGACGCTTGCATGGTAGTAATTTGTCGTCTCTCTCCTTCTCGGCCCCTTAGGATCCTGATGGCTGGAATCCTGCCTTTTGGAGCCATGTTCATTGAGCTCTTCTTCATTTTCAGTGTAAGCATGGGGGCCCATTCTCCTCCCTCCTGCTCTTGGGCTCCTGAGGGCCCTTGCCTTTTATGCGGGAGAGAATGGCAAGGCCAGAATGTGGATGCAGGAGGAAGATGGGGGGGGGGATTTGACCCTCACCGGGTGCTTCTGCCACCCTCTGGAGCTGACACGGCCTGGCAGAGGCTCCTTGCTGCACGGATTGGGTCCCTCTAAAGCAGGCCTGTCCAAACTTTGGCCCTCCAGATGTTTTGGACCACAACTCCCACAGTCCTTTGTCATTGGCAATACAGGCTTGGTATTCTGGGAGTTGGTGGTCCAAAACGATCAGGAGGGCCAAAGTTTGGACATGCCTGCTCTAAAGCATCGGTTCTCAACCTGTGGGTCCCCAGATGTTCCTGGACCGCAACTCCCAGAAGCCTCCACCACTCGCTGTGCTGGAAGGGGTTCCTGGGAGTTGCAGTTGAGGAACATCTGGGGACCCAGTGGTGGAGAACCACTGCTCTAAAGGCAAATCGTAGCTCATGCTTCCTGTCCCTGTCCCTGCTTGAGAAATGCTTTCAGAGAAGGTACTGCTTGGGCGAAAGCCTTCCCACTGATTTCCCCTGGCAGGGTGTCCTCAGCCTGCTGGTGGGACCTGGGACCAATCATCACCTGGGAGATGTGAGTAGAGGACTTACCTGCTCCCTTTTCCACCTCGTCTGTTGCCACCCTTCATCTCAGCCTCACATCGCTGCATAGCCAGTTGGGAATGGCTGGCAAAATTCCTCAATGGAAGCCCCACCCCCACCTGCCAACCTCCACCACTCCAAATGCACTGTGCATTTTGTTGACAACCTGTATCTAGGTAAGGCTTACAAGGCAACAAGGAGAACAGCTTGTTGCCTTGTAAGCCTTACATAGTGGATCGTGGCAGAAGGGTGACACTGAAAGCAGCAGATATTAAAGGGACGACCCAAAGGAGAAGTACGCCTGTTACAGTTCCACGGCTGTGTGTTGGGTCCGGGGGCTTCTCATCTATAGCAGCAAAGAAGACAGAACACCTGGCCGCTGAAGTCAGCTCTCACTTTGGGCTGCTGTGTGTGCACGTGCGCGTGCATTTAACAGCATGGTAGTTGCACCATAATAAGAAAAAATATCCTCTACACTAAACAAGAGTGTGCCAAGGAATTAGATAGCCTAGATCAGTGGTGGCGAACCTTCGGCACTCCAGATGTTTTGGACCACGACTCCCAGAATTCCAGGCCTGTATTGCCAGTGACAAAGGACTGTGGGAGTTGTGGTCCAAAACATCTGGAGTGCCGAAGGTTCGCCACCACTGTTCTAGTCCCTGTTTCAACCTAGAACAGGTGGGCAGCTGTCAGCCCTCCAGATGTTTTGGACCACAACTCCCAGAATTCTGAGCCTGTATTGCCAGTGACAAAGACTGTGGGAGTTGTGGTCCAAAACATCTGGCGTGCCGAAGGTTCGCCACCACTGGCCTAGATTGTTGGCCTTGGACCCTCTCACAGGACATGAAGACTGGAAGAGAGCGAACTGTTAGCAGATGCTCTTAACATCGGCAGCCCTCCTGCTGAGAATCAGTAAAGGACAAAGCTCAACGGAGGAATGGGTGTAATGCCCAGGCCTCGGACGAGGGCCTGACCCTCCCCCCCCCTTTTTTTGTCCCCCACCCACCCTCCTCTGTCTTCCATTCAGGCCATTTGGGAGAACCAGTTCTACTACCTCTTTGGCTTCCTCTTCTTGGTGTTCATCATCCTCGTGGTGTCTTGCTCCCAAATCAGCATCGTCATGGTCTACTTCCAGCTGTGTGCAGAGGTAAGCTGCCTGGTGCCTTTCAGGAACCGGGATGGTGGTGGTGGTGGTGGAGTGGGGTGAGGTGAGGTGGGGAGACAGGCAGGGAGCCCCAAATCTACAGGGTGCCCCAGTGCTTGCACTTGGTTGATGTGCAGACGAAGGTGAGTGTGTGACCCAAAGGAACCATGGGTGAGACTTGGGGCAGAAGGAGACTGAGGTGTCTGAGCCAGTGGGTAATTCAACCCAGAGAGAGGGACAAAAAAAGGGGGTGGCCATTTTCCCCATCTATAAGACGACCCCCCCACACACACTTTTCCAACCCAAAATTAGTTTTCTCAACCGTATGGTTCTCTCCTTGGCTTGCTTCCATGTACAAAAAGACCCTCAATATTTTGTCTTAACAATATTAGACCAAAATATGGTCTTATGCATGGGAAAATACTGTAGGCTGTTCCTAGTACATATGGCAAGAGGGAGGGTTGCTTGTTTGAATAGCTCCCCGGTTCTGTAACAGAAGTTCTCAGCTGCTGCCCCCAGGCTTTGGAATGCCTCACCTTCCTAACCATCTGTGCTCAGGGAGACTTTTATGCCATTAGTGTCCAGGGATTGCTCTGGTTGTTGTTGTTGTTGTTTTATTTTAAATCTTGGCATTGTCAAATTGTTTCCAAAATTGTTGTTAATTTATGTTGATTTGTTTTTAGTATGGCATTTATGTTGTTTTAAAACTGCTGATGGTTGTATGGTTTTAAATAAAATACTGGTAAATCTCCTAACAGCAAACAGGCATATCAGGGAGAAGAGCTAGTTTCCTGGGCATGTAGTTTTGATACATCCTGGAGCGCGCTAAAGGGAATCAAAGCCTGCTGCTTCTATACCGGCCCATCATGTTTAAAGCACCCTCTGAGCGGTTGACAAGTAATCATTCAAATGACACATTCCGCACACACGCCAGCAAGCGGGTTGTTCATTTGGCCAACCTCGGATGGATGGAAGGCCGAGTGAACTTTAATCCGGCTACTTAGGGATTGAACCCCAGCTGAGTTTGGGCTGCTGTACTGCAGTCGATCCACGGTGGCACGAGGCTCTCCCGCAGAAGAATGGCCGTGGGGAGTCGGCAGAAGCAAGGCAGACTGTCTCTCTCTGTTCTTTTTGGCAGGATTATCGGTGGTGGTGGAGGACGTTCCTCGTATCCGGGGGATCTGCTTTCTACGTTCTGATTTATGCCATCTTCTACTTTGTGAATAAGGTATATATATTTTTTGCACTAGGCGCTGGGTTGGGTTTTTGCTTCCTTCTGCGGTTCTCGGGTGCCCTGCGTGGTCAGGGGAGTCAGTAGGACAGCAACGGAATAGAAGGCCTTCTTGGTTGCTTGCTTTCTGATGGTGGGAGTGCCTGGGCCAAGATGGGTTCATTTGGAACAATCTACCTAGCGAACGGTGGCAGGCTCCGTCGTTGGCGTCTTTTAAGAAAGGCCTACTTTTCAGGGACGCCTTCGATAATGACTAGAGGTGCCCCCCCCCCCCCGGGCCGGCTTCTCACACTTACACGTGTCTATGTTGGAAGTTTGTTCCTGCCACCATCTCTGTTCTTAGTTTTTTGTTTTTATGTGAACCGCCCTGAGTTCTCATTCGGGAAGTAGAAGCGGTATATAAATGTGAAAATAAATAAATAAATAAATAAATAAATAAATTCATCAGCAGTGACGTAGCTGGGAGGAGGGCAAGGGGGGGGACCTCTGTGGCTGGGTGCAGCGTCTGGGGGTGCCCAAACTGGCTTCCCCTTTTCCTCCCAGACCTTTAGCCGGCTGAGGCGCCGTGGGCTGCCCCTGAGCCTGGAGCCAAGCTGGTGCATGATCCAAGTAGGCTGGGGGTGGGGCGGGACACACCTCTCCAGCTGTCGAGGGATTGGGGCCAGCCAGCCGGCTAGGTTGCCCACTTGCTTGATCACCCCCACACCCTTCTTCTCCCCTCGGCCCGCCTTTTCCACCTCCTCTCCTGCCCGGCACAGTAACAAGTTTGGAGAAGATTTGGGCCTCTTTAGTCTGGAAAAAAGGCGCCTGCGGGGGGGGGGATATGATTGAGACATACAAAATAATGCAGGGTATGAGTAAAGTGGATAGAGGGAAGCTCTTCTCCCTCTCCCAAAATACCAGAACTAGGGAACATACACTCAAATTGAGGGTTGGGAGAGTAAGAACTGACAAAAGAAAATATTTTTTCACCCAGCGCGTTGTTAGTCTATGGAACTCGCTGCCACAGGATGTGGTGATGGCTTTTGGCCTGGATGCCTTCCAAAGGGGATTGGACAGATTCTTGGAGGAAAAGTCCATCACGGGTTACAAACCATGAGGGAGATGTATAATCTCCAGGCTTTAAACCAGGGTCCTTCAAGGGCCAGATGCAGGGGATTGGTATCAGGAGACAGATATCTAAGTCTCATGCTCTCCCAGAAGCGTTTGGTGGGCCACTGTGAGATACAGGAAGATGGACTAGATGGGCCTGTGGCCTGATGCAGCAGGATGGCTCTTCTTATGTTCTTATGTTCTTATGTAAGCTCTCAAGGGGACAGGGTAGGAGTGTGGCCAGCGAGCAGGTGCCTGGGGCGGAGGCGGGGGCCAGGAGGGGGTGCGAAAACCTTTCCCCCCAGGCGCTGAAAACCCTAGCTGCGCTTCTGTTCATCTGTCGCCAATGGAGGCATTGGGGGAGGGGAGGGGAGCGGGGGTCCCCTCTCGCCATCCTTGCTCCTCTGTCTGAACTCTTCCCCCCCCCCTTCCTTCCTTCCTTCCTTCCAAGCTGACCATCGTGGAGTTTATTCCTTCCTTGCTGTACTTTGGCTACACGGCCCTCATCGTGCTCTCCTTCTGGCTTTTGACGGGGACCATTGGCTTCTATGCAGCCTACATGTTCGTCCGTAAGATTTACGCCGCGGTGAAAATAGACTGAAGGGGCTCCGACCGCGGAGACGTCAAGAAAGCAGCCACGCTCTCCGTTTCCTCCTAGGAAGGAAATGAGGAACGTTCTCCTGTTTCTCCCAAGGAAGAAGAAGGAAAAAAAACTCAGTGGGAAGTGGGACGAGAGAAATAAAAATAGTTCAACTTTTGGAATGTAATCTTTGGCACACGGTCCGTGGAATTGGGGGGAATCTCCTGGAAGGTTGGGTGTGTAGATAATCTGCATTTTAACTTCTATTCTATTCTGGATATAAGGGATTTTTTTAAAGCTCAGATGCATCCCTCTCAGTGATTCTCCCCTCTCCCCCCTTTGTTTAATTTTTTGATGTCATGGCAGCCACCGGGGACTGGCAGATACAGATGGGTGAAGCTGTGGTTGAGTTCAGAGAAAGCGAGCGATCCTTCCTTCTTACTGAGCAGAGTAGCATGTGCTGGGGTCGGGTGGGGTGGGAGACCAGCACAGGTGGCAGTTGCTAGAGGGTGTCGGTGGAGATTTTCTGCCGTGGTCTCGTTCTGGCCGCTTTGCGTTCTGGCGCTCAGAATCAGTTGAACGCAGTTTGGGGCGGAGGGCTTTCAAACGGCGAGTCTCCCGTCACGGCTCTTCCGCCCAAAGCTGGAGGTCGTCGTATCGTAAACTGAGCAAAACTGCTTACCCCTTTGTCTCTCGGAGGCAAATTCATACGCTCCGATGACATGGATCTTCTTCTTCCTCTTGGAAGTGGAACCTGCTGCTTGTGCAGGCTGGCAACCCCTCCTTGGAAGATCTGGAAGGAATCCCAGGGAATCTCAGCTCTCCCTGCTCACAAACAACCCTCGGATGCGGGTGATGAGAGAGACCCTGTCCGGAGAAACTTGCTCCGCTCTTCATGTGCCAAGGAGCCCCATGGCTCCAACATGGGAACTGCTGCTGGCAAGGGCAAGGACAGGAAGGAAGCTGGATCATCATTGCGTCTCTTTTTCACCCTTCCTCCCTTCAAGAAAGGAATTCCTTGCTCCTGTTTCTGGTAGGCGCTTCTTCAAATCCCGCCCCATGCTCAGTCATGGTGGTGAATGAACCACTAGATCTAGGAAGTCAGGGAGGACAGGAGTTGCGATTGAGCACAAACCTGGGGGGGGGGGAGGCTGGCATGCGTACAGGAACCCTTGCTGTCGGTTATTGATATACCTTGGGTTCCTTAGAAAATTGATTGCCTCGGTTTAGGGAATTTGAGTGAATACTATCCTCCGGTCAGACTTCCATCATATCCTTTGTACTTTTTAATGTATTGTTGGAGCCCAACTGTAAATAAATTTGCTGTTGTCCTGTTCATTGGTCCTCTAGTAGACGTTCTTGATGACGCACTGCTCAGCCAACATGCCATGGACGCCCTGTGTCAAATCAAGGGGTCACTTCCTGGCACCCCATCTGCCCTTTGGACATCTAGGCAGGATATTCACTTTTTCTGGCCGCAGGAAATTAAATGTTAGATAAAAGCCCGTGTTATTGGAAACGGTTCTGTTGCTGGTCGAAGTGCAAAGTCGTTTCATTATCATGCAAGTCGAGATGGGCTCTTGATGTGATTTGGCGGTCTGAGCTCATAGTTACGGCTCAGGTGCCTGCTTGGAGGAGGAGGAGGAGGTGGGGGCAAGGGGGGGGCTGTAGTGCAGTCCTGATGGATGCCTGCAAGAGGAAGAGGGTTGCAGAATCCAGGGTGCCTGTGCAACACCTGTGGGCCTGAACCACTGAAGCCCACAGCAGGTGCCCACCTTGACATGCAAAAGCCAGAACTCAAACCAAACCAAACCAAAAACTTCCCAGTAGTTTTGACAGTTGAGCTTTCCGAACAAAGTGCTCTTGGACCACGGTCCAATGCAGTGAGGAGTGTTCAGACTTCTACATCGGAGAAACTAAACAGCCATTAAACAGAAGGACGGCCCAACAGGAGGAGCAACAGCTCAGGACCAGAATCAGCAGTACACCTCCACTTGAAGGACAAAGGCCACTCTTTCAAAGATGAGGATGTACACATATTAGACAAAGAGAGGTGGTTTGAAAGAGGAGTAAGGGAGGCCATTCATGTGAGCATCAAAAACCCCTCCCTCAACAGAGGTGGCGGCCTCAGGCATAGTCTATCTGCTATTTATCAGGGTGTGCTTTCCAAAGTACCCAGACAAATCCAAAAGCCTTCACCACCAAGGCCATAGCTAAGGACCCATTCTTGATAGGTTTCAGCACCTTAGGCCATTGTTCACCTTAAGGCTATGGATACTATTGTCTCCCTAACGAGCCTATTTAGGCCATTGTTCATCTTATGAGCCTAATTCAGGCCAGGGTGACGAAGTCAAAGCTGCCTATAAGATGGAGGATTTGCACTAGCTGTATTCAGACCGATGAAGCTGTTTGGATGAACAGCGAAACGTTTCTGTCTCAAAAAAGAAGTCCAGTAGCCATGACTCAACTTCCAGAAGGTGCTCTTATGTATCTTAATAATCTCCATGTGCCCTCAAGTGAATTCTACCCTAACGGTGATTCTTTTCAGGGTTCTCCAGGTAGAGGAGACCCAGAAATGGCTTCCTCTTCTGTTCTCCTTTGGGGTTGCCCTGGGATTGTGCAGCTTGCCCAAGGCCACCCAGGCTGGATGTCCTCCCAGGAGGCACCGTAGGGATTAGAACCCCCAACTTCTGGCTCCACAGTCTAACCCATGGAGCTAGCAGTAAGCATCTTAACACTTCAAAGACACTTTTTGTCGGCTTTTCGTGGCCATTTGTTACAGCACTAAGAATAATACAATACAGTGTTTGTTCCAAGGCACCCGTGATTGCTAAAAAAAGGTGAAAGTACTGTACTGAATGCTATATACACGGTCTCTGGCTTCCTACGGTAAAAACACTCTGGAAATACATATAAATATGTGTTTCTGGGGCCAGGGCTTGGGGGAGTTATTTAGTATTTTCAAGCAGCTGATAAGTGGTTCATCAGACTGAGCCCCAAGATGGCGGTGGGGTGTGTGTGTCCTATTACAGTTTCTTGAACAGTGATTTGAAATGTAAAATATTCTGCATTTAAATGCCAGCGGCTTTTTACACTAAAATGTCACGTTACAGATCATCTAAATATCGGCAAGAATGTAGTTACTACTAAAGCTCCATTGGGGGAAACCTCAGCAGTGAATTGCTACAAGTCATTGGTATTTGTTACATGCCAAGCCTGTGTGACACAGAAACGCAGATATATATGGACTTCTTACGTTCCTACAATTCAGTGCAACGACGTGCAAGAAAAGACAAAACAGGATTCCAGCCAAAGTTTAAGGGTGATAAAAGTTCTTGAAACTGGATGCTCGACAGATGGTCGTTGCTGTTCTTTGGGAGTGTGCAACCTACACATTTACCGAAATAAGTATATATATTTTTTATCCCCTGCTGTGTGCAAACCTGGTGGCCAACTACAGGACCTCTGTGATTGCCAACAAGGGTTTTGCCACCAAGTACTAAGACAACTTCTGCTGATAGGGACTTGAATAATTATTTCCCTCACTACAACGCAAATCCATATCGTGACTTTTGATCACTGGGATTCTGAGGGGCTTCTGTTGTTATGCTGTCTCTCTCAGTTACAACAAACCTACCATTAAAGTTATAGTCAGATCATTTCTTTGTCAGAGGCCAGTCAAAATCAGCACGGGATAAAATACTTATTTCCGTAACTGTAAAGGTTTTAGGCAGTAGCCAATGGCTACTTCCAACTAGAGTAGATTTACTTCTATTTACAGCAATTGAGTCGGAGGATCCAGTCTAAGTGGACAGTGACTTTAATTTTGAAATTATATTCTGAAAAGCGAACACGAACCCAGCTTTTGGCTGAATTATCAGAAAAGTCTTCTAAGTGTTGGAGCACCTGGAAGTTGAGTCGTGGCAACTGGCCTTCTTTTCTTGAGAGATTGAAACGTTTCGCTGCCCATCCAAACAGATTGACGGAAGACTGGACGAGCAGCGAAACATTTCATTCTCTCAAGAAAAGAAGCCCAGTTGCCATGACTCAACCCTCCCACACACTTTTCTAACCCACGCTTACTGTTGCGCAGCTGTGCAGTTCTCTCCCTCCCTGGTAGACTTCTCTGTGTAAGATGACCCTCAATTTTTAGTCTTAACAATTTTAGACAAAACCATACTCTTATACATAGGAAAATGCTGTAACTTATGTAAATGAGTCAGGCTCATGTTTACTGTGTTCTCGCAAATAAAGAGAAGACTTGGTACTTCAAACATTTTAATAAGCAATTCCATTTTTTTAAAAAACACCAAAAAAAAATCCACACACACCCTCTTTCATTCTGGACTTCATCATTCTGTAAGACAAAAGAAAATGCTATCTGAACAATGAGGAACTGTACATTTCCTAATGGCACTTCAATCTTTCCCATTTTAAAAAACGCGGACTTGTAAGAAGTCCTACAATACTCTGGAGGAGAGGAGGTTATTTGCTGTGTTTAGAAAAAGTGCTAGATTTGTTTCAGAAAGTCCGGCTTCGGGCCTGGAGGGCCCCATGGCTCGTTCTACAAGAGGAAGGCGAGGGAGAGACAGTGGTATGTATAGAGCTCAGGCGAACCCAAGGAGAAGGGTGGAGAAATCCCAGAGGAAACCACACCAATCCAGCTGGTAGAAGAAGAGAACGCACACAGGGGAAGCCCTTTCAGAAAGGAAAAAAGCAACAGCAGCAGCAGTCACCGGCGCCGGAGAGAGAGCGCTCCATGTATGAGCTGTCTAAAACCCAGGCCTTAAACGGAGCCCTGTCCATGGTCAGCAGACTTGCTGCCCCCTGTCCATCTTGCCTGCCCCTCAGGCGAGAGCCCACAACGAGCATGCTCTACGTTACTAAGTAGAGATGGGCACGACTCAGCGAAATTTTCGTTTTCGTTTTTCGTTTCAAAACGAAAACGAAGATTTCAGAAGCAAAACGACAACGGAAACGAAAAATTTTGCCGTGTTTTTCGTTTTCATTACGGCAGACACGTTGCATTGAAAAGAATGCTAACGAAACGAAAAAATTTCGTTTTTGTTTTGTTTTTTTGTTTCGTTTCGTAACAAAAACGAAAAATGCGCAAAAAACCCCCTGAAAAACGAAAACGAACTGAAACGGACCCCTAAACGACAAACGAAAAATTATTTTTTGAGTCGTGCCCATCTCTATTACTAAGGCTTCTGCTGGCATAAATTTATGATTAACTCAGCTGCTTGGCTCTACGCCTACCCCAGCCCAGGCAAAACTCACAAACCCAAGGCTGTCTTTCTGTTGGCGTTTCAGGCCCATGCACACCATTCTCTTCCTCGCCAGCGTCTTATCACCCTCACAGGTCGTAGCAGTTGTTCGGTGCGCTTATCTTCCTTTGCCTGCACACAAGCACACAGGTGTGCAACCAGGGGAGGAAAGCAGCAGTACATGGGGAGATGGAAGGTCAGTGGAGGGGGGGAGGGGGGGAGCTGGCCCTGATCACCCCCTAAGCAAGGCTTCATCAAGTTTGGCAAGCAAATCTTGGTGAAGGGCTTTAGCGAAAATATTCTTGATAATGAGACGTATGGTGGCTTACTCCATTCTGGATGAAAAGGAAGGATACGACAGAAGCACCAAAGACCTGGTAGGCCAGATGGAGAGGATAGCATGGGTTATGGCCCGGATTGGCTACCTTTTCATGTCACTAGAGGCTTAATAAAATTGATATGCAATGATCTCTCTCTCTCTCTCTCACACACACACACACACACACGTATTTCCATTCCACCCACTCTCTTACCAATGGTACACTGCTGTCCAGTGAAACTGTTTCCCACTAAGCGTAGAAACAGCCCACAGTGGGTAACCCTGGCCCCTTCAAAAGAGATTGGGTCAATTTCTTGGAAGTAACAGCTACTGGGCCAGATTCTGCAGCTAGCTGATGAGCTAATGTTTCTAGTGATCCAAGCAGCTGAGGATGGGCACAGCTTATTGTTCCTAGGCAGCGAGCCGCAAAAAAAAATGCCAATACATTCTACCATGGGGTGTCAACTCTTGCCCAGGTGGGAGTGGTGGCGGCAACCTTCCTCCTTCCCTGCCCCTCATCCGGGTGGTGAAAGACTGAATAAGCCCTGAGTTTGTAAAACTCATTTTCCTGGGCTGCTGCTCCTCCAGCCAGCACGATGAGTCTCCAAACTAAGATTCGCTCACTGGGCAAACGAGGCTCAGAAGCCATCCATTTCAATTTCTACTATGATGGATTTAAAAAGGGACAACGGATCACAACAGCTTGACAAACCCTGACATTCTAGTTCAATGCAAGTCTAAGCACTGAAAACGGGCCCTGGCACCAGCCGCCTTCTATCCCATGGTGGAAACCCAGCATCCCGGACTCCTCTAAGGGTAGGGCTTCACCTGTGGCTACTCCTTCTCCAATTCACAGCCTGGCCACCAGGCACCAGAACCCTGAAGACAAAGGTTGTATCTATTACAAACAAAAATATGGGTTTGTTTTCTTTGGGAAAATGCTGGTCTGTTCATCAGAGTCCTTACGTCACAAAGGAGTACTGTAAGCAAAGCATAAGCCAATATCAATTCTATAGCAGCTCCCAACAGGGGGCTTTACATTTTGTCTACTTTTCTTTAAAGGTTAGCGGTGTAAAAATGCATTCTTTTAAAGTATTACCCAAACAAAAACAATAACCCACCCTACCAAAACTAGGGGACATCCACTCAAACTGTCGGTTGGGAGAATGAGAACAGACAAAAGAAAATATGTTTTTACCGAGCATGTTGTTAGTCTGTGGAACTCCCTGCCACAGGGTGTGGGGATGGCATCTGGCCTGGATACCTTCAAAAGAGAATTGGACAGATTCCTGGAGGAAAAGTCCATCACAGGTGACAAACCATGATGGAGATGTGTCATCTCCAGGCTTAAAACCGGGCTACTTCAAGGTCCAGATGCAGGGGAGTGGGATCAGGAGACAGAGATCTAGTCTCATGCGCTCCCAAACACATCTGGTGGGGCCACTGAGAGATACAGGAAGCTGGACTAGATGGGCCTTTGGCCGGATCCAGCAGGATGGCTCTTCTGATGTTCTTAACTTTAAGTATGATTTAAAGGTATGGAGAGTAGGGGAAAAGTGATAATTCGTGTGGGCAACTACAGATCCACAGGAACACAGCCTTAAAATGCTGAAGTCTGAGAAAGGAGAGGCTGGATTAGCCAACTATTTCCCTCTTCTGATGTATACATTAAAAAAAAACAAGCACAGCACAGTCATAAAACACACAAAGCTCTGTGCAAGAAAGAAAAAAGGCCTCACACCCTGATCTGGACCTGGGATGGAATGAGAATGGCAGTGGGATTCCTAGCAGAATATTATCAGGGGACCAAGATGGTTATGAATTACAGTGGCACCCCGACTTAAGAGCAACTCGACTTAAGAGCAGAAAACTGTTGGCATTTTAACTGCCACCTTACAAATTTTAGATATGGTCTGCTTGACTTACAAATATCTTTTTTCATTTTTTTTTATTTTTTTAACTTATTTTTTCATTTTTTTTAGATAGGTACCCCGACTTAAGAGTAGTTCGACTGAAGAGCATGCCTTTGGAACGGACTGAATCCGTAAGTCGAGGTACCACTGTACTATAAAACCCTTACCTATATCCCCTCTCAGGTCATCAACCACAGAGAAAGCTAATGATGACAGAAGCATTCAGACTCATAGGAGACTGAACCTAAACCAAACATCTGAACCAAAATTTGGCCAAAATAAGGAGTATAAGAGCAGTGGGCAGGCATCAGAAGCAGCAGCTGCTGTAAGTTGCAAAAAAAGGGAGCAACCGTGGCATGTGATCTCTGGAATCAGCTACGTTCAGAAGTCAAACGCCATTTCCGAAAAAGTAAAGTGTGGAAATTCACCATAAGTGTCGAGGTAGGGCCGTGAAGATTGCATAAGAGGCGACTGTGCAACAAATTTCTGAAACAGAGTTAGCAGAAGATGCAACTGAGGTATTTAAAAGTACTGAAGGATAAGGAGATGACGCCCGGGTGCTCTCCTAGTTACCCAGCGCAAGGCACACACTGAAATCAGAAAGGCAACGGTTTAACCCAGACTAGGAAGCACTACTTGTGGAACTCATTGCCACATGCAGTAGCTGAGGTTAGAATTACACAAAATATTAAGATGATATGGAAAAAAAAACCCAACAACTATTAGAGGAAGGCTAGCTAAGGTAAGCCTACAAAGGGGACAGGAATCCTGCACACACACACAAATATCAAAATACTGCAAATCAGTGCGGGGGGGGGAGCCTAGAACCTAAAGCAAGTCAGAGTAAACACAAAGTAATCGGCCTTCTATGTTTTTACTGAAGAAGCAGATTCAGAAGGACCAGCCGAGAACCAGTGCAGAGTAGGCTTAAAACCCCTAGGCAAGTTAAGAGGGCTGCAGCAAACCCCCGGCGGGCTTTCTCCACCACGCTGCATTTGAGGTATACCGAAGTGTACATCTGGAGCTCGCAGGGGGACCTCCTGAAAGGCAGCACAGCCTGGCGGGCCTCCCACGAGGCAACCCGGTTCGAGTCTGTACAAACAGGGAAGCAGGGAAGCTACGCCATGAGGTATGGGGGCTGCAGTTACAGCCGGGAGGAAGCGTCCATGTCTGCGGCGGAAAGAGAATGGGGAAAAACAGGAGGGCCTTAAGCCAGCAGGAGCGAAGCAGCCAACGGGCCAGAAGGGCCACTGGACTGGAAGGGCCGGAGGAGCCCCCGTGCTGAGGCAGTGTTGGCCAAGAAGGTGTCACCTGGGCATCAAGAGGGAGAAGGCAGGGTCCAGCTCCTGGCACATGTGAAGACTCAAGGGGAACCTGATGCCAATGGAAGCACAAACCCCTCTTCTAAGAGAGAGAGAGACATTTCTCACAACCGGAGAAGACACGGGATAGCAACAACACACAGTGGGAGAGGGGGTTCAGAACTGCTTGGGGAGGGAGGGGGGGTGCAAGGAGGGACCAGGGGAGAGAGGAGGAGGGAAATGGAAGGCAACCTTGAGAGGGAGGTGGGGGGAAGAACACTGCAGTCGATACACCCTGCTGGCTAAGTCTGCCCTGCACAAATGCGGCCGCCTGCTCTCACAGGCAAGTGCCTCTAGATGTGCTAAGCCCCTGGAAGGGCGGGGGGGGGCACGTCACACCGGCTGTAGCCCCACTCCTTTCTGTTCAAGCCCCACCTAGCCCCTCTAGGAGGTTAAGGGGCTACATGCCGTGGACGTGGCAGTCTCGGGAGCAGGGGTGGCTGTTTGAAACCACAGGCAGGTAGGTGGCATCCTGCAACAAAGCAGCGACCCTCAGGCGTGGGGGAGAGCAAGCTGGCTGTTGTGTGTGTGTGTGTGTTGAGGTATGAATCTGTGGTGGCACAAAAACAAGAACGGACAGTCATGGTACCATCAGGATGAACGAAGCACCAGCTGCTGTGGGTTACAGGCGACTCCTTTAGGGAGTAGGTCTGTGCCAGATAAAAAGTGACCACCGTTCAGGCTGCACAAGGCATGACTTACATTGGGCCAGCTGGTTTGTGCTTGAAGAGCCCAGGGCAGTGAGAGAATCGTTAGACTCACTGCTGAATGGAAAGCAGGGTCCCAAGCGAGGGGCTCCCGCCAGACGGCACAAAGGTCCAGCTCTGGTGTCTCCGCCTTTATGCGTACTCGGGGACGCAAAGGGTGACAAAGGAAATGGTGTGTTGCAGGATCCCTTCTGAGCTGTGCTGACGCTGGAGGGAAATGTACTCCAACTCAACTGACAGATGCTGAAGCATTCCCAAGTCAGTTTTATTTTTTCCCCACGGGGGAAGACATGGAAGTAGTAGTGAAGTGTGACCCGATTCCGTTGTGTAAACAGTGTGCTAGCGAGGCCAGGAGCACGGACAGGGTGTCCTGGCGCTTCCTGATTGGTACTGGCGGTGGCGGGGTGGGTGGGTGGGTGGGAGAGGATCCGCAGTTGTGTAAACACGATTCTGCTGGAATGAGTCTTAACAAAGCAGCCCTGAAGGAAGGAGCGCCGCCCCTGCCCGGGACAGACCCAGCGCGACAGAGGTCGGTGGTGGAAATGACGGAGGGGAGAGGCAGACTCCTTCGGCCGGCCGCAGGCAGACACTGAAATGTAGAGCAAAGCTTGAGCCTTCGCTGGAGACCCAGCCCAACGTCCT
>JAHTLZ010000017.1:6146988-6158876 GCA_023846285.1 Phrynocephalus versicolor
TCCCTGCTTCGCGGGTGGGTGGGGGAGAGAAAATGGGCGGCGCCGCGGCGCGCGCTGGGAAGAGTAGTCCCCACCCTCGGGAGGCTCCGCCCCCCTCCCCTCGCGCCCGCCGTTTCCCCTTCCGACGCGTCCCCGCCCCAATTATCTCCCGGCGACCACACTTCCCGGCGTCCCCCGCGGCTTTGTTTTCCTTCAAACCGCCGCCGACTCTCTTCCCCGCCCAGCCTGGCGCGTCCATTCCTTATCAGGAGGGAGGGAGAATTGTCCCTCCGCGGCCACCGTCCGGACTTCGCGCGCCTCCTCCGCCACTGGGCTGCTCCCTCCCTGCTGCTGCTGCTGCTGCTCCTGCTCCGGCCGCCCCTCCTCCTCCTCCCTCCCTTTTATTTTTTCCCGCCCGCCCTTTCGAAGACCTTTGACCCCGCCCGTTGTTATGTCGGGCCTGAGGAGCCACCGCCGCATTCCGTAACCCCCTCCGTCTCCCTCTCTCTCTCTCTCTCTCCCGCCCGGGGAAAAAACCACCACCCGCTTTGAGGGGGCCCTTCTGAGGTATCCCCCCCTCCCTCCTTTTTTTTCTCCCCCCTCAGGAGCGGGACGCGCGTCGCCTCCGTCTCCTCACAGGCCCGCTCGCCTTCGCCCCTCCCCCACCCTTCGGCGCCTCAGTAACGGTTGTTTCTCCCCCCCCCCCACAAAACCCTCCCGCCCGCTGCCCCCCCAAAAAAAACCTCGCGAGCGCGCGCCCCCCGTCGCTTCCTTCTCTCGACGTCTCTTCAGCCTCCCCCCTCAAAAAAAACACCCCCCACCTCACAGCCTCTCGTCGCGCCTGCCCCGCCGCCGCCGCTTACCCCCCACCCTCTCTGTCTGTATCGCCCTTCCCCACAAACTCGCCCCCCCCGTCCCCACCCACCCACCCCCACACGCACACGCTCGAGGAAGATGAAGGAGATGAAGCAGAGGAGGAAGAAGGAGCGCACGTGGGCCGAGGCCGCGCGCCTGGTGAGAGACGGGGCCTGGGGGGGGGCAGGGGAGGTGAGGGGGGAGGAGCGGGGGAGGCCTCCTTCCCACCCACCCCAAAAAAAGGGTGGGTGGGTTTCCTCACGTAGTTTCTTTTGCGAGCGGGGAGGGGGGGTCCCTCTCCTTGTGGAGTGTTTGGGGGGCGAAGGGAAATAGGCATGTGGCGCCTCCCTCCTTCCAACCCCCCCCACCCACGCCCCACTTCCCGCTCTTTCTTTGGTCGGGGTTTGCTTGTGTGTGTGGGGGGGGTGTTTAAAAAAGGTGCCTCTGCATGGACGGCTCAATGAGGGTCTCCTCCTCCATGCAAGCCCTTCTAATGGGGGAAGGGCGGACGCCTGTGTGTGTGTGTGTGTGTGTGTGTGTGTGTGTGTGTGTGTGTGTGTGAAGGCAACACGCATACTCGCGCGCGCTCGTTTCTCCTTCTCCTCCCCCTCCAACCCCCCCCCAATTGATTCCCCCCCCAAACCAGGCGTGAACCACGTGAGCCCACGTGTAGAAGGAAGGTCTGTGAGAGGAAGCGGCAGAAGCAGGGATTCCTCAGCTCTGCCCTTTGGGGAGCCCTGCGCCCAAAGCTCCTTTAGGACCCTGTTGTTGTTGTTGTTGCTGCAGCAGCAGCAGCACTTGACGATCTTCGAGCCTGGTTTTTGGATTCCAGGTTAACCCGGTCCCTGGAATTTCACAAGTCCAGGCAGAGTCTGGACCCGTGGTTTGCCTTCTCCCACAGCAGATAACAATTACCCGCTTGTCTCTCTATGTAGCGACTATTGAGAAAGCACAACCCCACTTAGTGCAGTGCCTCCAACCTTTCAGTGTACCTGATCGCTGTTATCTCCTTGCAATGCTTAACAACAACCGGTGAGCTCATGTCATTGGCATCCCCCCGTGTGGTGGAGAATGTGGAAAGGTGCTTGCTTAACTTGACTGTGTTCAGTGCAGAGGACTTCCCGCTTTGCTCATTTCTGAAGCACCACAGCACGTTTAATAAATACATCTGGCAATTTCCACGCAGTTATGAGAGACATTGTGATCATTTAGATTTAGAGCATCAAACCTTTTAGACTACATGGTGAGGGGTAGACAATGCATTGCTACTTCTCTCCATTTACAAATAATTGTGTTTGTGTGAAAACAGCATTTTCTTATGTTCACAATGGTTCTGCCAGCTCAAGTCCATGCCTTCTAATTAGCATCCTTTCAGTAATGTAGTTCTCTTAATTGGGACCTTGACTTCCATAAAGTTTCAGACTCATAGGGTTGGAAGAGACCTCAAGGGCCATCCAGTCCAACCCTCTGGCATGCGGGGACCCCCATCACAGTGCTTCCAACAGATGGCCATCCAGCCTCTGCTTATAAACTTCCAAAGAAGGAGACTTCAAAACCCTCCTTTGTGGCAGCATATTATTCCACTGCCGAACAGCTCTAACCCTCAGGAAGTTCTTCCTAATGTTCAAATGGAATCTCTTTTCCTGCAGTTTGAAACCATTGTCTTGAGTCCTAGTCTCTGAAACCATGGAAAGCAAACCAGTCCTCTCTTCAATATGACATACTTTCAAATATTTAAACGCGGCTACAATATTCCCTCTCAGCCTTCTTTTTGGAAGGCTAAACATTACCAGCTCCCTAAGTCGCTCCTTGTAAGACATATGTTCCAGACCTTTAACTACCCTGGTCACCCTTAACATCATCCTTTTTAAATTGAGGCGCACAGAACTGGACACAGTGCTCCAGGTGGGGTCTGACCAGAGCAGAATAGAGTGGTAGTATCACTTCCCTTGATCTAGTCACTATGCTTCTGTTGATGCAACCAAGAATCGCATTGGCTTTCCTGGCTGCTGCATCACACTGCTGACTCATGTTCAATTTGTGGTCTGCCCAGATTCAGAGATCCCTTTCACAGGTACTATTCTCCAGCCAGGTGTCTCCCATCTTATATCTGCAATTCATAGACTCATAAAATAACGGTGTTGGATGAAGTCTGTCTAGTGGACCAATCCCTTGCTTAATGCAGGAACCTGAATCAAACAATATTTGACACATGGTTGTCTAATTTTGCCTTGAATGCTTCTAGCTTTGGACCACTCACCACCTCCTGAGGTAATTGGTTCTGTTGTTGAACTGTTCTAACATCGCTATCATGCTGCTCTTTTTTCTGATATTCAACTGAAATCTGGCCTCCTTTAACTTGAATTATGCAGGCCTGCCCTCTGGGATGATTGAGAATCCTGCCCCGTCTCTGTATGACAGCTTTTGCGGGGTATTGGAAAACTGCTGCCATCTCTCCCTCCAGTTTTCTTTTCTCAAAGCTACACACTCCCTGTTCTTTCAGGCTTTTTATTTTCATAGGGCTTGGTTTCCAGTCACCTGATCATCCTTGTTGTTCTCTTCTGAACCAGTTCCTTCTTAAAATGTGGTGACCAGTACTGGACACAGTACTCGAGATGAGGCCTAACCAGTGTCAAATAGAGGGGAACTAATGCTTCACTGAATTTGGAGACTAAACTGATGTTAATTTAGCCTCAAAATCATTTTTTTTTTTGCAGTCACATCACACTGTTGGCTCTTACTCAGCTTGTCGTTTACAACAATTCCAGGATCCTTCTCCTTTGTAGTATTACTGAGCTATTAGCTGTCTAGCCTATTAAGATATTTTTGAATATTGTTTCTCTCTTCTTTAGCTATTCCATCCAATTCCGTGTCACCTTCAGGGTTGAGAAGCATTCCCTGCATCTCCCCGTCCAAATCATTAATAAAAATGTGGATGAGCATTGAACCCAGGGCTGAGCCTTGTGGTATTCTCCCCCGCCCCCAGTTTGAGAAAAAGCTGTTGATAAGCATTCTCGAAGCACTTTGAGTACAATTCTGGAATCTACGGTCTGTATACCTGACATCTTTCTATCCAGTCCACACCTAGTTAGCTTGCTAATCAGAATATCAAAAACAAAGCCTGTTGCTTATATACCACTCTAGTCCTCTGAGCCACCATGCCCCTCGATATACCACCCCATAGTGTTTAAAGCACTCTCTGAGTGATTTGCAATTTAGTATTGCCTTCACACACTGTAAGCTGGATACTCATTTTACTTGCTTTGGAAGGATGGGAGGCTGAGTGAACCTCAAGGTGGCTACCAGGGATTCAACCCAGGTCTTGAGCAGAGTTTTGGCTGCAGTCGTGCAGTTTAACCACTGCTCCAGGGCACTTTGTGAAAGGTTTGGCTGAAATCAATATAGTTAACAGTGTTTTTCGGTGCATAAGACTATATTTTTTCGTCTAAAATTGTTAGACTAAAAATTGAGAGTTGTTTTATGCATGGAACTAAGCCAAAAAGAGAACCAAACAGTTGCAAAACTGTAATTTTGGGTTGGAAAATGGAGGTCATCTTATACATTTAGGTGTCTTATAGACAGAAAAATGTGGTATTTTATTTATTTATTTATTTATTTATTTATTTATTTATTTATTGGATTTTTGTACCACCCACCTGGAAGTGAGGCCACTATGGGCAGTTAACAACAATATCACACCAATACAATAGTAAACAAAAACAAACCAATCAAAATTAAACAACATTTGACAAGGACAGTTAAAAACAATCTATAGCAGTTTAAAACAGTGGGGCACGTAATAGTAAAAAATCCAAATACAGTGGTACCTCTACTTAAGAGTGGCTTGACTTAAGAAACATTTGACTTGAGAGCAGAAAACAGTTGGCGTTTTAACTGCTGCCTTGCAAATTTTAGATGCAGTCTGCTCTACTTACAATTTTTTTTAAAAAAAATTCAATTTATTTATTTGTTTGATTTTTTAAAGATAGGGCTGCTCTACTTAAGAGTTGTTCGACTTAAGAGCATGTGTTCGGAACGGTTTAAATTCGTAAGTAGAGGAACCACTGCCTGTTATTTAGGCTTGTGTGAGATGCAAAGCAAAAGAGCTGGAAGGGGCACACGACACATACAAAGGCATTGTTGCTACATGCGATCAAGGAGACACTCCCAGCTTATGGGGACCCTATGAACTATTGGCCTCTACCATTAACAGCCCTGCTCAGTTCTTTTAAATTCAAGGCCAGGGCTTCTTTTTGTGAGTCAATCCATCTCCTCTTCAATCTTCCTTTTTTCCGGTTGCCGTCACATCTTTCCCAGGATTGTCTTTTCAAGCGAGTCTTGTCTTCTTTGTTCCCAGAGTATCAAATTCTCAGCCATTTCTAGTGAGAAGTTGGCTTGATCTGAGCCAGCCCCCACCTGTTAGTCCTTCTGGCTGACCACAGTATCTGTAAAGTGACATGTAACGTGGCTGTTCCAGCAGGCTTTTCCTGACCAACTTAACGCCTCAGTCAGCTAATCTACCTCCAGTCTGCCATCTTAATTTATTGCAACGTTATTGTTATGTTTTTTATGTCATATAATTTTGTTATAGTAATTGTGTTTTATTATGCTCACTTATACTCTATTGTTGTTTTATTAATGGTGTAAGCTGCCCAGAGTAGCCTTCAGGCTAGATAGGCAGGATAAAAATGTAATAAAAAAAATGCTGCTGCTACTACATTCAGGTCTGGGTGAAAGCTGGGTTTTTAAGGAATATTTAAAAGATCCCTAAAAGGGTGGGGGGTGGGGCAGCAAGCATATTTCAGAAGTGTGTTCCAGAAGCACAGGGCCACCTCCAAGAAGATAGACTGTATTAAGTCGGCAGCATTCCTGCCATTTGCCAGGGAAATTGCCCAGTCAAAAATGAGATAAGATTTGTCTGGCAGGTTTTGTTCTTCACAAGTCTGTGTTGATTTCTGTTTGTCACTCCATTGTTTAGAATGAGCTTGCCGAGTGGCTGCTTTATATAAACTGCTCCAGAAGTTTATCTGGGATATCATCATCATCATTGGCATCCTTCAGTCTTGAAAGACTGTGGTATCATGCCTGGAGTAGAGATCCTAAAGCAACACCTAGTGTGGCTAAATAGACCAATCCGGGAATGGCAGTCTGGGATAAATGTCAAGCTAACTGCCTGTAGCTCCCAGGCTCCTTCTTTTGTCCTTTTTGAAGATAGGGGCAACATTTGCCCTTCTCAAGTCACCTGGTACTTCCCCCATTTCACTTAATTTCTAGAAAATACTGTAATAGACATTGTTTCTCAGCTCTCCTCAGCCAGTTCCTTCAATGCTCTTGAATGCAGTTTGTTGAGCCCTGGAGATTTGGACTTGAAGTAATAAGGTATTCCTTGGCTTTTTATTTATCTCAAACTGCAATCCTATCCCCTCACGTGCACAATACATTTGCCTAAAGGCTGTCTTTGGGTAGAGAGGAAATGGGCTAAAGTAAGATTGAGCACTTCTGCCTTTTCTTTTTTGCTGTTACCATTTCCCACTTCTCTGTCTAGAGTAGCTGAGTTTCTTTTCTTGGTCTTTTGCTATGCACGTACCTGATGAATGGTTTTTTGTTGCTTTTAGCATCCATTGCTAACTTCAGCTCATTCTTAGGTTTTGCCTTCCTTATGCCATCCCTGCAATTCTTTGCTCCCTGTCTGTACTTTTTCTTTGTGTCCTGGCTTCCATTCTACTTTTTACATGAGTTGTTTTTTCTTGCTTTCATTTCCTCTCTGTGTATTTTGTGAAACTCATTGGTCTTTAGCATACATGTGGCTAAATTCTGCCTTTGTTTCATTTGAAATCAAGAACTCAGGTAGAACATGGTCACTTTCCCCTAAAGTTCCATTGTTGCCACTTCTTCCAACACGTCATCTCTTGTGGTTAGAATCAAGTCAAGGATCTCTTCTTCTCTAGTTCCTCCTCCAGTTTTTGTAGTAGTTAGTTGTCAGCCACATATGTCAGGAATTTCCTGGGGTTTCATCCATTTTGAGAGACAGATAGTGGTAGGTAAATATTAAACATTGGGCTTTCTGATTAACAACTATGTCTTGGCCGCAAAAGGCATTCCTACTTTTGGAAGAGGAGAGTGTGTCTGGGGATTAGACACATGTTTAGCCTTTTACGGATTAAGAAACTCCTTACTGTACTAGAGATGTATCCTGTCTATCAATTATTCACATGGTGAGAAAAGACTTTTTGAAAGTTCATCTTGTTGTTTGTCTGAACCTTTTTTATGGCAGTTGATGTAAATTGTGTAGGAATCATCCATGATGTAAATCATAGGGTAAACAGTCTGATGCCCTTTGTGCTACAGTTGTCACCCTGTCACATCACGGTCCATATAGTGCAGTCCCAGCATATTACGTATTTTTATTTGGAACATTGTTACTGTACAGTACTGTAATTAGTAATTAATCCAGGACACATTGCAGATACTGAAACCTGCGGATAAGAGCGAGTGCTGTTATCTGGGGGTGTCGGTGGCAGCAGGGGTGTTGGGGTGCTGAGGGTGAAAGCTTTTGCCCCCGACAACCCCCCCCCAAATGCTGGGCAGCATGAAGGACCACTGCCCTGCCCTGCGAGAGTGGGTAAGTGCAAGTGCCAAGGGGGTGAAAGCTGCGCCACACAGCTTTCGCCCTTCCAGCACCTGAGCGACCTGCCCATCGGTACTGCGTAGGTGCAAGTACCAAGGGGGTGAAAGCAATGCAGCCCAGCTTTCACCCTCCCAGCACCTTGGCGACGTGCCCACCTGTTGCTCCTGTTGGCTTGCGCTGCAGACAGGTTGCTTCCACCGCACAGGTGCAGCTTTCACCCCCAGCACTTATACTGTACATATGGTACATCTGGAGGGAACATGTCTGGCCAATCAGAATGCCACGCTACCACCATTTCCCCTCCTGCGCCCACTCGCTTGCCAGCTTTCTGGTGTGGTGGCGTGGCTACTGGACCCCTTTCCCTCAGCCAGCTGACGATCGAGGGAAGGAGGGTCCCTGGATGTAGCTGCAGCCACCGTCCAGGTCTCCCGATCTCACCCGATATGCAGGCACCATCACCACGGTGGCTTCCACATACTGTGGATTTTCCTGTGTTGCAGTTGGTTAAGGAATCTAACCCCCGCGATAAACGGGGGACTGCTATATCACTTCGATGTGCCCCAGGCGGTAGGATAAGGGATGATGGGAGTGATTCTCCAAAGCAGCTGGAGGAAGCCCCGCTGTTTGCCTGTGGCATAGGATGGAGTGGTCCATCCTAGAGACTAGATGTCGTGCAGCAGAAGGGAAGAATAAGCTGGAAGGGTTTGTAGAAAGTGCCATTTCATTTGGGCCATTGTGTGAAAATAACTTTCCCAATTTAAAACAATCTACTGCTCTTTTACTAAATAAAACTTTGATTAAAAATTGCTCATTTTTAAAATAGTATTGGCAGAAATATATAAGAAAGAGTATTTAAATTAGTATATAAAATAGTATTTAGGAAGAATGTGCCAAGGTTTCTTATGTTCTTGTAGGAATTGCAGGAATGGGATAGAGAGAGCTAATGGGTGAGACCTGGGGCATGCATGTTACTTTCCAAGCAGGTGTGGTTGAGTAGTTTTACAAATTGTCAACAAACTTAAACCCACCAGGCAGAGTAAAATCATCCATAGTCTATTATTGTTCTTCCAAGTAGTTGTGAGGTTTCTCATTTTACCAGCTCATTGTGATCTATGTTCTTGTGATGTTAATCCAGATCACATAAGATTTGTAGGCACAGAACCATTTGTCTGTGGGAAGAAGTGTCTTTTGAAATCTGCACATATACCCAACGCTATACTGTATGTGTAAGTGCAATTTCTCCTTGGTTGTAATTGTTTATGTACAAATGATATGACTGTTTCACTGAAAGAAGGCAATGACCATTGCATCTCCAGCCTGACTAGAACTTGAGAAGATACTTGAATTTCTGTATCACATATACTGACAAAGGGAGGGATAACTCCTGGTGTAATTCTTACAGAATTTCTCATCCCTGCCAAGAGAGAGTGTCTGAAATCTAGCAAGTAAGTCATCACCAGAGTAGACCCATTGAGCTAGTGGGGATTGTTGAGTCAGTTCTCCTGTAGTTCCATTAATCGATTGGGCCTACTCTTATTGCAACTCCTTGCTGGATTTTAGTCAATGACAATTTAGAGGGAGGTATATGTCATAGGAATTATTCCTTCTTTGGATGCTCTTTCATTCTCAGGCTATCATTGGTAAAAGCAAGGCTGATTAATTCACTTTCACAACTGCTGTAGGAGCAAGGCGAAGAAATGGGGCTCTAGCAAGACTTGGTCGGCTCCTGTGTTTAAGCAGAGGGATATTCTGTGTAAAACTGAGAACTGAAGTAGGAAAAACTCTTTTTTACTCTTAGAAGAGGAAATGCCGTATGAAGTAGTGACTTTTTTCTTGTTCTCTTTTCCCTTGAGATATGTATCAAAATAGATGACTTTGTTCATTGTGGTTGAAGGAGGTTCTCTGTCGTTGGTGTTTTATAGGGAATAGGTTTCCTGCCAATACGAAGGAAGTCTCCTCTTTTACTCAGATATATTTTTTCAGAGGGAACTTCAAAGATAGAGGGTCATTTTTCAGAAGAAAAAAAGCCAACTCTCCCCACCTCTGTAGTCTTTTTTTTTTAAATAATAGAGGGTGTATTCGTGGCCACAAAGATCGAATTTACTCATGTAATGGTTGAGAGAATGAGGTGTGTATACGCTCTTAGAGGATGTGCAAAAATGTGTGTTTCCATTTATGGTGGCGAAAAGAGAAGGCGTTCACCCTGAAAAAGCTGCCGACAGCTAGTAGGCGTTGATTAGCTTTCTCAATATGTGTTCTGAAATATCTCCCCGTAGATATGGACAGAATTTCTCGCTTGATTTGTCAGAGGCTTAAGGAATTAATTTTGTAGTATCACTATGAGTAGACAAGTGAGTTAATCTTTTGCCCCTGGGGGAAAGCCATCAGCTTAATTCATCTAGGCTACAATCCTATCATGATCACTTTTCTGGGCACCAGTCCCATCTACTTTCTTCCAAGTAAACTTGCATAACTTTGTTTTGCATTAATCTGCAAAAGCCCCTGTCACTCCAGGATTCTTGCTTTCTTTGTTGCCATTTTGTAACTTGCAGTCTATTTTTCATTCTAGCATTTAAAAAAAATTAATTGGGGGAATGTTTTGGCAGTAGCCTCAGGTTGCCCACAAGTTTGAAATTGTCAAATATAAAATGGAATATGGCCGAAAGCCGTCCTTGTGTAAATAGAACTAAAAAACTGAATAACCCTGCATTCTTGGCATGAGACGAAGAAACACTTATTTTCATAACATACTTAGGAGTTATAGTAGCAAAAGACGGCTCAAAGGAGTATAAACTGTAAAATCTAAAGAGGGTGGCAATGCTCTGTGCATTGTTCTTGAAAAGCAACAAACCCTTCACTTTCGCTTCACTCTAAGCTATTCTAGGTCTTTTTATAGGGCAAATTTCCCGCTGATTAACACATTTCCTTCTGATAATGCTTTTCCCACATGCAGGGTAGAGACGAAGGTTGACACTGCAAATGGCACGCTCAGCTTTTTGCAGGCTGTGGATTATGCAGCTGTCTGCTTTTACTGCTACTTTCGGATCCTGATTTCAGGAAGTAGTGCTTCTTTTCTGCTTAAAAGAATCCGCAAAGCTGTACAGACCACATATGGCTGTCATTTGAAAGATCTTCTCCTTGAGAGGAAGCTTGTTTCTTAGCTGGTTATTTCCTTTCTGTGAGTGTTCCATGGCTTTGACTTTTATCTGACTGGTACAAGGGTGCTCCTTAGCTCACTGCAAAGATTGTTAGTGATCTTTTTTTCTAGTTGCAGGGTCGTCAAAAACAATTGCCAATTCTCTTGTGGCTGGAAACCAAATTCTGATGACGACTCTGGTAGTGCTCTGTGTGCATCATGGAGAGTCTCTTTTCATTAGTTCTCTGTGCCCCATAGGTAACACACTGGAGTTATGTTCTCTTTTATATCTCCCCTGCCCTCTGCTTTTGGATGTGCAAAGATCCCAGGGAAGAGGGGTGGGAAAGTGTGTTCTGGTCTCTCACTTCATACCAGGTGTTGAAGGAAGAAGTGCAGGGCTTTTTTTTAAACTCTCCTTGGTGCTGGCACAGAAGTGTCACTTTTCTCCCAGCATAGAAGGAGGTGGTATCAGCAAGAGTCTCTTAAGTTGCTTAGGAATTCCTCAGAGGACTGCTTGAATAGAAAGATAAGGTGCCACAGCAGCCCCCAGTTGTCAGTGTGAGTTCATTTCTTTGTTGTCATGGATTTGATTCATTTTTGGTACATTTGTACCTTACCATGAGATGTTTAATTTTTTTTTTCAGATTATTTTTGGTCCACCCGTTTCTGAGATAATTGCATTTTCAAAATTGCAAAGAAGAAGCCAAAATTCACTCATCACCCTAAATTCAAATGTCATTTAATAAATACCTGTGATAGTTATAAGACCTGGAACAGGTGTCATTTTAAAGGTTATGAATAGGTCTTTTATTTGATATATAACATGATCTAATTGTGCATTTTCAAAAAAATTACATATTTAAGAAATTATAAAATTTGAATTTTTGGATTTTTTTTTAATTTTTCAAAAATCTCACACTTAAAAGATACATATTTTGCAGACAATCACTCCAAATTTCAGGTTGGTATCTCAATGGTATCATATAAAACTTAAATTTCTTTGTTGGCAAGGTGGTTGAGGGAGTTGCGTCTCCAGTCGCTCCTGGGGGAGAATCTCATCTTGGATCCTTTCCAGTTGCAGTTCAGGCCACACCACGGGACTGAGACTGCCCTAGCCACACTGCAGGATGACAGATTGAGGAGGGCCGATGGGGGTTGCTCCACCCTGTTGGTCCTTCTCGATCTGTCAGCAGCCTTTGATACCGTTGACCACAGTATCCTCCTGGGCCGACTCTCTGAGATGGGGATTGGGGGTCCAGCCTTTGGCTGGCTCCTCTCTGCTCCTTCCTC
>JAHTLZ010000017.1:6158916-6201504 GCA_023846285.1 Phrynocephalus versicolor
TTTGTGAGGCTTGCTGGTGCAGAGCATGTCTTTTCTATTTATGGCTTGTTGCTTGTTCAACCCTGGGTTGGATTATGTACTTAGAAGCTTTCTTGTCTCAGCACCTGGTCTGTGAGTTGCTTCTTCAGCTGACTATAAACCTATTCTGACTATTTTGGATTAAGGTTTCCACATTCCACATGGTAATTTTTAAAGTTTTGACTTGGCCAGTTAGTATAAGTGGTAGCTCTTATTTCCTCCACTGTGTGTATGTTGCTTTTCTAGTATGAAAACAGCTTCTGGACAAAAGGAATTTGAAACCACACACTTGGAATGATAATCAGCCCATGCTAGGGTTAGACTGTCAGTCTTAGTAGAGTACTAATTGGAGGAGAAATTGTCTAGGATTCTAATGTGGTCTGGTTTGGTTGAACTGTGTCTCTAACTCATTGCTCTATTCTGATGTTATTTTCCCTGTGAATTAGTGGAAGAATTTCTTTAAAAAGGTCTTTGTGGAGTAAAATATGCATAGAAGCAAATATAATTCCTAGATGGTACAAATGCAGTATCCAGTAAAGAAATCTCATAGAATATTCACTCTTAGCTTATTTATCAAAAATTATTTCTGTAGCAATAAGAGTTGGTTGAAGCTTTGCAGTTTGCAGCTGTTTCACAGAGGAAGTGCAGGTTCCTTTTTCTTAAGAAGCAAGAAGCCACGGTTATTCTGTGCTGGGTATTCGTTTGCAATGAAGTATCCATGAAAACCATATGGATTGCTTCCTGTGTTGTTGTTTTTTTTACTAGTGTTGACTGCATCTAATGCCTAGAGGCATACATAGGATGTATGATATCTAGTTTCCAACTGTAATGACACCAACCTTAATGCCTGTTAAGGTGGGTGTCATTACAGTTAGAAGCTAGGTATGACACATTTCCTGTTTGCAATATGTGGGGCCCCTTAGAAACACATTTTCTGTGTTTTGATACTTATGGAACTGTTTATTGGAGACATCATACATATTATTGGAGACATCACATATGTGATATGATATCAAGGCTCCCTGTAAGGCACACACTCCCACCTGCATTCGCACACAGGGCTTTCCCACCCCACTGCACTCGTTGCAACCATTTTTCTTATGGTCATGATGGAACCTGCACAGGGAGGAGTTTTGAGCATGTGCGCCTTGTTCGCATGGTAAAGAGCCCCGCACAGCACGGATGAAAATTAGAGGGCACATTATATGACATTTAATTTATTTTTAATTGAGCTTCTTCTTAATTTCATCTTCCTAAAGATCTCATTCCTGTGATCTACATACGCAACTGCCAGCTACATTTCTTTTCCAGTTATGATTAGAAGTTTGTTACTTTCTCATGGGCACAAATGTTCGGTTTGCATCAGGGCTGTGGAGTCGGAGGAGAGGAGTCGGAGTCGGAGGAAATGTTGGGTACCCGGAGTCGGCAAACAAAGCACTGACTCCGACTCCTACTAAATTTAGGTTGGAATTAAAAAAAGCAAGTTTAAATGTCCCAACTCACAAAAAGTTATAATTAATGACTTCTCTACTGTAAGAATAAAGACCAATGCATGCAGTACCTCACGTAACCACAAAAATGAACACGTTGAGTGACCATGAAGAAGCATGCTTTTCATGTGCTTCACTATATGGCACGCAACGCACAATTAGGAGCGGCAATACTTAAAACCTGCATGCCTGCTTGTCTGGGAAGACATATGTACATGTTTCTGGAAGAAACTGCATAGCTGTCCCTGCTTGTCTGTATGAGGGAAGACATGTGTATACTGTATATACTTGAGTATTAGTCGACCCAGATATAAGTCGAGGTACCTAATTTTACTACAAAAAAGGAGGAGTCGGAAGTACAAAAAAACTTAGGAGTCGCAGTCGGAACGTTTATCTACTGACTCCACAGCCCTGATTTGCATCATAACTTGGGCCTTGCATCAAGATCTTGTCCCCTCCTCCCCCTGCCCCCTTAAAGAAACCTATCTCTCTTGAAAGGCCTGCACTTATCCTTCATCCTTGAAAGAGGCTGGGTCACTTAACTGTGCTTTAGCAGTGTCTTTAAACAGGAATTAGCAAGTGACTTAACACCCTTTCTATATCACTTATGCAGATCACCTTGGAGATTTAATCGCAATTATCTATGTGTTCTGCAATTTCTAGTTTCTAGTCGCTTGCCAAATGAAATTGAGTGCTTGCTTTGCCACTGATTTGGGATTGCTTCTCACTGAGGGTATAATTCGTGTTTTACTTTTCCTGGGAAGTGTGAGTAGAGTCATAGTTGCAGTATGACAGCAGGTATGTGTTTATCAGGTTGAAGTTTTTCTTTATTTGCAGAGGTAGGGATTTACTCATGGTTAGCTACCAGCATTCCCTTCTACACTAATGTCCCACTGATGCCACTTCATATTTCTTATGCACCACCCTCCAGCAGGTGCTCGTAATGCACTGATGCAAACAGTTGTTTCCCTGTGTTCTTACATGTATTACTGCATATACAGTAATACCTTGGCTTAGAAGTGCCTTGGTTTAAGATTGTTTTGCAAGAAAAGCATACATTTCTTATAAACTTTAAATTGATTAACAAGCAATGTCTTGCAATACAAGAACTCAAGCAGGTCACATGATCACAAGCGGGCTCTCCCCCCCCCCCCCCCCGGGTTGGGGGGGATTGTCTGGAATGTTCCCTCCTCACGCAAGCCTCAAAAGCAGAGGGAGGACAAAGGAACAGAGGTCACCCTTGCACCAGCCATGAAGGTTTTCAGAGATTAGTGCAACTTAGGAGTTAGTTTTATTTTTCTTTATACAGTCATCCCCCACCATTTCGCGGTTCAGGTCCCGCTACATTGTGGGATCACAGTACCTGCTCCGTGGGGGGGGGCATCTGGCCGCTCTGTGCACCCCCCTCCGAGAAGCCTGGCGAGGGGCGGGGGGGGCCATAGCGTCACTCTCCAAAGCCCCCCTGGGCGCCGCCGCACAGGAGGGCTGCGGGGACGGACGGCGTCCCTCTCTGCAGCCCTCCCGGGCGCCTCCGAAAGGCCTTGGAGCCGCGCAGGGGGGGTGGCGGGGGTGATCTGGTCGCTCCGCGCCGCCCCCCACGCTCCTCCGCGCCTTTTGGGAAAGGCGCATGATCACCCCAAGCCCCCGCCCCCGCTTCCGCATATTGCGGATTTTCGTGGGTCGTGGGTGGGTTGGGTCCCTAACCCCCGCGATCGGCGGGGGGTTACTGTATCTTTAATTTTTTTTTCCAGCATCCTTTCTTATTTTTCAAACCATTTCTAGTCCTGCTGTAGCTAGTCAAGTGTGTATATGGCTACAAACTACACTTTCTTTCTTTTTCTTTCTTTCTTTCTTTCTTTCTTTCTTTCTTTCTTTCTTTCTTTTTCTTTCTTTCGAATGTTTTTACCCTACCTTTGTACTTGGAAAAGAGTGACCCAAAGCGAGTGGGGTAAAAATATTCCAAACAAACAAACAAACAAACAAACACAATTAAGACATATTCACGTTTGAGAACAGGGAATTGAAGGACAACATTAAAGTTACAAGAGAACACAAAAATTGAAGAGAGAGAGAGAGAGTAAAAATTCCATGTAAAAGTTATGAGTGATGGAAACGAACATTGAAAACATAATGTCAATGCAGTCACACAAGGTTATAAGTGGTGATAAACACAAAGTCTATTTGATCATGTATCGTAGATTCATATAAAACAGGCTTGCACAACGCGTTGACCGCGGGCAACCAGTTACCTGTGTTGGCGTGTTGAGGGGGGAGTATTTCCCTCTGCTTGTGCACCGGCAAGCTGCGCGGAAGCCACGGCCTTTGGGCCATCTGTGCCGCTGCGAGGGTCGGCCGCAGGGGACGTTGAGGATTGTGAGGTAGGCCGCCGGCTGTTCAAAGTTGTAAGCCTGCCTGAACAGAAAGGTCTGGTTTCTGGAAAGGCCTCAGAGATAGTACAGTCCTGGCAACTAGCAGGAGGGAGTTCCAGAGTCTGCACACCACAGCTGAGAAGGCCCTTTCATGGGTTCCCACATGACGTATCTGTGAGGGTGGCGGGATGGAGAAAAGGGCCTCTCCTGATGACCTCAACACCCAAGCCGGTTCATACTGTGAGATTTGATCTTTGAGGTAGCTTGGACCCAGGTCATACAGTGCTTTGTAGGTCAAGGTCAGCAACTTGAATTGTGCCCGATAGCTGATTGGCAGCCAGTGAAGCTGCTTTAACAGCGGCGTAAGGTGATCTCTGTTCCCTGCCCCAGTCAGCAATCTGGCTGCTGCATTTTGGACCCGTTGAAGTTTCCTGAAACTTTTTTATTGGCATATTAAAAATCCAGTTGTTAGTCCCAAATAGAGCAGATTCCGCAGCCAGGTATGTAAACCATCGTGTTGACAAGGACTTCTAGCCAACTTCTTTTTGTGAGTTTTGGTATTTTGTGTGTACACTATGTGGTCTATGGGACCCCAGAACGAATCATCCGAGTTTCCATTATTTCTTATGGGGAAATTTGCTTTGATACAAGAGTGCTTTGGTTTACAAGCATGTTTCCAGAACAAATTATACTCGTAAACCAAGGCATTACTGTAACAGCTTCTAGTGTTTCCTTCTTAGGGGCCTTTTAAAAGGCAGGCCAGAATCCTGTTGCATAGGTTAGGCTGCTGTAGGGGAAATTACATCACCTGCGGCAGTGCAGTTTGGTATCTTAAGTGGGGACTCTTTAATTAGCCACCATTAATTAAGGTTCTTGCTGTGACCCCTCATTGTGCACAGGTTGGGTTTCTTTAAATGCAACCCGCACACCAAGGTGCGTCACCTGTGGAGCCATTCACTTTGCCAGCAGTGACAGGTCACAATGGGAACTCGAATTAGCAGCTGCTAATTAGAAGACTAGGGTGAAAGGGAATTGCAGGTCGTATCAAGAACACCATCCCTGCGTAAGGGAGGAAGGCCCTATTATAAAGCATCTCTGACAGATAATAATCCAATCTCTGTTTACACACCTCTGACGCTGGAGAATCAACCACTGTACAAGGCAGTCCATTGCACTGTCCAATAGTTCTCACTCTTCAGAGTTTCTTTGTAACGCTGAGTTGAAATCTCTTTTCCTGTAATTTAAGCCCATTACTTCATGGTCCCTCTTGAATGATGATGGCTAAGATGTTTTCACTTCACACTGGAGAGAAATGAAAAGTTGTGTGCCCCAGGGATCTGTCCTGGGACTCGTGCTTTTCAGTCTGTTCATAAATGACCTGGAGACAAGGATAAGCAGTGAGGTGGCCAGGTTTGGGGCTTTTTGGTCTGGAAACGGGCCGTCTGAGGGGGGAATATGATTGAGATGTACAAAACAATGCAGGGCATGAGTAAAGTGGATAGAGGGACACTCTTCTCCCTCTCACAAAATACCAGAACGAGGGGACATCCATTCAAATTGAGGGTTGGGAGATTAAGAACAGACCACAGAAAATACTTCTTTACCCAGCGTGTTGTTAGTCTGTGGAACTCCCTGCCACTGGGTGTTATGATGGCATCTGGCCTGGATGCCTTCAAAAGGGGATTGTAAAAATTTCTGGAGGAAAAGTCCATCACAGGCTACAAACCATGAGGGAGATGTGTAATCTCCAGGCTTAAAACCTGTGTACTTCAAGGGCCAAACGCAGGGGAGTGGGATCAGGAGACAGATATCTAGTCTCCATGCGCTCCCAGAGGCATTTGGTGGGTCCGCTGTGAGATACAGGAAGCTGGACTAGATGGGCCTTTGGACTGATCAAGCATAGCTCTTTCTACGTTAGCTGGGTATATTTTGTAAGAGAAATGTTCCAAAAAATATTGAGCTTCTAAATTGTTGATGGTTCCAACATAAATAAGTCCTTCAGTCCAATGGGCCCTCTATTTTTTTGTCCCCATGGGGGGGGAGTGGAGCTCTTTTCTCTTTGTGCGAGCAACTCCAACACCACCAGCAGCAGCATCCTTTCGCAACTGAACTAGAAGAAAAATGGTCACACGGTGGGTGTACGGAACTGGAAAACCCCTGCTTGGGTCCATTTTATTTAAATCAAATCAACTCTTGCACCACCACCAGCACCGCCAGGAAGCTTGTGGGGCTGGGCCGGCTGGCCAGCCAGCCATTGTGCGGGCTGCTGCCACCAGCACCGCCAGCAACCATGTGAGGCTGGGCACGTGGGCGGGCTGCCGCCACCGGCAACACCAGGAACCTTGTGAAGCTAGGCTAGTGGGGTGGCCGGATTGGGGAGCAATCAGCCCCTGACACATTCTCAGCCACCAAATCTGGCCCTCCTTACAAAAAGTTTGGGCACCCCTGTCTTAGGGGGTGAATTCCACTATTGAGATTCTCCTTGAGAGAAAGCCACCCTGTCCCATGTACTCAGCACTGTAGGTTTATATGGTGCTGAGAGCTACAGTATGTATGACTCTGGCAAGGCTAGAGAATTCTTTTCGGTGACCCTAGCCCCAAGCTGTTTAAGGTTTCTTACAAGCCAGTGGCAGCAAGGCCATTATGCGACGTCACCTTTTATGGCCAGTCTTGCTGTCTTCCTTTTGTGGTCTGTGTTCCTCCTTAGCCCAGACTCCCATATCTAGACTTGACAGCACTTTCCTTCCCTCTTTGCTATTTTTCTTGCCCCTGCACTCCCATCCCTTGAATCAACTCACCCTTCAATAGGATGGGTTGGGGTAGTATCTTGGACTTGGATAGCTGGTATGGTGACCTGAGTTCAGATCGCTGCTTGTCGATGGAAACTTGCAAGAGGTGGTAGAACTGGTAAAAATGTTTTTTTTTTAAATACTTCACTTACCTTGAAAGCCCTATAAGAGGTTCTGCAAGTCAATTCTGACTTGATGGCATACAACACGTCACGGGGTTTGGTGTTACACATTCAGTTCAGGATGTTTCTGTCTTTTCAGGTGCTGGAGAACTACTCTGATGGACCCATGACCCCAAAACAGATTCTGCAGGTCATTGAAACAGAAGGCCTAAAGGAAATGAGGTTAGAAGAGGTTTTCTTGTTCTGAATCGCAGCGTGGGGTGGGATGACTTTTACTTCCTTATTTTCTTTAACTTCTATCTCTGCCTTTAAAGGATCTGCATGTGTTTTGAAAACATATCTTACAGCATATGGTCCCTTAGCTTCAGTTGCAGGATATACTGAATCTCATGCTACCGTGTTTTGTTCCCTCATAGAATAGGCTGAGTTTGTTCTACCATTGTAGTTTTTCTAGCAAAGGTGGTACTAGCGCCATAGTCCCTGTGGGTATCCAGTGTTTTGGTGCTGTCCCTGTACATGCACACACATCCATTTGTGCCTGTGCGGAGCCATTGTTTGGAACCTTCAAGGGGGAGAGAGGTTGCCTTGACTGCACAATCTCTAGCACATGTGCTGGGAGATTGTCCATCATTTCTACAGTGGTTCTCAACCTTCCTAATGCTGCGACCCTTTAATGCAGTTCCTCATGTTGTAGTGACCCCTTGCCCTGCTTAGAAGAGGCCACAAGCCCCCTTTGGCAGGCCGCTGCTGCAAGGGCCATAGAGAACGTCCTTCTACAGGCACCCTCAGCCATCACAGCACCCAGTGTTATTGACTGGCTTGGATGCCTTCAAAAGGGGATTAGACAGATTCCTGGAGGAAAAGTCCATCACAGGTTACAAACCATGATGGAGAAACCAGGGTACTTCAAGGGCCAGATGCAGGGGAGTGCTATCAGGAGACAGAGATCTAGTCTCATGCGCTCTCAGAGGCATCTGGTGGGGCCACTGTGAGATACAGGAAGCTGGACTAGATGGGCCTTTGGCCTGATCCAGCATGGCTCTTCTTATGTTCTTATGACTGACATCCCGTTCCAACCTATCAAGCTGTAACTCACTATTTCCCCACCTCCTCCCCCTCCTTCTTCAGTCCCAAGCCGTTAGTGCCTTTGCCTTCACTGGCTCATGGTGACCCCTGTGAAGTGGTCATTCGACCCCCCCCCCCAAAGGGGTGCCAACCCACAGGTTGGGAACTACTGTCTTAGAAAGAGCTAGAATTAAATTGTCATTTTGCAATATTTCCTTTATTAATATTTTTCCTTTTAAAATTTATTTGTTCCCTTTATTTTGTGTAGTTTTTCTTGTTGTTTCAGTCATCGTTCTCTTTTACTTTTATTTATCTTTATTATGTATGTATTTAATATATTTTCTCTATCAATATTAAAACTATAGATTTCAAACAAATGTTCAATTTTTTTTAATATTTTTTTAAAAAAACTGAGGCATCAAATTAGAAACTAGCAGATAAAAACAATTAAAATCATTCTATAAACAAAGCAAAACAAGCAAATAAAACACAGCAGTCCAAGAGTTGGGTCATGGCCACCGGACTTCTTTTCTTGTGGGATTGAAACATTTGCTTCTTGTCACAAGAAAAAACGTCCGGTGATCACAACTCAACTCCTGGATAACCTCACTTGACTGAGAATCTCCACAGACGGAAACATAGCTACCATGTTCTTAAGAACATTGCAACCAGTGAGGTCTTTTCTCCTCCAGGACCTGTGGCCTGAGGGGCATTTCTTTCAGCACTGTTCTACTTGTCTAGTTTAAAATTCTCCCCACAGATGAACAAGATAAGTGCCTTATGTGTCTGGGTGGATGGAGCACAACCCCTTGACCTGCAAGGTTTGTCAGCCTTTTTCTCCTTAGGCTTGCACCAGCTGTCGTGCCCCATTGACATTTTTAATCCAGGAGAAGGTAACAAGTTGCACCTGAGCAGCATGTTGTATTCTACACATGCTGTAGTCTATGACTCAGTTGTTCCTTTTCTTCAATAGTCTACAATTTCTACTCACCTGTCCTTGTTGTGATCCTGGTAGATTATATAATTGGGTTTGTGTTTAAGTAGATCTAGTCTCAGAAAATTCCAGAGCGGAGCTAGCTTTTTTGGTGGAAGCTCTGCCTTATTCCTCATCATGCATGACCAGCATTCTCCTAATTGAACTCTTCGTTTTCTTTTCACCCATCAGAGCAAAACCATCTAGGGACATCCTTTGCTGAGTATCCAATCATTCTGACTGCCTTTGATCCTATTTAGGTAGCTTTTTGTTTCCCTCTCTCACTGCCTCCAAAGAAGATGGACACGGAGGGAATCCCAGCACAGTGTCAGGTTTCTCGAGTTCCTGGCAAGTCTTCAAGCTCTGCAGAGCCCTTCTGCTACTATCCTGCAATATACTAAAGCAGTACTGTAGTCCAAATTGCCACTGACAATTCCACTGCTGTTTGGTATCTTGAACAGAGCAGTGCAAATGGCTGGCAAGAGAAGCCCTTTAGCAGCATGGAGATACTGCCAAGTCAATGTACAAGAGGGAACTTCATCCTCACCTCTCCAGTTGACTGTTCAGAATGGGTGGTCAGTCCCCCATCCATCTACTCTGCTGTCATACTGGGAGCTGCAGAAGTACTTCAATTGAATGTGGACTTGTCCTGGCTTGCAAGGTGATGCCTCCCCCTTTCCTGGCGGGACAAGGCTTTGTACGTTTTCCTACCTTTCCCCGACTCTCCAGAGCTGCTTCCAGACTTTGTTGGGATTGGTGACCACGGCTGCCATGGTTTCCCCCTCTTCTCAAGAAACTCAGCGTTGGCCTTCCAGCCATCTTGACATCTCCATGTTCAGCCTTACAGCATGGAGGATTTAACCCTAGACAGAAGGATTCAAATTAATTCAAGTTATGAAAAGATCCTCCACATGTAACTCCTGTATGTGCTCTGTTGCTTTGCCAGTGGTCATACTTTTGTCCTGGGCAGTTCACTTTATTGAGTTCTGCTGTTCCTACTTTCCCTATCAGTAAAAGAGTTGTCATTTTCTTCAGGAGTTGTACTGGTACACTCTGCTCCACCTTCTGTATTATACTCCTTGGTTCTGATACTACCAGAAATAAGAAAACGTCTTACGTGGAGTGGCACATCAGTTTCTCACACCCGCTCTACTGATTCTGCCTTAAAGCCTCCTATTGGTAAACTCACAAAGCCTCTAGCCACTTCTTTAGCAGAATAGATTATCTTGTGGCCATTACTGCTGCACATGGTGTAGAAAGATTCTGCACATTAAGGATGCATCAACCTAATCTTTGTTTTATCGCCTGGATAAGAATTGGCTTTCCTTGACCTTTTTCCTTCCTTCCTGAAGTTATATCAGTCTCTTTCATCACCACAGTCTTCGTTCCAAGATCTTTCTTAATAATCTTAGAACTTCAGAGTTGGAAATGGATCCTTCTCATCCTACTCCTTTTTGCTAGTGTTTCTCTGAAAGTGTAGGTCCTGCTCTTTGGATCCTGAAATGTCAGTTCTCTGAATCCACCACATCTTCAGGGTGCAAGTGAATGATTTGCATGTCCTTTTTGACAGTCTCCTGCCATCTCTGGTTTGGTTGCCCACGTGGCTGTCAGCTTTCAGGTGCTGAGCAGTTTTGGCAATGGTTGAAGGTGCTGATCTGAGGACATGCCCGTAGCAGAGATGCCGGCTTTCTCTCATGTTCTCTGTAACTGATACTACATGAAGTTGCTATCAGATAGTATCATTTCTGATCTAGTTGAATGGGGAAATGCCCAATATCCAACAGAGTATACACATTTCCATGGCACGGAGATGGCTCTCTACTCCCATTGTTACTGCCCTGCACTCTGTGCCCTACAGTCATCTTGTAGATCATAGATTTAGGATGAAATAACATTTGTCTATCACAAAGCACACCAGTGAGTTCTTGTCAACGCAAGTAGGCGTTCAGCCTTGCTCACATGTTGCCACTGATGCCACCATTGCCTTGGAGATGGGAGCCAAGGTACTGGAAGATATCCACCTTCTTTAATTTTTAACCATTTATTTGGAGCATTCCACGGAGATTGATTTGGAGCATTCTAGAGAATCAGTTTTCTTCATGTTTAGGTGGAGTCCAAAGTGACTGAGGTGGTCATTCCATGTCTGAAATTGCCAGTGCAGTTCATTCCTAGTGATGGTAGCAAACGTGACATCGTCTGTGTAGACGAGCATGTCCGAGGGAGCCTTCTGCTGCAGGTCTTGTGTGATGGTAACCATGACTAATCTCAATAGGAAACAGTGCATCCCAACTCTAACTGAAGAACTATTAGAGAGGCCAGCTGAGCATCAGACACGGCTGCTGGGGTTCTTATATTGCATTTTGACCCAGCCGATGAGTGGTTCCAGCAACCCATGATCATGGAGGGCGTACCAGGTCAATTAACGTGGGACATGGTCAGATGCCTTCTTTGGGTCTGGGAATGCCCCGTACAATTGTTGGGTCTTCTCTCAGGGTTTCTCTATGAGCTGCAAAGATGGCATTGGTCTTCTCACATCCTTTGACAAAGCCATATGGGTTGATTGTGAGTTGAACGGTGTTGCAAATATGCTGATCCAGAAATTGCTGAAGATCTTCATAGTGAGGAGCAGGAGGCTGTTTAGGTGATAGCTGGCACCGTCAGCAGGATCTCTCTTGTTCTTAAATATACGGACTGTTAAGCTTGTTGACTGATCAGTCGGTAGATGTCTGCGGTTCATTATGACATTGAAGAACTTGGTCAGCCAGTCTATCCCTGGGGATCATCAAGGAGGCATAGTGTTGAATTGAACTCCCGTCCTCTGGCCCCACAACCAGAGACCTCAACCCCTGAGCTGTCCTACTTCACCATTTGAAAAACGTCTGCAATTTGTGAATGGCTCCATTTCAAAAAACAAAACAAAACAAAACAAAAACAAAAACAGCTGCTTCTGGCTCCCTCTGACCCTAAAAATGCTCCCAGATATAATCCCACTCTTTTTGCAAACATGTTTTTTTCTGTCATGGTCCAGTCAGGGTAGGTTCATACCCCCTTGCCTCCTGGAGTTTTCTACAATCTCTACGGTTATGTCTGTGTGAACATCCCCAAAAAGGTTGCTGACCAGTGTATGGTCAGTGCATTTTGGTGAGGGGGCAGATTAGCACTACATTGCACTTTAGCAGTATTAATGCTGTTGTTGAATTCAACATTAGCATTAATTATTACTTGAATTTAACTTGGACAGACACCAAAGTCTTGAAACAAGTCTATGTAGGGAGTTCCCAAGAAAGCATTCACAAGGTAATGTCTGTGAAGATTCTCAGTCATCCAGGTGAGGTTATCTGGCATTTTTGAGTCAAGGCAATTGAGAGGTCGAAATTTATAGTGAAGTATAAATTGGAAGCCTCGCCACTAACTTTCCTCAGACTGACAAAGATGCTTGGATGAGTAGCAAAATGTTTTGATCTCTCAAGAAAAGAAATCCAGTTGCCATGACTCAAATTTCAAATTTACAATGTAATCTTAAATTTTATGTCATGATTAATTGATACAAAAACTTTAAAAGGAGGGAACAAGGGGATTAATTAAACATATCTGTAATGCTTGTCTCCATTTAATACTGTAATTGCTTGATTTGCCCTTCCAATATAAAGTACTCCAAGCTGACTACATTGTCCCAGGGTTTTTTTTCCCTTAGTAATTTGTCTACAAATGCAAACTTTTTGTTCTGTGTTAATTCCATTCTGTTTTGTTTTGTTTGTTTTCATTTTTATGGCTGTTTCCCCGCTCAAATGTAACTGGCACTGCTATGGAACCACTCGGTGTCCACAGAAGGTAAACTATTTTCTGGATAGCAGTAGAGTTTACAAAAAGCCTGCTTCTGGGATTTAAATTACTGTCTTTTTGCAAGCCAGGTTACCGTCCAGATCACAGGCATACAAGTACAGTGGTACCTCGGATAACAACTGCCCCGGATAACGAATAATTCGGATAACAACGGCAAAATTCTGGGTATAGGGCTGCCTCTGATAACAAATTTTCCCTATGGGCTGCCTTGGATAACAAATTGCAATTTCTAGGTATAGGTCTGCCTTGGAGAAAGAATTTTCTCTATGGGCTGCCTCGGATAACGAATTTTCCCTGTGGACTGCCTCAGATAATGAATTTCCAGCATGCATCAGTAAAAAAGTTATCCCAGGTGGCATTGCATCTGTACCTTTAAAGTGCACTTTTTAAAGAGTTTTGAGCAAAAAACCAGGTGCCTGTGCCTTTTTCCTAGGCTCCAGAACGGATTAAACGGTTTCCCATTCGTTTCTATGGGAAACTGTGTTTCAGATAACGACGTGTTTCGGATAACGACTAACCTCGGAGAACGAATTACCTACGTCATCCAAGGCACCACTGTACTGTATTAAGTTTGTTGTCAACATACAATTATCCCAAAACAGTTGAGGCCTGATGTTGGTGTTCTTCCTTTTGGCTTTCCAAAAGAGAAGGCCATCTTATAACACTGGGTTGTACAAATCACCTTCAGGCGATCTAGGGAGCTTTGGCTCTCCTTTCTTGCAGTGCTCCTTGCCACATCAAGGAGCTGAGATTGAAACCGGGAGCAGTGACTGACAGGCATCTAAACCGTAAACACGTTTTCAGGGCATCTTGAGATGTCATGGTCGCTGCTGATGCTCAGGTTGCTGCTTCTGTTCATAAGAAGATCCACGCAAGGCAGACCCAAAGTGATCTCCAGCTCAGCATTCTTTGCAAACGGGCCAGACAGTTGCCCATGAAAAGCACACCAGCAGGGCATGTGCGCAGAAGCCCTCCACACCATGAGGTTCCCAGCAGGCGAAGACAAAGACAGTCCATCTTGGCTAGTGAAGGGAATACCTAGCAATTGTGGCTAGTGGCTCTTGGTAGGCCCCTACTCTCCCCCCTCCCCCAATGAATATGTCCCCTTTTAAGGCCATCCAAATTGGTCACCATCTCTATATCCGAGGTCAGTTGAGTTCCAGAGGTTACCCAAACACGATTCAATGTGCCTGTCCTGAATCTCCCACCGAACTCATTCTGTGAATGTCCGTTCTCTAGCTCTAGGATGGAAACCACCCATTTTTCAAACTCCGTACTATGAATAATTATCCGTACCTGTTGCCTTGCCCCTTTAGTCTCTTTCCCCTCGCACGAGCTAAATATATAGAGTGTTGTCTTTTCTTGTAGGAAAATCCTTCCAGCCCCTTCACCACCACCACTTTTTCTGCTTCTGAAGTATTGTGACAAGAACTTAGTTATTTACAGTATTTCTGGCCCACCTTTCTCCCTAAAAGGACCCAAGGTGGCTCACATCACTAAACAGTATTTAAAAGCTATCAACAAGGAATGCACAAATATTAACAAAAATGCAATAAGTATTGTATTAAAATAGTCAAATAGTGCTGTTTTATTATTAACTTTGCAGCGATCCAAATCTGTCTGCCCTCTAGGTTTTTCAAGGCTTACTGGCATGGAGGCCACTATCCTATTGCAAATGGCTACGCACACTAGCTATCCTAGAAGTGGCTTTGATGAGCTCACAAGGTACCTGTTGTTGCTGGTCAGGCAACAGGGACCTCGTCAGGTAGCCAGATCCTCTCCTGGGGCTGCTGCTGCGCATGTGGTCATTGTCTGAAAGTGTTAGTTTTTATCTTTTTACTAATTAGTTCAAAACTAGCTGGATAGCTCAGCGGTTTATGTATCTGGCTGCAGAGACCGGTTGGGTGTTCGATTCCCCGTTGGTACCTCATGGGAGAGGAGGCTTTTAATATTTAAACTAAGTGTCCCCAGCCCCAGTTGACGATGTTACCTGCTTCCACCACATAACTTGACACAAACGGGATTTTGCCACCTGTTTTTCAGATTGCTCTTATCCGCATTTATATTCCCACTTGAAAATAACTGAACGGTTGCATTTTGCTCAGCAAAAGAGCTGGTGGTTTGATTCGTTTCCCTTTTTGTTTTAGCAACTCAGCTCAGGCTTATCGTGCTTCATGTTGCCGTGAGTTGGGGTGGGTGTGTGGCTTCGTTCACAGGAATAAACAAATTTGCCCTAGTAAATTTTTCTTCTTCATGTGCCATTCGGAGGCTCTAAAGACACAAAACACTATGGATGCTGTGGTGTTCTACAACATAAAAACAATAAGTTGATATTGCCTTTTAGATATTCCGAATCATAGTTACATATTATTACGGAAAAACTCTTCTCATCTCTCACCTTCAAATCTAAAAAAAAGAATGTAGAAAGATGATTTGCAGCCACAGAACTATGTTTTGTCCTAGAAATCATTCTTGCAAGACACCTAGAAACCCGGGTTTTTGTTTCCAAGACTGAAAGACTTACTTAGAACACTTTTGTTTATATGAACATTGTCATATTTAGATTTATTTATTTTTTAATCTCCAAGTGCTGTAACATTTAGGGAGCCACTTTTTAAAAAGCAAAAGGATTTTTCTTCTTCGTAGCCTCTGTGAAATCCCACTAATGGGATCTCCTCTGCGCCTGCGCAGCCTCCCGGACCTTCTGGAGCTTTCGCTCAGCTCCTAGGGACCTCCTCCTACCCACTGGGCATGCTCAGGGCTTCCCGCGCTGGAGTCCTCAGTTCCCAGGTGTCCGCCGCTGCAACGAGAAAGAAGAGACAATTGTGACGGACAGAGGGGAGGACGGGTGGGAAGTGGGAATTCACAGAGGCGTTACTCGAAGAACTACCCTTACAGGTAGGTAACCCGTTCTTTCCCCCAGCCTAAATGATGACATATACAGGAGTGGAATCTTTATGGAAGAAACGGCAAGAACATGATTTTCTAGTTTGAATACTTTTTCTTTCTAAGCGGAGGCTACAGAGATCTGTCCTCCTCCCCAAAATTGGGGGGGGGGAGGTGCTGAAATAGCCCTTTGCTGTTAAAAGAACATTTGAGGACCCCTTTATTAGAAGATTCCTGGCTGGATGATGAGAAATTATATAATGTGAGAGATGGAACTAGCACATCTTAATAATTTGCTGAAAACAACTGCCACTTGTGATCCTGAAGCAGATGTTTGGCTTGTCAGTAGATTGTTTTGTGTAAGGAAGTTGATGAACAGGATGTGGTATTTGTGTTGGGTCTAGCCTCTCTGAAAGTCATTTTTTTGCAATGTTGCTATGTTTATGATGATGGTGGAGTGCCAGCCTTTGCTCCAGTCTTTCTGTTGGTTAAGAAGCGATGTGGGCCTGAGTCGGCCATGACAGTTGTTGCGTATACTTCTTTCCTCAGTGGCACATCCCCGCTGGCCTGCCTCAACGCGATGCTCCACTCCAATTCGAGGAGTTGCGACGGGCTTTTTCACAAGCTTCCGGGGCGCATCAGCCTTTTCACTCTCAAGGTAAGACCAGAGAGCTTGTCCTTTACTCTAGAGATGAGCGAAGGCTTAGCGGGCTGATGCATATTGCATGAATGTGGCACCTGCCACATGATAGGGTCTCAGGTCTAGAATTTCTTCTGTACCAACCGTTGGGCTGGTACACTCATTTCAGTGAATCTCTAACTTCCGTTTCACTGTCTGTCACACTCATAAACACTGGGTAGTATTCAAGAAACAACAGAAGACACGCCCTGAGGAACACTTTTCTTTTCGGCAGTTAGAAACATGTTGTTTATCTTAGCAGAACAAAGGATCTGGAGCAAGGAGTATGTTGTTGTTGTTGTTGTTGTTGTTCAGTCGTTCATTCGTGTCCGACTCTTCGTGACCCCATGGACCAGAGCTCGCCAGGCGTTCCTATCTTCCACTGCCTCCCGGAGTTTTGTCAAATCCACATTGGTTGCATCGATGACACCATCCAACCATCTCATTCTCTGCCATCCCCTTCTCCTTTTGCCTTCAATCTTTCCCAACATCAGGAACTTTTCCAAGGAGTCCTCTCTCTTCATGAGGTGGCCAAAGTACTGGAACCTCAGCTTCAAAATCTGTCCTTCCAAAATCTGGAAGGGCAGATTTTGAATCAGCCCCGAATGTTCACTGGAAGGAGTATGTATTTGCTAACAAAGTCATGAAGTCTTGAACTTTGAGGTTTCCCTGATTGAGTAGCACCCATGGGGTTCCTCTCTTTGGGCTCATGAAGGTCAGTCATGGGTTCTCACTCATCATGCCACTGTTGCTTGTTTATTTATTTATTTATTTTTATTTATTTATTGTGCCTTCTAGAAGGACGCGGTGCAGTGGCCTCAAAACCTGTCGGCCCGCGAGGGAGAAGATCTAGACGATGCTGCAGATGCTGAAAGCAGCGGCTCCAATGAAGCTGCCAGTACTGTGGATGGTGACGGTAAGTGGCCGGCCGGCCCACCTGCCCACCTGGTAGTCCGCTCCTTGCTTGGATATTGACCCAAAGCTTATCTCCTCCAGTGTCTCTCGATGAAACATCCTCAAATGCTTCTTGTTCCACCGAGCCTCAGACCAGGAGCGGATCTGCTCTTCGGGAGAGCCACAGAGTCGCCTCGCAGGTAGGAGGAACAGCTAGAACGGGCGGGAGGGGAAGGGCCGGGCAAAAAAAAAGGGGGGGGCTGCAGCATGTCTTTCGTTTAAACTACCTTTTTGTTTATTTAAAAAATTGTGGTTTGAGCCGTGTGACCAGAAGAACAATGCCATAAGTAGACTAGGCGATACCTTTATTGGTCCCTGCTAAAACAAAAAATATGTAAGCTAAGCTTTCGGTAGCAACTTGCTATCTTTATCAAAGCATTGTACCAGAAATGCAGTCTTGATAGAGGATGTTGTCTATCAGGTGCTGAGAAGCTTTTGGTTGAGATGGAACACACCAGAGGATGGTATCAGGAGGCAAGCTGGTATTAAGACTGCTTCAAAGTCCCGGATACGGTTTAACACCCAGAATATCAAACAAAGCAGCATGGTCCTTGACCACCCCTCTTCCCTTCCTCCCACCTTCAATTTGGCTGTTTCGAGACTAAAAGTCCCTGCTCGCCTGAGGGAATTTTGGGGGGGGGGGAGGTGATGCAAAAAGCATGTGTTCCATTTGAAAGTTGGGAAAATTTTAGCAAAACTCACTAGGAATAGTCAGGGCCAGATTAAAGAGAAGCAATTAATCTGCAGTCCAGGCCTCTGGTGGCAAGAATGTGCCTCTTTCTTCATGGTACATAGGCAGAGCGCCTCTTACTTGGTATCTTCATCAATCCATGAAAAAAATTGCGGTTTGAGCCGTGTGACCAGAAGGACAATTCCATAAGTAGTCAACTTTCCTGCCTGTCTCATGACTTATTTCCTGAAATGTTTTATTTGGCTGAGTAATACTTTGGTTCTCCATGTAACAAAGCAAATAGACCTAACATCATGTCACCATGACAGGTGGAATGGAGGGAGAAAGTTGCAGGCACACCTGGCTAGTCTGTTGTTGTGTTTCGTAACTAAGCTACAAGCCCTTCCCTATCGTCGGCCACAGATGGCATTGATCCCTCAGTGAGTCTCTGTTGGGGCGTTCCATAGCAGGAGGGGGGAGGTGCTACTTGGTCAGTTGAGTGTGGGACTCGCTTGGCTGGGGACCTGAATACCTGCTGGAGTGGATCTTCCAGAGGTCAACTGAGGCCCGACCCACCAGAATGTCCCAGGCACTCTCACTTCGGGTGGCTACATCTAGGGAGGCGAGGAAATCGCTCACCTGGAAACGGAGCCTTCTTGATGGCTCAGTGAAGTTTGAACAGTTCAGTACTTGCCTTTCCTCGTCTCCTTCCCAAGCTGGCACCTGACATCTCATATTATAAGTGACACGTCCAGGTGGAGGATGTGGAAAGACTAGCTTTGTCCCTTGACGCTTTGCCAGTGTTTTCTATTACTTGCCTCTTTGGTTCGTTTCTTACATGTAGGCGAGCAAACAGAAGAAAAAGGCTGACGTGATGCTTCCCCGTGTGGTTCTGACGCCCCTGAAAGTCAACGGTGCCCATATGGAAACCTCGTCAGGTGAGTGGTCTCCCCTTTTCTCTTTATTGGCGGTCTCTCCCATTCACTGGCAAGGCCATCATCTCCCATCTCATTCCAGCCTGGCTTCTTGACCTGCTGCTCCCAAATGCCATCCACGTTAAATCTCCTTTGGTACTCGTCACATTTACCAGCTCTTCTAACTGGATTTTTTTTAAAAAACAAAAAACTTTGCACTGTACTGGGATTTGATTTTTTGAAAAAACAAGAGTTTCTGTCTCCTAGGCTTTGTGTTCCCATTCCTGTTCTCACTAAATGCAGTTCTTTAGGAAAAAAAAAATCTTAAGGAAGAGAAGTATCATTCATTACGGCAAATGAAAGTGTCACTCCTCCATTTGCAGGCAGTTTGTAGGGTCTCGACAGGCAAGTCCTCATTCTGATGCTGAGCAGCTCAGAATCTGTCGTTCTCTTTCCCTTAATCTCTTTTTGTATGGCTGCCAGGGCTGTGGAGTCGGAGTCAAGAGTCGAGGAGTCTGAGTCAGAGGAAATTTTGGGTACCTGGAGTTGGAATCGGCGTCGGCAAACAATGTTCCGACTCAGACTCCTACTGCTACTAAATTTAGATTGGAATTTTTAAAAAGCAAGTTTAAATGTCCCAATTCACAAAAAGTAATAATTAATGACTTCTCAACTGTAAGAATAAAGACCAATGCATGCAGTGCCTCACGTAACCACAAAACGAACACGTTAAGGGACCGTGAAGAAGCATGCTTTTCATGTGCTTCACTCTATGGCACGCAACGAACACGTTAAGTGACCGTGAAGAAGCATGCTTTTCATGTGCTTCACTATATGGCACACAACGCACAATTAGGAGCGGCAGTACATATACTTTCCATAGTGTTGTGTTCTGCTGTTACGCAGCGCCCATGGGTAACCTAGCCTCTCACTGATCAGGGATTAAGTAAATATGTAAATATTTACTTTATGTAAATAAGTAAATAGTAAATAAATTTGGATATGAATACAGAGGAGTCGGAGGCGGCAGTAAAAAAATCTGAGGAGTCGGAGTCGGAACATTTATCTACCGACTCCACAGCCCTGATGGCTACCATATAAGGCGTGTCACGGAAAATCTGTATGTCCCTGTGATCTGTGGCCTGTTTACCGCAAGCCCAGTGATACCCATGCTTAGCTAGATTGGGCATCTCCCCCCCCCCCAAATTTTATAAAAAGATTTTATACCTCTTGGCTCTCAGAATCAGATACGCTTGTAGCACTGAAAGAAAAAGATTAGAAAAAATGAATTTGAGAACTGCCTGTTTCACCCAGGCCATCCTCTGCCTATCATTCCTTCCGACACCAAAAAGACAAGTCTCCTTTTTGAGAGAACATCTTCTCCATTAAAGGTAGGAATCAAAACCATGAATGGCCTACACTGTTTTTGTGGATTTTATCGGGCACCTCTGAGCTGCATCAAGGCGGTTACGGGAGACTGTCTGCTGCCGGCAGTCTCAGAACGTGTCGTAAAAGCGATCAGCTTTCCAACAGCCTGTGGCTCTCCATAAGTTGCTTGCAAGAGCTGTCCTCAAACCGCTAGTAGTCAACTAGGGTGATTCCAAGCTCCGCAATGCCTTACCTGGGTCTTTTCCTAAGAATGCTACCTGGCAAGAGATAATATATTAAAAAGAACAGAATCCACTGCCCTGCAGTCTTATTTTTATGGCACTGAGTGCCCGTAACCAGGATGGCATCCCCAGCATGTAGCCAAACTGACAGCTGTCCTGTGTCAGTGCTTCGGGAATCACCAGCCTGCAGTCTTGACGAGGGAAGAGGAACAACCCCTAGTTCAGAACATGGCCGCCTGAGTTGGGTTGTTGGCCTTTTTGATAGAAGTAGGACCTCGTTCTCTAGGAGGGGGAGGGGAGGAGGAAGACTTATTTGATGGACTTGGCAACCTAAGACCTCGTGGCCTGTAGGAGACCCATTGCTCCTCCACCCCAGAGTCACCTGCCCTCAGGGTGCTACAACGGCCGCCTTTGAAGCAGAATTTTTATTCCAAAGAAGTGGACAAGGTGGAAGTCAAAATACCTTACCATAACATATCAGTTTTTTCTGCTTCACTAGTTGTTTTATTCAGTATCTTAGTTACTGGCAGTGTGTGTGCACTGGTATCTTTGCATTGTATAAAAGAAAAGTCCTGCTGGTAGATAGGGGGAGGCCCGGATCCACCTGAGTGAGGGAGGGAGCAAGTTATTCAGTGCAGTTAGGATAGGAAAGGGGAGAAAGGGAGACTCGTGAGGACTCCATAAGGTTTTTCTGCCCTGTGTCTGCAGCTTATTGCCGCCTCTTCTGGTGTGTTTTCTGTGGCTTCCCTCCACGACAGGAGCTCTCTGGTGGTCCTGGCACTTGGAATCAGTTGTGCGGATGGGGCACAGTGGAACTTGGCTAGCCAGGCCTCTGTGCCCCAGTCACAGCTGACGGCTGGCAATCCTGAATGAGCTAGGAGGTAGTTTCGGACAATATGGGGGCAGCACAGAAGAATGTTGGGAGTAGCTAATGTGATCCAGTGGGGCTCTTCCTTCCTACTCCTCTTTGGTGTGTTCTTTTCAGGGTTTCCAGGGAGACCGGCAGGGGGCGAGGGCAGCAGCAGTAGCAGTTCTTCAGCCCTGGGCACGAGCGCTGTACGCAGCAGGACGGAAGTGGCCAGGGACCCTCCTCAGCTGTTCCGGGGACTCCGAAAGACCTCAGGAGGTAGGCACGGAGGGCCAGTCTCCCAGTCTGGGCTCACCTCTTGGGCAGCTGCTTTGAAAGGGTCTGCGTCAAAAGTCTCTCGGCCATCCCGCGGCTTCTCCGCTCGGACCGGGCTGCCCTGAAATACTCCTGCCTGGAAGGACATCCGGATGCTTCTTCTGAGTAGATTCCTAGAGTGGTGGGCGGTTCATGTATACTTTTCACATACTTCTAAGCAGGATGGCACTTTTTTGCATTCAGGTTCTATTTTGATAATTTTGGGTTTTTTAAATAAATAAGAGGCATGGTTGTGTCTGCTAAATATGTAATATTTTCTCCTTTAAGCTTCCTCTGAAGCTCTCTGAACCGAACAGTGCTTGTGTTAATAATAATAATAATAATAATAATAATAATAATAATAATAATAATAGAAACTGTCAGGCAGCTGTGAAGAAACCTTCTGCTTCCTCCACACCTTCAATTAATTGGGGAGAAGCTCCCCATATGTTCCTGGGTGTGTGTGTGGAATAATAGCAGAGTGCACTAGAGAGCATGCCAATGAAATAAATGAGACACAAGCATGCAACACCACATTTAACAGTCTTAATATACAGTAATACCTTGGTTTACAAACTTAAACATGCTTGTAAACCAAAGCACTCCTATATCAAAGCAAATTTCCCCATTAGAAATAATGGAAACTCAGAGGATTCGTTCTGGGGTCCCATAGACCAGTGTCTCTCAACCTGTGGGTCCCCAGATGTTCCTGGACTGCAACTCTCAGAAGCCTTCATCACTAGCTGAGCTGGCCAGGAATTCTGGGAGTTGCAGTCTAGGAACATCTGGGGACCCATAGGTTGAGAACCACTTCCATAGACCATATACTGTGCGCACAAAATGCCAAAACTCACAAAAGAAGTTGGCTAGAAGTCCACATCCACAGCGTGGCTTAGATACCTGGCTGCGGAATCCGTTCTGCTTGGGAAGTAGCAACTGGATTTTGCTCTGTGTTTTTAATGGGATACTAATAAAGTGCAATTTGTAGCCTTATAGGCAATTGACTAGCTGCCTCATGACTAGAAATGCGTTGAAAAAATAAGAAAGAATGTTAAAAAGAAATAAAGAAAAACAAAACAAGCCCCTCCCCTGCAATCCCCTTTGAAGACATTCCTGGCTGGTGCAAGGGAGACCTCCGTTCCTGTCTTTTCCCTCTGCTTTGGAGGCTGCCTGAGACGGAACGTTCCAGACAAAACACCTACAATCCAGAAGAGGGTGGGAGAGAGAGAGCCATCATGGGCTCACCTGTGATCATATGCTTGTATTGTAAGGCATTGCTGGTTGATCAAGGCAAAATTTAGAAGGAATGTTTGTCTTGCAAAACACCTTTAAACCAAGTTACTTTTAAGCCAAGGTGTTACTGTATAGTAAAACATAACATTCCCCAGAATAAGCAGTAATTAAGAATAATTAACCAAATGCTTTAAAAAAGTTTAAAAGGGCAAAAGTTATACTGGTGACTGATTTCTCTCTACTCACTACTGTTGTTGCTCCCAGCCACATCTAAATTTCTCCAGTTCTAGTTCCGTATCACAATGCTGGGGGAGAGAATTCTACAGCTTTTCAGCTAAGTGGGGAAATGGTTGAACCCTGAAATTTGCCATTTTAGTCCAAGGGGCCGACAGAAACTTGAAATCTGCCGACGGCGTCCCTGAGGCAGGAATATGCCATTAGGTCTGCTAAATAATTAGGACAGGAAGAATATAGGACTTTAAATGTCAAGACAATGATTTCTTTAAAAAAAAAGACCCCTTCCTGATAGTCAGCCCATGCTATGTCCTATGATGATAAGAAATAATACAAAGATTACCACACCCCACAATTTTAAAAAACACACAGGAGTACTTTGATTAGTGGCTATCTGCTAGTGACATCACGTGTGTTGCGTAGGCCAGGCATGTCCAAACGTCGGCCCTCCAGATGTTTTGGACCACAACTCCCACACAGTCCTTTGCCATTGGAAACACAGGCTTGGAATTCTGGGAGTTGTGGTCCAAAACATCTGGAGGGCCAATGTTTGGACATGCCTGTGGGCCAATGGTTCCCAAACCGTGGGTCGCCCAGGTGCTCTTGGACTGCAACTCCCAGAAACCCCAACCAGCACAGCTGGTGGCAAAGGCTTTTGGGAACTGCAGTCCCAGGAACACCTGGGGGACCCACGGTTGGGTACCACTGGCACAGGTGGAGCTATGTAGCCGGATACTAGCCATTAGGCACTGCTGCTAGCCTTTGCAGCGAAGCTGTTTAACTCTCTGGCTTTACCGTCCAGCTTCTTCAGAAGTGCTGTTTCTGTTGGTACAGAATTGCCCCCCCCCCAAAGTCCGGCTGCTGTTTTTGGTAAACAGATTAGAAATCCCACAATGCAGGTGCCTGCTGGGAGCTAATAATTGCACCTCTAAACACGGCTGAAAATTGTGAAGAACACAGGATCCCACTTGGTCCAGCGGGGGGGGGGGGGCTAATGCAGGCTCTCCCTTTTGTGTTGGCTGCACACCAGCCAAGAGCCCTCTGCTTCCTCTAGACTCCCATAGTCCACCAGCAGAGAAGCCATTAGAGAAAGTAGGGCAAAGAGACCTAGCTGAAAATCTCAGCTCCCCTCACCACGTGCAGCTAATTCAGGCCCCCTAAAAAGCAAAGTGTTGTGCTTATATACCGCCCCATACCACTTTAAGTAGTCTCTGGGCGGTTTACAGTTTCATTACAGCATGCAGGCTACACCCTGCCCCCCAGCAAGGCTACACCTCCCCCTCCCCCAGCAACCTGGGTACTCATTTTACCGACCTCGGAAGGATGGAAGGCTGAGTAAACCTTGAGCCTGCTACCTGGGATTGAACCCCAGGTCGTGAGCACAGTTTTACCTGCAGGACAGGCATTTAACCACGGCGCCACGAGGCTAAGATTAATTTCTTAGCAAACACCCACCACCAGACAACCGCCTCAGCTGAAGACTTCTGCTTGGGCATCTGGAATGATCTTTGATGAAATACGTTTGCACAGGAATGGCTCTGCTCTGATTGGATTGCCCCACGCCAGCAGTCTCCCCCCCCCCCCCGGGTGTTTAGAGCAGGGATGTGCAACATTCTTGGCGAGTGGCCGAAGGCCAATGATGCATGTCGGTGCACTGCTGAACTCCTGATAAGAATGTGCGATTGTATCCTGTGTGTGTCTGTCCGGACATGTTCCAGCACATTCCACTCTCCTGGAGATGGGCCACCCACCCACTGTCCCTGCAGGGCGGAGGACGGTGCTTACTGGGTGCAGGGTGGTATTTGAAAAGCCCGGTGGTTCAGGTCTTGAGGCTGTTTGGTAAGAGAGCCCGGCTTTTTTCTGGGCTGCCTTTCTCTGCCTCGTCTGGGCTAGGGTGATGTTTAGAAACCCTGTTGGAGAAGGAAACCTTCCCTGTCTTTGGGCTGCAGCTACAGTATGTGCGGGGAGAGCAGGCGGCTCGTCCCGTTCCCCCCACCACCACCACCTTTCAATGTTCACTGTGTAAATATTTCTGTTTTCTCGGGGCTCCTTGGAAACTTCAGGACAGATGAAGAGGAACAGAGGCGATGACATAGACTTTGAGACGCCAGGCTCCATCCTGGTCAACACCAACCTCCGAGCCCTGATCAACTGCAGGACCTTCAACGCGCTGCCTCTGCACTTCCAGCAGCAGCTCCTGCTCCTCCTCCCTGAAGTGGACCGGCAGGTACGGATTCCCGCCAGCCTTGCCCTGCTTCCTCTGCCTGGTTTCTGGGCCCTGCTCCACTGCTCCCCATCCGCTGTGCTTTGTTTTTGTTTTGTTTTTTCTTTCCAGACGGGGGCAGATGGATCGCTGAGGCTGAGCGGGAGCGCTCTGAATAACGAGTTCTTTGCCCTTGCAGCCCAGAGCTGGCGAGAGAGACTGGCTGATGGTAGGTGGGCGAGGAGAACGTGGGCCGTTCTGAGGTAGGGAAGAAAGTGTGTGTGTGTGCATTTTGGAAGCCGTGGGAATGCCGACTTAAAAGAGAGGTCAGGAACCACACACTTACACAAAGCTACTTTGTGTGCTGTATCTTCTCTGCAAAGCTCCGGGACCTTGATTGGCCTATTGCCTGGTCTTCCCTGGCTTCTGGGAGGGGGCTGTCAAAGCCTGTAGGAAGGAAAATAAAATTAGTGGCATGGAATTTTTATTTTAAAGGCGGGGGGGGAACGACTGCCCTTGGAGGCCTCCATAAGCAGTGACTGCCTTCTAAAACAAGCTGTACAGTCTTACTTTCGCGAAAATTACCTTTTGGAAGTGAGGGTAGCGATGTTGCAACCCACAGCTGATAATGGAGGGGGGGCTGAGTTGTCCTTCACCACATGGGGTCTTAACAATGACTTTCATGCCTCGTTTCAGCAAGCACTAACTATGCCTGCTTGTGGGCAGCGATGGGCAAGGACCATGGCATCTGTGATTGTGCCAGTTTGTCTTTTTGGCCAAACAAGTGTTTGGTGCTTCCCTGCCCCACTTCTTCCAGTGAGCACCCTCTCTGAAGGGGGAGGGCAGAGAAGCGCCTCTTTTTCTTAAATTGCTCATCCTGACGGGCCCTGGTCCTTGATGGAGAGAAGAAGATCTGCTCAGAGCTTTGCATCCCATCTGGTGGAACCCAGAGATGGTCCCTTCTTGGGTCTTGGCTTGGTTGGGCCCAATTCTTGGTGTCTGCTTCCTTGCGCATCAGAAGGCTTCACTGTCTCGTAGAATCATAGAATCATTGAGTTGGAAGAGACCTCAAGGGCCATCCAGTTCAACCCCCTGCCATGCAGGAACCCCCATCACAATATTTCCAACAGATGGACATCCAGCCTCTGCTTAAAAACCTCCAAAGAAGGAGACTCAATAACCCTCTGCGGGAGCATATTCCACTGCTGAATAGCTCTAACTGTCATGAAGTTATTCCTAATGTTCAAATGGAATCTCTTTTCCTGTAGTTTGAAACCATTGCCCCGAGTCCTAGTCTCTGAAGCCAAGGAAAACAAACCTGTTCCCTCTTCAATATGACATCCTTTCAAATATTTAAACATGGCTATCATATCCCCTCTCAGTCTTCTTTTAGAGAGGCTAAACATTCCCAGTTCCCTAAGCCGTTCCTCATAAGACATTTCCTCCAGACCCTCAACCATCCTGGTCGCCCTCCTCTGCACCCGCTCAAGGTTGTCAACATCCTTTTTAAACTGAGGCGCACAGAACTGGACACAGTACTCCAGGTGGGGTCTGACAAGAGCAGAATAGAGTGGTACTATCACTTCCCTTGATCTAGACACTATGGTTCTGTTGATACAACCAAGAATCGAATTGGTTTTCCTGGCCGCTGCATCACACTGCTGACTCATATTCAGTTTGTGATCCACCCAGACTCCCAGATCCCATTCACAGGTACTATCATTTTTGTTTTTGTTTTTGCAGGAGAGTTCACTCATGAAATGCAGGTGCGCATAAGGCAGGAAATGGAAAAGGAGAAGAAGACGGAGCAGTGGAAGGAAAGGTTCTTTGAAGACTACTACGGCCAGAAGTACGTCTCGTATCTCCTAAACGTAGCCTCACGCTGTACCCTTCAGTGTTCGACAGCTGGAATAGTCCAGCCTTCTTTCTCTGCACAAGCAGATTTTGTTTTGGCCCTAAAGTAAATACATCTTGAGGAGTCTTAAATGATGGAGACAAAAAATAAAATGGTAATTGCGTTTTCTTAGAAGCAAAACTCTTGTGTGAGGGCAAAGCCACTGGCATGATTGGACACATGATGCCACTTTTTAAAGTAGGTTGAAGTTTGCTATATAATTGTTTTTTTCCCTGTCCTGGGATGTTAATGGCCTCCTATGCCAAGACAACATTCTGTGTGATGGGGTTGACTGTGGTCATGGCAGATATTGAGCAAGGGGATTGGAATTGACTAGAGTTTTCGTAGTGTAAGCCACGTGGAAATGAAAGACAAAATGGAGGGTATATTGCAGCAGATGCTTCTGGAAAGATGGTGGCTGTTGAGCAGGTAAAAAGTGTAGCTCTGCAGATGGAGTCGGGCTCCAGTCATGATGGGTCAGGCAAGGTGTAGATAGCAGCCAGACTTTTAGTTTTCTGGCTTTGTTCTCCGAGATCATAATCACCCAAAGGCAGACATTCTCCCTCTCTGTGTTTGCTGCCTTCTAACATGATTCTCTCGCTGATTTTTGTAGGCTGGGCTTGGCCAGAGAGGAGGAGCCCCAGGAGCAAAAGTCGGCGCCGAGAGATACGGAAAAGCAGAGTGCGTCCACCTCCCAGGAAGAGGCCGCCAGGGTGTCGCCCGGGCCTCTCACGCGGCAGCGAGACGGCCACTTCAGGAAGCGCTCCCTTCGATGCCGAACCCGGAGGAGCTTGTACAAATTGTGTGAGGCAGAGCCAGCGGACGCCACCCAGGAGGCCTTGCCTGTGGAGCCAGCCCCTGCCGAGCACCGGGACCCACCGCCGGAAGCAGCCTCGCGGGAGGCCAGCCAGGCGTCTCCAAAGAGGGAGATCGTCCCGCCCGAGGCCACTGTGGTCCCGAGCCCAGGGGAAGCGGCCGTGGCAGTGGCCGAGAGAGTTCCCTGCTTGCCCCAGGAGCCCTACGAGCAGGAGTCGAAGGAGCAGAAGAGGAAGAGCTTTGAGCAGGCGGCCGCCGCCTCCCCTTCCTTCCCCGAAAAGAAGCCCCGGCTTGACGACCGTCAGTCCTTTCGTAACACAATTGAAAGTGTTCACCCAGAAAAGCCACAGCCCACCAAAGAGGAGCCCAAAGTCCCACCCATCCGGGTAGGAGAGCTGCTTCTGTGTGGCCTGTCCCCCCCCCCGCTTGCTCTATTGCCAGCAGCCAGGCTCTGAAAGAACAAGAGGGTGGAGCGGGTGGGGGGTGGGGGGGTCTGGGAAGCTTCCTGGGTGGGGAGGGCCTCAGGTCCTGGGGAGGGAGGCCACTCTGGGCCTCGTGGCACTACGTGGTGGGGAGAAGGAAGCCCGCGAGAAAGGCCACCTGGCTACCTTCATCTGGGTCCTCCCTTCCCTATTTACACTTGCCTGTTTTATTTAAGATATTTGCACCCACCCTTTCTGCTTGGAAAGGACCCAAGGCGGCTCCAGTAACTGCCCCGTGTGTGACACTGTGTGTGTGCTTTTCATTTTTAAAAGGCCCTTGCATTTTATCTTGTCATATCTGGACGTGGTGGGGCCCCCCCCCCCCCCGGCCATGTTCCAGTTGCCCAGCCTGGCTCACTCAGCATCCCTTCCACCCGGCACCTGTGGCTCCAAGGCAGAGCCTGCTCTTTTGGACAGAGTATCCAGCACCTTCAAAGCACAGGAACTGAAGCTCTTAAAGTGAAATATTATTTTTTTCCCCCAAAAGGGAAAAAAAGAAAAGCGGTCTAAGGACCATTCCTTCTTCCCAGGTGGTTTCAGGGGTTGTGTTTCAGTGAGGGTGGGTCAGTCTGAGAGGGAGAACCAAGTGTGAAGGCAGCCACCAACCTGGAAGCCCAAGCATTCATTCGGTGGGAGGGGACCGTGATGCTTAAACTGACCTCCTTGCAGTGCCTTTAGAGGCCTCTTGTGGGTTCCCCTGCCCACCCCCCCCCCCCCCCCAGCCCTTTCTTCTAATGGATGTGGTGGTTCTGAAGGGACAGCTGTTTAGAGCAGAAGCTCCCAGAGAACAAGGTGAGACTTGCTTATATCTTTTCTTGTCTGGTTGTCTTTCAGATTCAACTTTCCCGCATCAAACCCCCCTGGGTGGTTAAGGGTCAGCCAGCCTACCAGATATGTCCTCGGATTATCCCCAATACAGAGTCCTCCAGCCAGGAGCGAAGGGGCCCCCCAGCCTCTGCTGACTCTAAGGCCTGTCCTTTGCAAGGCAGCCTCCAGCGAGAGGCTGCTGCTCCTGCCGACGCCGCCATTGGAGGTGGGGGTGGGCCAGGAGGCGGCGGCGGCAGGAGCACCGACAAAGGTGGCGGCGGTGGTGGTGGTGGCGGCGGCAGCAGCAGCAGCAGCGGCAGGGTCCGGCAGCGCAGTCACCACCCCAAGTACTGGCGATCGAAGAGAACTCGTGGGAAGCGTGTGTCACATCTACAGCGAGCACAGCTACTGCCGCCTTCCTGCCTAGCAGAAAAGACAAGCCCAGAGGCGGCTGAAAGACGCTCCCCTGCCTCCCCTCGGGCAGTTGAAGGAGAGCCTGCATTGGGACCGGCCGCTGGTCTGACTCCACTGGGCTCAGAAGGTGCTGCCCAGGCTGTGGAGGGCAGCTCTGTGGTTAGCACGGTGGCCAAGCCGCCCCTTGGCCCCGTAGCCCCCGAGATGCTTGTGAGCACTGCTGGGAATCTACCAAGATATGTAAGCTGTGAACAGTCTCACTCCATTCCTTCCCAGGAGGGCTGGGATGACAAGGAGAGGAAAGATTTTCCTCCAAACTGCCAGCCAAGGGACTCTTGGCCAGAGGATTCTACTACAGTGAGTCTCTTCAGAGGTGGCGGTGATGCGCAGAGTCTTGATGATGGCAAGCCTATGGACTGTGTCTCGTTTGTAAAAGAAGCCCCCGTTAGCTACAGTTATGCCACCGCTTTGGCACTGGAGAAGGGCCAGGAAGGTGCAGTTGATGGACCTGGCTCTAGCGAACAGGGTCCTAGCTCTGGATCGCAGGATTTGACCCCACCACGGCAGTGGCACGGAAGAGAAGCGCAGAGCGGGCTACAGGACAGCAGGAGGGAGGAAACTTCTTCACGGGAGCCTCTTGCGCTCTCGGGCAGCTTAAATGTGTCCCATGGCAGATCTTCCCTCAAAAGCTGCCTGCCTTCCTGGGAGACAGCCTGGCCGTCAGGAGAGAGGACATCTGGCCAGCAGCCGGCAGAGGCCTTGCCAGCACCCACCCCTTTCATGGACGAGGAAACAAGGAGCGCAGGTAGTGAGACAACGGAGACGGCCTCTGAATTGGAAGCCGAGCTCACCGATGACGGCGCAGAGCTAAACGACGATCAAGTGGCGGCAAAAGAAGCCAGTCCCTGCAAGGGCCAGATCGAGGGATCGACTTGGACTAGCCCTGAACGTTTGTCTGGAGATGGCCTTTCCCTCCACGCAGGGGACTTGCCTCCTAAAAAAGAGGCCTCTGTCATCCGTTACCTGCGGAGAACAACACTGCCCTCGGCTCTCCAGAAGGCATGTCGAACCTCTCCCCACGCCGACCTGGGAAGCCCGGAAGGGCACGCCGGGGTGGCTCCCAAGGCGTTGTCGGTAGCAGCAAGCAACCCTCTTGCGGTGCAGCTGCTCAAGGGAAGCCTGCCTCTGAAGTCGGGTCTTCCGGGGGCTCCCAGTCGCCCCCGGGGGGTGGACGGGGCCTCCTCTCTGGACGGGGGTTCTCTCCCAGTTGGAGGCCAGAGCAGTGGGTGCCTTTCCCAAAAGACACACCGGGAGGAGGGCACGGGCGTGAACGGCACCATGAGGAACGGCTCCTGCCGGCCAGGATCCTTGCAAGGCTCAACTGCCAGGCAGCATGCAGGCGGCAGGCCGGAAGAGGAAGCTCAGGGCTTCGGCCAAAGATTGGAGTTCCGTCCCGGTTCCTGTGCTCCGGATCCTGCGGGGAGTCGCTCCCAGGAACCCAGTCAGCTCCCAGGAGCCCTGAGAGGGAGAGCTCTCTCTTCCAGCCCCTGCCAGGATGGGCGAGAGGCCGCTGCCCCACCGCCTGCCGAATCGACGGCTGAGAGGAGCCCAGAAGGGAAGCCGCAAGCTGCCCCTGCGCAGCCCACCACCGCCTGCCCTCCCAGCGGAAACCCTCTGGCGGCCGACCAGGTGCGGGCAGGCTCGGCCCGTCCGAACCCGGCTCTCCAAGCCAAGAAGGTCTTTGGGCCAAGCGGTCTCTGCCGCGCAGCCACGAGACTCCAGCACCCCAAAGGGCTGGAGCCCTTCCCTATACTCAGCATGCTGTCCCACAGCAAGCCAGGGCCAACGCTGGCCAAGAACCTGGCCACCCTCGGAGGAGATGGTGTGCAGCCCGGAAAGGAAGGTGGGCCTCTGAAGCAGCAGCAGCAGCAGCAGCAGCAGCGTGTGCCTGTGGGAGGGAGCGGCGGAGGGATTGAGAACCGGGGGGTCCTTGCCTGCCCCCTCTCAGCCAGGAGGAAAGAGGCCCTGCCCAGCCGGGGTGAACGCCTGGAGCAGCCGCTGCCACCCCACCCCCTGGGAAAGGACCCCCTGCCCTCCTCCTTCAAGTGGCCAAGAGAACCGGGGAGGGGGCTTCCCCAGCCCCTGGAGCCTTCCTCCATCCCGTCGCAGCTCAACATCAAGCAGGCCTTTTATGGGAAGCTCTCCAAGCTGCAGCAGCTGAATGCGGCCAGCCTCAGCTACGCTGCTGCCAACAGCCCCGCTTTTCCCAGGAGCCTCGTGGGCAGCATGATGATGCCGCTGGGGTCCAAGGCCAACTTGGCCGCCGCCCGGGGGGTCTCCTTTTCTACCCAGATGTTTTCCGACCGCAGCAGCCTCGGCGAAATTTCGCTCAAGTGCTCCTGCAGCTTGAAAGCCATGATCATGTGTAAAGGCTGCGGGGCCTTTTGCCACGACGACTGTATCGGGCCCTCCAAGCTTTGTGTGCTGTGCCTTGTGGTCAGATGATGAACTGCCGCCCCAGAAAGACAAGCGGCGGCACCACTGTTGGTGTCTCCCTTTTTTTTTTCTTTTTTTGTAAAAGAAGGACCTGGAACTTCTACATAAAGTATCCCTCTGGTCTTCACAGAGGCAGGGTTAATGGAGTATTGTTTTTCTTTCCCTTCTGGAACTGGTTGCGGGGACAGCCCTCTCTTCCGGAGGCTTCATCTCTCTTGCAGGAATTGTTGGGGGTGTTTTTTCGCCTGCTAAAGGCCGCCTTTCCCTTGGGAAGGGGAGGGAGGGAGGACGATCGGCCTGCCTGACCGCAGCCACTTCACAGCGGGCTGGCTCAAGAATTTTGTCTTCCATTCTCCCCACCTGGCCCCTTCCGGCTGGGCACAGCACCCTCTTCCTTCGCCCGAGGAGAGCAGGGAGCCAAGGGTGGTGGTGGCCTTCCAGATTTGCAGGGCAGGAAGAGGGGTGTCCACCAGAAAAAGCCAGCCTGCCCCCCCCTCCCCAAAATCAGGATTGCAGCTGTGAACAGCTACTCGGTCAACTCTTGTGGCACCCGTGGGCTGGAGAACGTGGGCCACCCGGGGTTGTTGGCCTGCCTATGGCTTTTTACTTTCTAAGCAGTCATTTTTTTAATTAAAATAAATATATATATAAATATATAAATATAATTTTAAACTTTTTTTTTTGTTCTCGGGTGTAAAAAGTGAAATGTTTGGCTCCTATGTATCCTCTATGCATCTGTTGGATCATGTATTTATATATTGTACACAGTTCTGGCCGATTCTGTAAATTGATGTTGTGTACATACAGGGTTGTGTTTTTTTTGTGTTTTTAATTTCTTTATTTTAACGGCTGCAGCAGTATTGCATTAAAGTGGTGTTGGTTACTAATTTGCTGTCCCTAGTCAGAGCGGCTGTGTTCCGTCTGTCCCGCCTCACATCCGTCTGGCTGGCTGGCCCACCTGCAGCCCAGGCCATGACGCCTGCTAACCTTAGAGGGTCGTGGGTAGGTTTGGGGAGAGCCGTGTCCAGCCAGCGCGTGGGCCTGGGAAGTGCCAGTTCCTGCGTTTCCCGTACCCCTTCCACAATTCAAGAGCAGGGCACCCTTTTTGGTGCCTTGCACTGGGAAGTTGGCCACCAGCGGCAAGTTCTCCCTTGGAAGAGTTGGGGGAGAAGCCAGTTCCTCGTTGCTTGTTAAGCGCAAGGATGGGCCCCTGGGGCGGCCTCCCCTTCTTTACCTTTCTTCAGTTTCTACCTACCTCTTTCCTGACCGGGCTTCCCCTTTTCCCGTCGTTCTGGCCCTCCCCGTTCCCAGAACTATACAAGTGTTTAAAAAAATAGTAGGACTTCATCTCAAGGTGGTTTTACTCTCAAGTCAGTGGCAGCTTTTTAGTAGGAAAAGCAAGAAGGCAAGAGGAAGGTGATGTGAAAGTCGGCGTTAGGAGGCCATGAAGCTGACCGTCGGAAACCTGCGTACCAAAGATGTGGGGGGGGGGAGGCACAGCTGGGAGGGGGCCTCACTCTGCATCTCCCCCACCCCCAGGGCCACTGCTGTATAGAGGCTGACGCTGGTCTGGTGGGGAGGGGGAACGTCCTCTCTGATGACAACCCCCCCCCCAACATTGTATGTCCCTTGTGGTATTGGAAACGAAATAAAACATTTTGAAAACTTGAATGTGTGTTGACCATCTTCCTTGTGCAATCAATGGCTTCCATCCCTCCCGGTCAGGTGGGGCAGGTGAAGAAGGGGAGAGACGCTGCCATCAGACCCGCCTGAGACATGGACTTCCCCGGGGGAAGGGGCTTCCTCCACTGCTTTGGCAGACACTTGGAACGTGCAAACTGATCGACTCATCTGGGAAGGCCGCTTTTGTGAAGCAGTAGAAGCCCAGGAAACCTTTTTTCCCTACTTGTGTTCTGTTCCTGGGACCTTCTCAGCCAGCCTGTATCGGGGCTGGTGCTCCGTCCCTTAAAGAAAGCTGTTAGAGCTTCTGGGTGCTTTCGCCGTTTGGCAGGAAGACCAGACTGGGTGGAAGTTCTGTCTAGACCTGCCTCTCCCAACGCAACGCCAAAGTTCCTGTGACTGCAAGTCTGTTTCTTAAGAAGACGCTGGCCCTGAAGCGTGTGGGCCATGTTAATCCCGAGGGCCCTGCTGTGTTGAGAGGGGCGTATTTGAGCTTGCAGGATGCGGCGAGATAGCAAAAGAGCCAAGGGCTGCAGGATGCATAACATGAAATACCTCTGAAATCATGGCCACCTGGAGCGGCTTGTGGAGATGTTTCCCTTTGGTCAGCTGTAGGGGCCTTGCGCTGTGTGCAGTTTGGTTTTTTCCCTTGGAAATGAACCAAGGGTTGGCCTTGATGGGAAAACAAGGAGGTGGAGGAATAGCATTAAGGATGAAGTGGCTCTCTTGTGCTGTCACTCGGGGGCTGTGTCAACTACCCAACTGCTGTGAGCTATGTCTTGGCAGGCTGCCGTCCACATGGTGACTGCTTGCCAGTAGTCTGTTCTGGCAAGTGTCGGGTGAAGCCAGTCAAGGAGGGATTGGAATGACATTTGGGGACCGGACGCAGGCTGCTCCTCCTTTGGCTGCAGTTCTACTGAAAGCTTTTGATATGGAGCTAAAATCCTGGTGTACAGCTTCTTACAGGCAGCTGGCTGCAACAGTCCTGAACCTGCCTTGCTTTTGGAAAATTGGGGGTGGGCTGGAGTTGTCGGCCCCTTTGGGCGAAAGAAAGCTTCTACAAGGGGCTTGATAACCAAGAGACGGTCACTGCAGCCATGCTAGGAGGTGGGAGATAGCTTCTGTTTGTTATACAGTGTTTATTAAGTAGATTCAGTCTTATATGATATACAGACTCCAAAAAAAAAAAAATCCACATACTTAAGAAATCAGTGCATTTAGCAAGTAATACCATGGATGGAAAGAACCGCTCGATTTAAAAACAGCTCATTGGTCTTTGAAGGAGGTTGGCCTGTGCTACTCATTTCACAAACGGAACAGAATTAAGTTTCATCACGTAGAACAAACACACGTTCTAAGAATTAAAATATTAAGCCACATTTACTGGAAAAAAGATTCACTGTATAGAACACAAAAAAAGGTTAATTCCATCTTACATGGAGGAAGGAAGCGCCCGTCTGCTTAGAAGAGCCACTGAGAGTTGCATAGGTGCCTGGCAGGGAGGCTGTGTGGTTTGTTTTGTTTTGTTTTGTTTTGTTTTAAGCCATTCAACTGATTCCAGCCACGGGAAACTTCACCACCTCCAAGGGGTTCCCAGTGCCACCGGCTTCCCTGTGTAGCGGCTCCAGGAAACGACAGGTGCCAACGGTACTCCCTTGTCACCCGGTGTTCAGCACTGGGTGGGGTGGGGTGACTTTGAGTTCCTTGGCCAGCGTTTCCCCTCCTTGGTCCCGCTCCGCAACTCCGGCCTCCTGCCTTGGTGCTCGGAGAAGCCGAAACGAGCTGGCCAAGCAGTTAAAACCCTGCAATTTTATTGGCAGGTGAAATATATGGGTGTCATTTTTCTCTTATTCAAGGCCCTGATGCTCAACTTGTCACTTCAGGAAAAATCAAAATCTTCTTCTGGCATTACCTCCTCCCAGGAGCTCGGTGGGTGCGCGCACACACGCACGCCACTTGAGTTTGGGTACAGGGGCAGAGAGGGGTGCAGATGGGAGAGCCTGTGGCTTTTGCTAAGCAGGCGGGACACGGGGTGGGGTGGGTGGGGGAGTGAGGTGGATCTTCCTTGCCAAGAACAAGTCTTGCAGGACATGGGAGTTTGGGGGTTGGGGTTGGGGGGGGGTGCTGGGAGTTCTGTACATGTAAACAGTACACTTCCACTGAGTCCAAAGTCAGGAGCAAAGAAGTACAAAGGTTCACATTGGTCTTAGGTACATACAGGCGAAGAACTGAGCCGTACAGCTCTGAAACGACAACCAAACCAAACGTTCTAAAGCACCACTAAATTATATAAAAATCAGACCATGGGCAGATTGTAGTTTGTATTCTGGTGAAATTGCTAGCCTACCTTGTAAAAAGTTTTACAAAAAATTACAAATCAAAACTTATTTAACCCTCTGAGTTCAAAGCAGCATTTCTTACAGTTGAACTGGTACTAAGAGTTACAGCCACCTAGGAGGGAGAAGAATGGCCTTAAGGGGGGTTGGGGGGGTGCCCTCTTCTGCTCGTCCAGTGCCTTTGCCCCAGGCCAAAAGTTGGCCGAGGGGGGAAAGCATTTGGGACAGGGAAAGGGGAAGCAAGGGGGAGGGAGGCTTTCCACTTTTGGGGGGGGGGGTTGGGGAGGCCTGCTGTCCCAAAGGTTTCTTCTACTTGTGGAAAAACCAGCACCAGCCCTGCTGGTTAGGACTAGGCAGCTGGCCTTTGGCAGCAAACGTTCCCCATTCAACAGGTCCCTGGAAAGACCACAGGGGTGCCTGAAGACAATGGCAGCTGCAGCTCACCAAAGGGAAGGGGGTCTAGGACCCAAACAGGGGGGGTCCTAGAGGCCAGATGCACACCGGAGTGTCCCACAGCCCAGCTGCAGTGTGTGTCCCTCGCTTGTCTTGGCTTTGGTTTTCTCGGCCTCTTTTTGGTCTTGGCTGAGCAACCAGCATTGCAAAGTGGAAGTCGCAACCTGGGCACATTAAGCCAAGATCCCGAGTCAGCTTGCGGAGAAGGCGCAGGAACAAGGGATGCCGAGGGGGCTTCAACTAGGAGTCAGGGGGGGCTGTGTTTTGTTTTAAGTCTCTTGGGAAGCTGCTTCCCTGCTCCTTGGCTCCCATCGCGTGGCTACGTGGTTCCTGGCTGGGCTTCCAGCAAGGCAAGGCTCCCGGCGGGATTTGAAGGACCGCGATTGTCTTGACCTCCCTTCCGTGCTAAGGTTCTCACAACTGGGGTTTGGTCAAGGGTTCTCTCCCTTGCACAAGGGCTGTGGCTTGCTGGTGTCTCACACAACAACAAAGATCTACACAAAAGCAGAACTCGGGGAGGAGGAAGAGGAAGGCTTCCGCGCAGGGTGTGCTCGGCGGCGGCAGCGGCGCCAACATCAAAGACGGAGCAAAAGGAGCTGCTGGAGGACATTCGGCCCAAAAAGTGGGAGGGGGGGGTTAAACTGGGCCTTCCTAGAAACTCGAGGATTCCCACGGCATCTCAAACGAAGAAACCGCGAGGGCATCAAACTAAAGACTGGCCGCAGGGGAGCAACAGGCCCAGATAGTGGCGCTGGGCTAAGAGTTGTGTGTCACGAGAGAGTTTGCAGCCGATGGTTCCTGAGAACTTCTGGAGTGTTAGTAAGAGGTGGCTTAAAACAGGCCGGGAGGCCGAAAGGAAACCCTGTTCAAACAGGGCTTGCTTTCAGATGGAGTGGCCGAGTCGTCCCCTTGTGGAACAAGAGGTCTCCAAGAGCCTCAGCGGGGGGAAGGAAAGGGACCCCCCCCAATGCACCAGGCCGAGGAGGAGGAGGAGGGCCAGGAGTTCCCAAGACGGAAGTGTTTGCTGACTGCACTCGGGCGGCCGCTCTGCAGCCTGTTTCCCGGCCGAGGGGTGTGGACAGAGAGAACTTGGGGCGCTCTCGGAGCCAGCCCACTGAGAGGAGGGAGAGCCGATGGAGAGAAGAACGGCTCCCAGGCTTCGGGGCTCGGCCGTTTCCCCGTCCCTGGCTGCTGTGACTGAGAAGGTGGTGCGGCTGGACCTGCAGCTGTTCGAGCTCCTCCGTTTGGGATCGTTAGCAGTGCAGGCAAATATTGCACTGAGCGAACACAAGTGCATTTATACAAAAGGTGACCCGGGGTGGGGGTGGGGGGTTGAGGAGGAAAAATAATGGCTCAATCTCTTTCCACACATAAGACATGGAGGGGGGGGCACACAACACGCTTTCAGCAGCCCTTTTGCCCCTTTCGGCTGCCAATTGCCTCTTTTTTTAAAAAAAAGAAAAGAAAAAACATTGTGCAGAGAGGACGGCCCACTTTGCCTCTATTTTGTCTCAGGCAAGAGCTGCACCCTTTCATCACCACCACCACCAACCACCCGCAGGGCCACCCAACCCCCGTTTTTTCAAAAGAGACAGCTCCCGCCCAGACTGCCAAGGGAAGCAAAAAACCCCATGTGTGTGTGTGTGTGTGTGTTTTGTGTATGTGTGTGTGTGTGAGAGGGACGCGGGGGGAGGGGGGAGCAGCCAAAGAGGTTCCTTCCCTGTTACTCAAGCGCTGGAGGACGAAGAGGGGCCACAATCCAGAGTGAGGTAGAGGTGGAGGAAAGAAGGGAGGCAGCCCTTCCTCCCAAGTGACCAGGACCAGTCCTTCCACCCAGAAGGGGCCGAGGCTCCAGTGGGGTTCGGCTTGGAGCCAAAGGGCCGCCGGGGACTGGGTTGCAAAATAAAGGTGTCTGTGTGTGAGTGTGTGTGTGTGTGGGGGGGCAAACTAGAGAGGTGTTGTGGAGCTGCCTGTGTTTAGTCCCAGCCCAAGACCATGAGGGCAAGCCGGGGGGGGGGGGGTTAGGGGTTTGATCCCCCGGGGGTACCACCGTGAAAGTACTGGCCGCCTCCCCCACCGCTTCTCTCCGGAGCGCAGAGCCGCGGGACGGAATGTGCGATCGATAGTGCAGGATTGAACCTCCTCCTCCTCCTCAGTCAGTCAGACAGACAAAAAAAAAAGTAGCAAAAGGAGGGCACGACTTCAAGAATCTATTTTCTGAAGAAATAAATTACGGGATGGGTTAGGGGGAAGGACGAAGGGAGGAAGAGAGAGAGAGAGGAGATCCTGAAAGGCAGAAACCTCTTTCTCAATAAATATGCCATTCCTAGGATGCGGCAGAGGGACGGGGTGGGTGTGGGTGTGGGTGGGTGTTAAAAGGGGAGAAGAGTTCAAAAGGGTCTCTCTGCCATAGCTGGGCTCCACAAAAGTAAACTTGGACTGTGCCTGAAGTGCCATCCTATCCGGCCACCCCCCTCCCCTCCCCTCCCCTCCCCTCTCTTGCCCTCCCCTCCGACAAAGAGTCCTACATCTCTCCCGGGTGCAGGATCGGCTCCTTCGCCTCAGTGGCAGGCATGGGTGGAGATGTCTGCCCGCGTCCGTCCCTGGCCTGCCTCGGCTCCTGGTCCAAGAAGGAACGGGTCTCGTGGAGGGGGGGGTTTCCCCCTTGCGAAAGGGGGTGAGCCCTGTGCCAGGGTGGCGGTGGCGTTGCTGGAGGGTGGCAGGTGGGAGGCGAAGGAAAAGGCCAGCCCTGAGCAGATTAATCCCCGAGAGCCTCATGGGAGGACGATGGCCGTCAGTCTCTTCTGGCACTGGAGCTGCAAGGCAAGCAGTCAGTTCTGTTGTAAAATGAGGTTTTCCAGTTCATCTGCAGAGCGGAGCAGGAAGGCCGCCGACTCCCGGTAGCCGGCAATCAGCTGCCGCACTGCGCTGATCTCGGTGGGACTGAGTTGGGCAGCCGGCACCCCCCGGTTCGTGCTGTTGGCGGGGGCGGCAGCTGCAGGGGTGGTGGTCACGGTGGAGGAGGCGGTGGCGGCGGCGGCAGCAGGGGCAGGGTTGGCGTTGGTACTGGATGCTCCGCTTTTCATGCTGAGGTCAGTTGGGCCTGCGGGTGAAGAGCAAGGGGGTGAGGTGAGGAGAGGCCAAATGAGGCTGGCTGGTGGCCCAAAGCAAAACTGACCCCCTTCTTAGCATGCCTGTGAGCACACACACACACACACACACACACACACACAAAGGGCAGATCTCTGTGATGCCCTGGCCCTTCTTCAGCAGAGATCCCAAAGGAGCTTGTGGGCTGTGGTGGTGTATCACCCACTGATGCACGAAGGTGGGCAGCTAGGCACAGCAACCCTCTCAGGCACCTGCTGCTCTCCGCTCCGAGCACCCCAGTGCAGGGGTGGCCCTTAAATGCACCTATGTGTGCCCTGCAACCTCACAATCAGGCTTGGGGAGGACAGCGGTGGAGAGCAGCCTGCCAGATGCCACAGCCCTGAAGATGCCGGTACCTGAAAGCCCCAAGGGAGCCCCAGAACAGGTACTCAGCATCTTCTGAAAGGCATCTATCTGCTAACAACTAAGCAGCTGTTTACATAGGGGTGTGTGTCCGGGGCTGTCAAGTCGGAACTGTCTATTAGTAACCTGTAGTAAGGCTTTCAAGGGTGAGAGTGATATTTAAGGCATGGTTTTACCAGTTTCCAGTGGGGTGGGGTGGCTCAGCAGGTTAGAGTACTGAAAACTGCCGGCTGCAAAGTCGGCAGCTAGGCAGTTCGAATCCCGGGTGCCACGCAGCGGAGCGAGCTCCCGCTGATAACCCCAGCTCCTGCCAACCTAGCAGTTCGAAAGCAGATAAATGCAAGTAGATAAATAGGTACCGCCGTAAAAAGCGGGAGGGTAAAACAGTGTTCCGTGCACAGAAACGTTTGTGTTTTTAAATTTGAAGTTATTTCGGAGAAGCAACATTTTAACAAAAATTAATGCCATCGTACATCGTACTTTTTTAAGTCTTGGCATTATAACCATAATGAATTTACCTTGAAAAGGTACAACTTGCCTTGTCAGAAATGAAACGCAATGACATAAATGGCCAGGGGGGTCTGCAGGCGACCAAGAAGGGCTTTTTTTCTGTCGCCCCCCCCCACCTCACCCACACCCCTTCCATGGGCTGCCATGACCAGGGACTGGCACCCTTCCCCCACTGTGCAAAAGTGTGTGAGATAAACGTCCCACCTTTAGATCTTCTCAGAGCTCCCCTGAAACAGGGGAGAGGCAAGCCCACCCACCCCCTCTCAGGCCTGGCTTCCCCTGCGCCCCCCCCCAACTGCCGGCAGGGTCATGGCGCAGGGAAGGCCAGCGACTCGACGGGCAGTGAGTCGACCCCTTTTCCCCTCCAGCCTTTTGTCATTGGGGGTGGGGGTGGGGGAAGGCCTGCAGTGCTCTCCCCCCACACGCACCCACTGCCACCAAAGGCCTTCCCAGGACACAAACAAAGGCCCTCCCGGGACCAAGGTCTCGCTGGAATGGTTGGCAGGAGCTCCACGTGCAAGGAGGAAGTGGTGGGTTTGCACACCTCTCCCTCCCCCAGCACTGCACACACACACAGAGAGAGGCCAGAGAGGCATCCGAAAGGGAGCCTGTTGGTGCAGGAAAGCAGAGGCATTGCATTGTGTGGCTGGCACGTGTCATATTGTCTCGTGCAAGCACCGCGCTGGAGGCCAAGAAGGCTCGCGCAGGGCTTTTTGCAACCGGGCGGTTCCAGATCGGCGTCCTGGCCTTGAAAAACAAAACAAAACAATAAGCTGTTCACCATACAGTCGCTTCTATGGATAATCAAACCGAGTTTTATAGATGGAACAAAAGGAGGCGCGCACGCACAGACACACACACACATCAGGCAGAAGAATGGAAGGAGGAGCCAAGTTGGTGAGGGTATTGTCTTTGTGCACCAGTGAGAGGGAGGGAGGGACGGATTGGGCCCCTCTCCCTCAAGAGAGAAACCTCGCCTCCTTTCGCTTGCTCCTGTTCCTTCCCGTCTTTTAGCCTTGGCAGACAGTTAATCTGGCAGTAAGCGAGAAAAGAGCATGTACAGCCCATGAGGTAGTGAGTCAGGTGAAGCCTCACGGCTGGAAAAAGGCGCCTGAGGGGGGATATGATTGAGACGTACAAAATAATGCAGGGCATGAGTAAAGTGGACAGAGGGATGCTCTTCTCCCACACACAAAATACCAGAACTAGGGGACATACAATCAAATTGAGGGCTGGGAGAGCAAGAACAGACAAAAGAAAATATTTTTTCACCCAGCGCGTTGTAAGTCTGTGGAACTCCCTGCCACAGGAGGTGGTGATGGCATCTGGCCTGGATACCTTCAAAAGGGGATTGGACAGATTCCTGGAGGGAAAGTCCATCACAGGTTACAAACCATGATGGAGATGTGTCATCTCCAGGCTTAAAACCAGGGTACTTCAAGGGCCAGATGCAGAGGAGTGGTATCAGGAGACAGATATCTAGTCTCGTGCGCTCCCAGGGGCATTTGGTGGGTCCGCTGTGAGATACAGGAAGCTGGACTCGATGGGCCGTTGGCCAGATCCAGCAGGGCTCTTCTTAGGTTCTTATGTTTCGGAAAACAAGGCCCCTCTTCCAGGAGTACCAAGAAGACGGCAGCTTCCTCAGCACAGGGGGACATGTGGGTCAAAGAGATGCAGGCCACGCCTGGTGCCACGAGGGGAGGGGGGCGCGGGAGCAGGTCTGTCCAGAGCAGGACCCCGGCTTGGAGAAGGAGCAGGGAATTGGGCAGCCCAGGTGGGCAAGCCCCCTCAACAGAGCCCACGCAGGGTGGGAAGCCCTCGCGTGGCATGAGCTCCCCTGCTGAGGGTGTGTGTGTGTGTGTGTGTGTGTGTGTGTGTGTGTGTGTGTGTGTGTGTGTGTGTGTGTGTGTGTGTGTGTGTGTGTGTGTGTGTGTGTGTGTGTGTGTGTGTGTGTGTGTGTGTGTGTGTGTGTG
>JAHTLZ010000017.1:6204718-6222163 GCA_023846285.1 Phrynocephalus versicolor
AAGGAGGGAAGGAAGGAGCTAATGATAGATGGATAGAATGAAGGAAGGATGGAAGGAAGGAAGGCCCCAGTGCCAGGGTCACGAGGGGGGGGGACTCACCATCTCAAGGCCGTTCTTCTTCATGCGGCGGCAGGATTTGAGGTAAGTGCGGATGCGTTTGCGAGCTCGTTCCTGGAACTCGGGAAACTGCCTGCTGCAGGATTCGATGATGGCCTGGATTTTCTCTTTGGGCTGCTTGGAGATGGGAACCATGCGGTCCAGGTTCTCATCCACAAAAAGGCGGACAAACATCTGTGGAAAGGCAGGTTTTCGGTTGACAGTCAGGGAAAACTTCCTGTACTGTTAGAGCGGTACGACAACAGGGCCAACGGCCGTGGGAGGGGGCATGGGCTCCAACACAGGAGGCAGGGCAAGAGAAATTCAGGCACCCCACCTAGCAGATCTCCCTTGATTTGCATTCCTGCTTCGAACAGGGGGGATTGGACTCAATTGGCCTTGTAGGGCATCTTCCAACTTCCAACGAGGGAGGAATATGGAAGTCGCCTGGGACCCGGTCAGGGCCAGAGGCGTAGCTAGGGTTTTCAGCGCCCAGGGACAAAGTCAGTTTTGGTGCCCTCCAAGGGACGGGCAGAGGCTACGGTGCTGCGTAGAAGGTGGCAGCGGTGGCTGGGGACCCCTCTATGCTGGCCCTGGCAGGTCACCCACAACACACCATGGGCGGGGAGCGGTTTGGCACCCAATTTGGTCCCTCTGATGCTGCGCCCGGGGACAAGGTCCCCCCTTGCTCCCCACAGCTATGCCACTGGTCAGTGCGCACCTGCACCGGGCCCAGTGGAACAGCTGCCCAGGTTGCTGGCTACGGACATATGGGTCCCACCTCCAGTTTCGCTTGGGGAGTTCCCCCTGGAAGTGGGGAATTGGCTGGAGGCCTTCTGCACGTGCTCAGTTACTGAGCGCTGGGCTCTGCTCATAGAAGAAAGCAAAGTCTGGGGTGCTACGGTGTTGCCCCACCCCCACCCCCACCCCCTCGGCACCGCTTCCGGAAAAGTCCGGCTTCCCTGCTCGGCGCCCTTACGTTGAAGGCCTTTAGCCGCTCGGGGTCCATCCCCTCCGTGTCGTTGATCTTGTCGTTGTCCTCGTGGTCGTCGTGGTCGTCATCGTCGTCGTCCGCCGTGGGGGCCCGGCCCACCGTGAGGTCTTCGGGGCAGCCGCTGACCTCGGTCTTGACGGAGTCGTAACTGCCGGAGCTGTACGGAGGCGACTGCAGGAAGAGATGGGGAGTCACCGCGCGGCACCCTCCGCTCCGCCCGGCCGGCCGGCTGGGAGCACTGGACCCCCCCTTCCCCAGAGCGTGGGTCTCCCTCTTGCCCCACTGCCCCTCCGGCAACCTCAGCAAAGATGTTTTCTATCACCTCCGCTTGAGGGCTGTGGCCCAGGTAAGAAAAGCAGGGCGCCCCTGTGGGCTTGGCCTGGATCCAGCCCTCGGGCAAGCAGCCTTCCCTCATGAGGTCCGCAGTAACAAGGACTGCGCGCTGGCCGTTCCCCCCCCCCAATCTTTTCCCAGAAAGACTCACGACAAAGTCAACGGGCCAGTTTTGTCTGGCTCTTCCCTGGTTCGGCCTTGGGGTTGGCCCGCATATTTTCTATCCAGGGACAACCCCCCCCCCCCCGCAAAAAAGGCCAAGCTTTCTTTTCTGCTCCACAAGGAAGGGACTTCCTCCTGCTAGGGAAAAATGAGGCCCTGGGCAACCCCTGAAGGTGCTCCCTCAAGCCCTGCCAAGGGAGGGGGCAGCTAGTCCATCTGGAGAAAAAGGGCAAGACACGGGACTTTCTCTCTCTCTCTCTCCAGCAACTCCTGCCATTCATGGCTATGCTGGCTGCGGATCACAGGAGGTGGGGTGCAACCCTACCTGGAGGGCAGCAGATTGGGGGGAGTCAGTTCCCCCAGAGCTTCCTCTGAGCATCGAGTGGACAACTGACCTCAAAGTGGCTGCCTTGTGCTCTGTCCCACGAACCCCTGCAACAAGGACCCTGAGGGGCCTCCTCCTCTTGCCTAAGGCTCCTCCACCACTGCAGGATGCTAGTCCTCAGTGAGTTTCCACGGCTTCCCTGCGCCAGGCCTCTTCCTGCTCCTGCTCCTACCCCAGACCCGCCCACTGCCCCCCCTCCGCACTCACCTCGGCGGCACTTTTGGCCCCGTACTTGGCCCGGCTGCGGAGGCCATCCGCGCTGCAGCCGTCCGACGGGTACGAGGGGCCGCCGTGTGCCGGAGCCAGCTTCTCGCACAGGTTGATGGGCTGGTCCTCTCCCGAGGCACTGAAGTCCATGGGGGCCGGGGCCCCATTGCCGTTCACCTCCGGGTAGGCGGTGTCCCCCTGGGTGCTGCTGGAGGTGGAGGGGTTCAGGTTGGAGGAGCCGTTGCCGCTGCCGCTCTCCGAGGAGGAATCGTCTGCAAAGAGGGCACAGGGTCACCCGGAAGCCCACCACGGCTCAGCAACCCCCCCTCCAGCACCAGGCCACAGCCGTCCTACACGGGCAGAAGCAGGCGCGCCCCATGGACACACAGGCATGGAAAGGCTGCCTTACCTCATGCCCCTTGCCCACCCCCAGACCCTCGGAGGTCAAGAACTGCCCTTTCCGTCCGACTCAGCCAATGGGCCTCTGAGGGCCAATAGGGATGGGCATGAAACGAAAATATTATGTTTCGTTTCCTTTCCTTTCCTCCCCCCACACATTTTTTTTCGTTTCGTTTCCTACAAATTTTTTCAACAAAAAAAATCGTACGAAATGAACCACTAATGAAGTGGTTCGGGGGGGGGAGTGGAAAGTGGCGGAGGGACAAAAAGGTTTTTTTTTTTTAAGCCCTGGGCTTTTTTAAAAAACTTCGTTTTCCTCCCCCCAAGCCCTGCCTGCCAGCTGATAGGCATTGATCACCTGGCAGGCAGGGCTTGGGGGAGGGAAAACGTTTTTTTCTTTAAAAAAGCCTGGTGCTTTTTAAAAAAACTTTTTCCCCCTCCCGCAAGCAGCTTACAGGTGGAACGAAGTGGTTTGTTTCAAAAAAACAAAAACAAAAACAAACAGCATTTTGTTTTATCTGTAACGAAATGCTGCCTCCTCGTGTCGTTTCGTTTCCATTTTGTTATGTAATGACACGGCGAAACAGCATTTCGTTTTTTGTTTCGTGCCCATCCCTAATGAGCAACATTTCATTTTATTTTATGTACAGCCCATCTGGGTACAAGGAAACTCGGGGAGGTTTGCAGCAGATAAAACCATAGCAACATGGGCTAATAACAATGTCAACATCACAATTATATATATACACACACACACACACACACACACACACACACACACACACACACACACACACACACACACAGAGTGGACCCTTGTATAACAAACAGCCTGTATAACATAAAATGTGTACAACATAAAAAATTCCAGAGATAGGGGAAATTTGCTTAACATAATCGCCTATGGGGAAAATCCGTACAACATAAAAATGGGATTACTCCATTTTCAATGCATTCCTATGGGAATTTGCATAAAGGAAAATTTGCTTTACATATTTTCATTTGGAACGAATTAATTCCTTTATACAAGGTACCACTGTATATATATAAAGCAGTAAACACATATAGATCGGTCAAAATTAGAACGTAGAAAGAAATTCAACACAAAACACGTTTCATAGAAGCACTCTGGATGGCAGGACTGCTGGCTTAAGAGCGGGCGGAGGTGAGGCTCGGGGATACTTCAGGAGGAGGCCTCTCTGAGCAGCCAGGTTTCTGATCGTTTCTTAAATGTCATTCGTGTGTCCACGTACCCCCTTGCTTTTCGGACCGCAAAGGGACACTAAGAATGATGCTGCCTTTTGCTACCAAATACGGGGAGCTCTCGGGGGCGGGGGTGTGTGTGAGGCCCTTTTAAGAAAGAGCAAGCATTCCTGCAACATGGGGGAAGGAGGCCACCCACTCCCCCCACCCCACCCCACCCCCACCCCCGTGCAAGCCATTCATGCCCACCGTTTCTGCCCCTGGTCCTTCACGCTCCTCCCCACAGCTGTAGCCACGTGACCTCTTTCTTGGGGCTGCCACCCACGGACGTCACGGGCAACACCCGGTCCCAAATGAGGAGAGGGCAACTTCTCCCAAGGACAGGCGGGGTCAATTCTCAAAACAGGTGACATTTCAGGGAACGGTTGCAGAGATGAGGAGGAGCCCAAATCAATGCCCCTGGGCTGGCTCGGACGGGTCTTGGGTGGAATCCACAAAGCCTCCTGTTTGCAGGACAGAAAGGGGCAGGGACTAACCGCTCGGGGGGGGGGGACACCCCGCCTGGCCATGGGGCTCGTCTGGGGCAGACCCTCCTGCACATCCTCCCAGAAGAGCCAAGAGGCTGGCCTTGCCTTCTATCTTCAGCCACCAAAGTGCTGGTCCACTTCTGGCACACACACACACCCAAGGGGGTGGGGTGGGGGACAGCCAGCCTCCCCACCACATCCCCTCCAACCTCCTCCCCCTCCAGTTCTGGGTGCTGTTTCGGGGACCCCCCTTCCTCCCTCTGCGGCTGTTGCCAGGCGCTGCTGCTTCCCTGGTCCCCATGGAGACTGCCGCCTACGACGTGCGTGAGCCTTCCTCCCCGCCCCACCCAAACCTGGCATCCATCACACTGAGCAGGTCTCCCTGCCCGCACCCGCCTAGGAGTGTGTGTGTGTGTGTGTGTGTGTGTGCATGGATGGTGGGGGTGCTGCGTCTCACATATGCCAGGCTCTGGCCCTGCCTCCTGTGTGCCTGTTCTCCCCCCCCCCCCCCCGACAAAGAGCAGCACAATTGAGCTCTTTCCTCCTTGGAGGCATTTTTCCGGCCCCACCGTAAGCCTCCAGGCTCACCATTCCAGGCATTGCCTTCATCTTTGGGGAAAACCCACGGCCTGAGCCTTGGCCGGGAGGCCTGCTGGCCCCATGTCCTCAGCTGCCCCCGCAGGAGGGGACCCGGGCCGTGGCTGGTGCTCTCTGGGGGCCATAGGGTGGGACGCCAGCCCCTTCCCGCACACGCACGGCCATTGTTCAGCCCTCCTGCACAAGGCTCCAGCCAGTCCCAAATCTTCCGGGGCGGGGGGGGGGGGAGCTGCACAATTCTGCACAGCAAAGCCTCCGGGCACTCCGGCCTCCTCCCCACCCTGCAGGCGGCTTTGCACGCTTGCTTGCTCGCTCGAGAGGGGAAGGGGCGTAGTAGGGTTTGCCCAAACCTCCTTCTTCCTCCAAAGGAGAGCCGGGCGCCAGACAAAGGAGCTGCCGTCCCAGGCCCCAGCTTCCTCTCGCTGGCTTCCTCGCCCAGGCGGCGGGAGAACTGGGGTCAGGCTGGTGGCAAAGGAGACGATGGAGCAAGCCCGGTGCCCTCTGACAGAGAGAGGCGGACGGACGGATGTCTTTACGGCTGGAGGACCGTGTATGAGACAAGGTCCCACAAGGGTCCCATATGATTTTATTTGTATGTTTATTGCTCGTCAATCTTATGTATCTGTATTTTTAATAGCTGTTGAATTCTCAGCTTGTATGCCGCCCAGAGTTCCTCCGGGAAGATGGGCGGGGTATAAATTCAATAATAAATAAATAATAAATAAATAACAGCATTGTCAGAGAGAGGCAGCCACTGCTTCTGCTCATCCTTTTCCTTTCCTTGCTTCTTCCGCCACCTCAGGACCCACAATCTCCCTTCTCAAACACCTTTCCTGGCCTTGTCTCCATCCCCACCCCTGGCTAAAGTGCCCCCCCCCCGCCGCCAGGCTGCAAGCATCCACCAGCTCCTCTCTGCCTGCCCCAGGGCCCCGACGCTACCCTTCCCCTTCCCCCCCCCTTGCCATCCGGCTCCTCTTCCCCCTGTGTCAAGCAGACGCCACTCCGCCTTGCATTTTTATCTGCTCAGTCCAGAGGTATGAATGGCATCGGGTTGGGGGTGGGGGTTGGGGGTGGGGGGTCCCGTGCTGCTCAACTGAGGATGTAAAGAAAATCCACTTGGATGGGAGTGCTTAAGAGGATGGGATGAAGGGTGCTGGAAGAGCGTGAAATAAAGTCTTCCGCTTATAGACCGCCCCATACGCCGCTTCAAGTAGTCTCTGGGCAGTTTACAGTTTAATTACAGTATGCAGGCTACACATTGCCCCCCCCCCACACACAGGCAAGCTGGGTACTCATTTTACCAACCTTGGAAGGATGGAAGGCTGAGTCAACCCTGAGCCGGCTACCTAGGATTGAACCCCAGGTCGTGAGCACAGTTTTAACTGCAGGACAGGCATTTAACTGCACCATGAGGTGTGTGTGTGTGGGGGGAGGAACGCTACGCAATCCTGGGCAGGTCTCTGGGCCTCCATTCCTCTAGCCTACATCCCAGAGAAGGGTTGAGGGGCAGCCGCATTCAAGGTCAGAGAAGGGCAAAGCAAGGGTGGTTGATGAACGGCTGGCAGCTTGTGTGGGCCCTGTGCCTATGAACCCCCCCCCACACAAACACACGTGGCATGCTCTCTGCAACCCCTCCAAAGAAATTGCTTAAAATGCACCCGCACATCCCGTCCACGTTGAGAAACTCAGGGTCAACTCTGCAGATTTTAGCCTACTGTAACAGCCACCCGGCAAGCAGGGCTCAGAGGCTGCAACCAGGGACTGAAACATGACCCAAGGGAGCTTCTTGGCATTAAAGCAGAGCGCTGGGTGGGCCTTGGCGCCCCCCCCCTCAGCCTGAGATCCGGGACTGCCTTCCAGAGAGGAATGGGAGGGAGGGAGATCAGGCCGAGGCAGGCTCCCACGGAAGGTGGGCGGACTCACCGGGGGGGGGGGCGTCCCTTTGGCCTGGCCAGGGCAGCCAAGGACGCAGAGGCCAGGGAAGGGGTGACCTTCTGAGACCGCAAAAGCCAAGCCACGTCCCACCCCAGCTGGCCACCTGGGCCGCCGGGAGGGGGGGCTGGGGGTAGGGGAAATGGAGCCCCTCTGCCCTGGAGCTCCGACACCTCTCATGCCGTGCCCAGTGGCATTCCCTCCTCCCACCTCCAATGTGGTTGGGGGGGCAGGGAGGGAGGGGCAGACTGACATTTTGAGGAGTGCCCCCCTCCCAAATGGTTCCCGGCTCAGCTCCTTCCCAGGGGGAGGCTCCCAGATTTATCCAATGATGCCTCTCTGAAGGATTAAGGAGAATTATTCCAGGCTGTGGAGGTGGTGGGGGGGAATGGGAGGGAGGGAGGGAGGCATGAGCGGACGCACACCAGGCGGCAGCTCCTGCGCCGCCAGCCCCGGCATCATTGCCACAGCAACAGAGACCCCCCCACCCCTCCTGCCCAGACTTTGCATGTGGCCAATGGCAGGCTTCCCACAGGCCAATGGGAGCATGTGGGCTGGGTGGTGGTGGCCGCTGCCGGCACCTTGGGAGCCGTGGACCCCCGTGCTTTGCTCCTTGCCTTCTCCCTGGATTAGCAGCGGCCTCCAACTGCCGGATTTGGGGGTAGGGGTAGGGGGGGAGAGAGAGAGAGAGAGAGCAGAGAGAGTGGGCAGTGGGAGGGGGTGGCAGCATGGCGTGGCAGCCACGGGGAGTGCCACCTTGCCTGACCTCTTGGTGGGCACTGGGTGCAAGCAGAGCAGAGCTTCCCCGGCAACCTCTCCGTGCAGATCTGTCTTTCTCTGATGCAAGGCGCCATCAAGGCCCACACGGGGGGGGGGGGCGTCTTTTCCCAAGGAACCAGGACCTCAGAACCCACAGAAGGCAAGGATGGCGCTCCCTGGAAATTTCTGGACTTCAAGGGGCAGATGCAGAGGAGTGGGATCAGGAGACAGAGATCTAGTCTCATGCGCTCCCAGAGGCATCTGGTGGGCCCACTGTGAGATACAGGAAGCTGGACTAGATGGGCCTTCTTGGCCGGATCCAGCAGGACTCTCCTTATGTTCTTAAATACTGCTCTCGCCGTACTTTTGGTGAAGGAGTTCTTGTTGATCTTGGGCTTTAAAGCCATAATATCCAAGCCCTGGAAAGAGGGTGGGATGTGCAAACACAGCCATGAACCTCCTTCCTGGTTTTTCACGGCCCGCTTTAATTATAAAGGGGGATCCTAACTCCTGTTTTGTTTGCAGGCAGCTACGGTTGGAGAAGGACATTTTTTAAAAAAACGTATTAAGTAACAATGATGAATCGAATGGTTCCCCAAAGGGTACTGCTCTTCAGAATGGCCCTCATCCATCATCCGCATCATCCTTTCCATGGCACCGTTAATGCACAATTTACACTGCCTGCGTTCGGGTCCTGTCAACAAAAAAGCAAAGCAAAAAGAGAAACCCAGCTCCTTATGAGCTGACCGGGTAAATCTAGATGGGAGGAAGGCGGGAGATAAAACGGCAGCATTTGCCTCCCCCCCCTTCTCAGCCTTGCAAACGGTTGTGGGCGAGGCACTCGCTGATTTCGGTAACAGAAGATATTCTTTGCATTCGTCGCTAGAGATGGGCAGAAAACAAATTTGTTATTCGTTTTGTTATTCGTTATTCATTTCGTTAGGGAACAAAACAAATAACGAAAGGACCCATCAAAGAAAAACGAAACGGACATTTCCATTTCATTCACTTTGTTTTTCATTTTTCCATAGGGATGCATTGCTCCAATGCATTCCTATGGGGAAAAGCTGGCGGATCCTCCCCCAACGCGCCCCATCAGCACTGGAAAGGGCGCGCTCCCCCCCCAGCCACCGCTGGTCAGCTGGAGCGCAGGATTCCCCAGGAATTTAAAAAGCCTGCACTTTCTGGCGCCCACCTGTCATGGGCTGATCCCTTTAAAAATGGCCCAGTAGCCACTGGGGTCCCCCCCCCAGTGCCGACTGAGCCATGTTTAAAGGGCTCCTGCCCATGCATGACAGATTGGCAGGATCCCACCGAAAATGGCCCGGTGGCCAGCACGGAGCTCCTGCATTGGCAACCGGGCCATTTTTAGAGAGGTCCCGCCGCCCCGTCATGGGCTGGACCCCTTTAAAAATGGCCCAGTCGCCACCAGGGGGTCCCCCCAGTGCCATTTTTAAAGGGGTCCTGCCGGTGACAGGGCGGCAGCACTCATCTGAAAATGGTTGGGAAGCCAGTTCCCGGCTCTCCCGCTCATGTCCCGACCGTTTTCAAAGGTATCCTGCCGACCTGTCTAGAGAGAGAGAGACCCGTTCTAGCCTCTGCATGCGGCGGCGGGAAGGGGGGGTCTCTCTAAAGGGATCTTTCCCGCAGCGGATGACAGCGTGCCCGGCACTGTCATCCGCCATGGGGAAGAAATGTCTAGACTAGAGAGACAAGAACGGGGTAAATGAAACGAAACAGAACGAACAACGAAACAATTTTTTTTTTAAAAAAAAAGATCATTTCAAACGAAAGAAAACAAGATGGGCAACGAAATGAAACGCCATTTTTGCGTTTCATTCCCATCTCTACTCGTCCTTTCAAAACAACCCTTTCGCACCTACAAATTGGCCTTTTTTGGGGGGGGTGGAGTCTGAACAGGAGAGGGGTTTATAAAAGGCTGCATCCTTCAGCAAAGGGCCGACATGGAACCTGGGTAACTTGCACAAGTCAAGGGATAAGCATCACTCTACACCTTGGAGAGGTGCACTTGAAGTCCTTGGATCAGGGGTCAGCCTTATCCACACTTAATATGGATTGTGGGAACCTGAGCTGCCTAAACACACACACACACACACACACACACACACACACACACACAGAGAGAGAGAGAGAGAGAGAGAGAGAGAGAGAGAGAGAGAGAGAGAGAGAGAGAGAGAGAGAGAGAGAGAGAGAGCCCTTTCAACTCTGCCTCTTCCAGCAAACAGTAAAGGATTTTTTTATTTTTTATTTTTGGCCCTTCTCTAGTTAGTTCTTCCTTTCTGGTCAGCTGCAAAGTAAGGTGAAAAATCCTCCTGACCGCTGGCCAGGACAAGGTGAAGGATTGGCCCACGCGCTTGGTGGACAGTGGCTGGCATCGGCTGACCCGTCCACAGGCAAATGCAGGGCAGGAAGACGACGCGCTCTTGGAGAAACAGCCATTGACCACTAGGCAAGCTCGGGGCGACCAAAACAGTTCCTCCAACTGCTCTGAGCAAAACACAAAACAAAACAAAACCCTCTGGAAGTCAGGCTCAGCTACAAAAACCTAACAGGCCAAGAGAAGAAAAGCCCATTAATGAGTGGGTGCAAGGAATGCCAGTCAAACTGGCACACGACTGGGTGGCATCGCAAATACCCTTGGAAGACAGAATTCCACAATTCCAAATGATCTGGGTAGGCTAGGCTGAAGCCAACAGAATGGCATTCAACAGGGATAATCAAGGCCAAGTGCTGCACCTCGGAAAAAGAAGCCAGGCACGCACAGATGCAAGATTGGGGGGGGGGTGTCATGTTTATACCTGGCTCAACAAGACTACGCGCGAGCAGGATCTTGGAATCCTGGTAGATCACGTATGCTGAATACGAGCCAAGAGTGTGAGGTTGCTACAAAAAAGGCAAATTCCATTTTAGGCAGCCTTCACAGAAGTAGCCTTTCCAAATCCCGTGAGGGGCTCCTCCCCTTCGATTCCACACCGGTTGGGCCTCACCTTGAGTCCCGGGTCCAGTTCTGGACCCCAACACTTCATGAAAGAGGCTGACAAACTGGAACTATTCCAGACAATGGCTGGAAACCAAGTCCTATCAGGAAAGAGGGAAGAGGGAAATGGGCCTGCTTAGCCGTGAGGAAAAAAAAAGACCAAAGGGAGAGAGGAGAGCACTTTTCAAAGACGTCCTTGAAAGGCTGTGCTAGAGAGGAAAGGCTGACTCCGTTCTCCCTCGGTCCTGAGCGCAGGACCTGCAACAAGGGGCTGAAGTGACAGGAAGCCCGATTCCGGCTGAATACCAGGGGAAAAAAACATCTCAACTGTTTGAGCACGATGACAATGGGAGCCAAAGAACAAAAGGGAGTGCCCCCAATGAGCGGGTGCAGAGGCGGGCTACCAGGATGGTTGAGGGTCTGGAGGAAATGTCTTATGAGGAACGGCTTAGGGAACTGGGAACGTTTAGCCTTTCAAAAAGAAGGCTGAGGGGGGATATGATAGCTATGTTTAAATATTTGAAAAGATGCCACATTGAAGAGGGAACAGGTTTGTTTTCCATGGCTTCAGAGACTAGGACTCGGGGCAATGGTTTCAAACTACAGGAGAAGAGATTCCATTTGAACATTAGGAAGAACTTCATGACAGTTAGAGCTGTTCGGCAGTGGAATAATATGGTGCCACAAAGGGTGGTGGAGTCTCCTTCTTTGGAGGTTTTTAAGCAGAGGCTGGATGGAGATCTGTCGGAAATATTGTGATGGGGGTTCCTGCATGGCAGGGGGTTGGACTTGATGGCCCTTGAGGTCTCCTCCAACTCTATGATTCTATGATTCTAAGAGAAACCTGGACCACCACCTGGCAGGTCTCCTTGGATGGGTCTTCCTGCCTGGAGCGGGGTGGGGGTGGGAGGTGGACTCGATGGCCTTTGAGGCCCCTTCTTCAGACTCCATGATTCTATGGTTCTATGAATTACTTCCACATGGGCTAAGGCCCTGAGCGGGCAACAGGCCTGAGGGCCAAGTCACTTACACAGCTGGAAGTAAGAGTGCCCCTCAAAAGGCTGAGTGGACAGTGCCCACCTTGGAGACAGAATACGAGAGGGAACAGGAGTTGACCTGGAGCCAGCGTGGCCGCTAACAGCACGGGCGAAGCCTCAGACTGATCTGTTCTGGCTTCCAAGAAAGACAGAAAATATTCTCACTTTTACTTAGAATCTGCTAAGATTTACAGTGGGGAACTTTTGGCCCTCCAGATGTTTCAGGCTACAACTGCCCCCCATGCTTTATCATTTGCAATGTAGGCTTGGAATTTTGGGAGCTGCAGTCCAAAACATCTGGAGGGCCAAAGGTCCCCCCCCCAGGGCTGCCTCAGATGTACTGTATAGACCCCAGGGAGACACACGGCATCATGCAACAACCTGAAAGCCCTCCCACCCCCACCCCCCTGACATTTGCAGAAGTGCCTGCTGAGCTCCTTGGTGGTGGTGGTGGTGGAAGCGTTCAGCCCATCATGTTGGGCCAGTTGGAACATTGTTCCTTGCGTTAAGAACATAAGAAGAGCCATGCAGGATCAGGCCAAAGGCCCATCTAGTCCAGCTTCCTGTATCTCACAGTAGCCAAACCAGATGCGTTTGGGAGCGCAGGAGACTAGATATCTGTCTCCTGATCCCACTCCCCTATATCTGGCCCTTGAAGCACCCTGATTTTAAGCCTGGACATTACACATCTCCATCATGGTTTGTCACCTGTGATGGACTTTTCCTCCAGGAATCTGTCCAATCCCCTTTTGAAGGCATCCAGGCCAGATGCCATCACCACCTCCTGTGGCAGGGAGTTCCATAGACTTACAACGCGCTGGGTGAAAAAATATTTTCTTTTGTCAGTTCTTACTCTCCCAGCCCTCAATTTGAGTGTATGTCCCCAAGTTCTGGTATTTTGTGAGAGGGAGAAGAGCTTCTCTCTATCCACTTCACTCATACCCTTCATTATCTCGCCAAGGGCTGTTACCCGCCAGCGGATCACAAAGTCCAACCTGTGTTGGCAGAGGGAGGTGCACCAGGCCGGGCAGAGACATCCCCGCTGCAGCCCTGCCCTGCCCTGCCCCAGGAGAGAGAAGAATGTCGAAGAAGCACCACCAAAAGGCTTTGGGAAGCCAGAAGGAGAACCAGGGCTGGTGACCAGACGACGGCAGACGCTTATTTTCTGCACCATTATCCAGGAAGAGCGGGGGCTTTTTAGAGGAGGCAGCTGGCCGGCCCTCCCTTTGACAACAGGCACAAGATTCACAGGGATCAGGGAGGCGTGGAGCGGGGGGGGGGGCATTCCTCGCCAGCCCCCTGCTCCTGAGCTATGGGAGGAGGGCAGCCTTGGGGCTGGGCCTGCTGGCTGAATAGAAAGCAGCGGGGTGGGGGAAGACCAGGGCCTGGCCGTCTCAAAGGGGAAATAAAAGGATACTCTGGGGTGTGTTGTCCCCCCCCCTTGTCCCCAGGCCAGCAAGCGGACAAGCGCCACTGGTGACTCTGCAGAACAGTGAATATAAGCACGCCCCCCCCGCCCCATGGAAGAGAGCCCGAGGGGTGGATCATAGCAGAGATGAAGGCAGTGGCAGGCAGCAAGAGCCACTGGGCTGCAGACCCTCCTGCAGCAGCAGCCTCCCCGCCCCGCCCCCATGCCTACCATCAAGCCAGATTCATCAAGAGCCCCAGGAAAATCCTTGGATCAGGGGTCAGCCTTATCCACGCTTAATATGGATTGTGGGAACCTGAGCTGCCTAAAACCTAAGCAACTCTTTCTCTCTCTCTTTCTCTCTCTCTCTCTCTGTCGTCCCTCCTCAAGAAGACCCGTGGCCTGTCATAAAGGCCACTTCACCAAGCACACTGGAGTATTGTGTGCATCTGGAGTATGGTTACCGGGGTACTTCAAGGGCCAGATGCAGGGGAGTGGGATCAGGAGACAGAGATCTAGTTTCGTCCGCTCCCAAACGCATCTGGTGGGGCCACTGTGAGATACAGGAAGCTGGGCTAGATGGGCCTTTGGCCTGATCCAGCAGGAGGGCTCTTCTTATGTTCTTATGTTCACACAGGGCTCTCTGTCGGATGCAAACACCATCAAGGGCCACAGGAAAAGGAGAGCCCGGCTGGATCAGACCCCGAGTCCACTTCGTCCGGCTTCAAGCACTGGACAAACAGATGCCACCCAGAAAACTGTACAGGACAGCTCAAGTCTGGTCTGGTTCCCCCACCACCCCACCCTGACCTCCCGAGCTCCTGGAATTCAAAGGGATGTTGGCATGAACCATCCCCTAAAATTGCTGCTTTGTTTTTAAATTGAGTGGTTGGGTTCTGAGCTTGCTCAGAACAGGTGCTAAGCTGGGTGGAGGCTGGGAAGGCAGGCAGAGGAAGCAGGCAGGCCACCTGGGGCTGAGGCTGAGCTGCCATTTGCTCACCGCCCGCCCCCCAGTCCTCCTCTTCCTCCTCCTCCTCCTCCTCCTCCTCCGGCCGGCCCTTCCCTTCCGGAGTCACGGCTTCCTTGCTTCCTCTTCCTTGGCCTAGTTCGGGACTTTTTGTCTGGCTGGGGAAGGAGGCGGAGGGGCCTGGTGCGCCCACAGTATCCTGCTCACCTCTCCCTGTAACAGCAGCCGGCAAGATGCAAAGAAGCATGAATTATTCACAGGCAGAAAGAAGGGCAGAGCAGGCAGGCGGTGGGGGGGGGGGGGGGGAGAGAGAGAAAGAGAACAAGGAACAGAAAGCACAGAAGGCCATCCATCCCGGCTGAACTGTGCTCTAGCCAGCCGAAGGATGCCCCAGATTGAAAACAGAAATGGAAGCAGAGCAGTAAGCAGCGAAGAGGTGTGTTTGCCCCAAGGGGTCCAGATATGGAATCAAAGAAGGATCAGTGATGATGCAAACCCAACTGATTGATGGATTGTGTGTATATCATAGAATCGCAGAATCCTAGAGTTAGAAGAGACCTCAAGGGGCACCCAGTCCAACCCCCTGCCGTGCAGGAACCCCCATCACAGGATGCCCAACGGATGGCCATCCAGCCTCTGCTTAGAAACCTCCAAAGAAGGAAACTCCACCACCCTCTGTTGTGGCATCACATTATTCCACTGCTGAACAGCTCTAACTGTCATGAAGTTCCTAATGTTCAAATGGAATCTCTTTTCCTGTAGTTTGAAACCATTGCCCTAAGTCCTAGTCTCTGAAGCCATGGAAAACAAACCTGTTCCCTCTTCAATATGACATCCTTTCAAATATTTAAACATAGCTATCATATCCCCTCTCAGTCTTCTTTTTGAAAGGCTAAACATTCCCAGTTCCCTAAGCCATTCCTCGTAAGACATTTCTTTCAGACCTTCAACCCTCCTGGTCGCCCTCCTCTGCACCCACTCGAGGTTATCAACATCCTTTTTAAATTGGAGCACATTGATTGGTTGACTGTATTTTACTCCGCCTCTCTCCTTCGAAAAGGACCCAAAATGGGTTACGGCATTATGCTATTAAAAACACAACATTAAAAGCTGAAAATATAAAACAATTAAACAGAAGGATAATTAAAAAGAAGGAAGACAAAAATGTAGCACCTTAAAGGCCAACTGCTATATTTTAATGTGAAGCCCACTTCTTCAAGTTTTTGTTTTGTTTTTGTTTTGTTTTGTTTTGTTTTTGCTTTTGCTTGCTTTGGTACAACAGATTAACACAGCTACTTCTTCTAAAACTTTGAATATTCAAGAAGAATTGACAACACAATCTTTAAAACGTCAGGTAAAAGCATTACAAAGAAAGATTCAGAAGCAACAAAACATAGATCCTCCTGATAAGGCAGCCAGTCATTCACTAAGGGGAAGCCTCTCTGAAGAGACAGGAAGGGCAGCAAAGGTGGGGCCAGCCGGGGCTCCTTTGGGAGGGAGTTCCAAAGTCTGGGAGCAGCAACAGAGAAGGCTCTCTAATGGCCTTTTCACACGACCCCTAAGATCCACTGGCCACTTAAATTCAGACCAGAGACCTTGGAGGTTTGTTGCTCTTCCTGCGTCCCCACCCCTCCGCACTTCCTTGCTCCTGCCTGCGTGACGGGAGGGAGAAAAAAGGAGAGGAAAAAAATGCGGGCTCACCTCCGAAGCCACCCAGCCCCGTCATCGTCCTGATTCCTTCTCTTAAAGGGGCAGGAGGCAAAAAAAAAAAAGAAGCAAGGAGAGCCCGGCACTCACCAGATTACATCCGGATCTGGGGATTTTCACCCTCCGAGAGCAGGTACATGAAAACTGCGCTGGGACACGCTTAGGTGGGCGTGATCGCACTTAATTTCCTGCAAACTCCGGAGCTGGTGGGAAAACAATTGTAAGCTCTGGAGCTGGCAGCCATTTGCGGCGGAGTTTAGGGGTCGTGTACAAATACCCTGTATGTCAGCAAGTAGAAATAACATATAGTGTGCAATGCAGAAGGTGTGCCAGAGCCAGCATCTTCCTCCTCACCTCCTCGGCTGATCTCCCAGTCATGAGCAAGAGAACAGACTTCTGTGCCCTGCTCTTTCCTCTGAGTGGGAGATCAGCCCAAAAGGCAGAGCAGAGAAGCCTGAGCTGTTGCTGGGACTGGACGATCAGTTGAAGATCACAGGCGCTGGGCCTGGGGAGTGGTCGGTTTGAGCTAGAAGAGATGGAGGAAGGGAGCAGCAGAGCCTGCACTGGCGCTTTTGCCAACTGGGGGAACTGGTTCGTGCCCATCTCTCAATACAGTGCTGTCCTTTAACAAACCCTAATTGCCAAGGACTTTTTCATGGCAAATCAAAAGTATTTCAAATGAAAGGTCACAATTCTTCACTCCATCATGATACCCCTGAGCGACACACTCCCCTCCGGACCTCAACCAAACCAAACACACACATCCCCCTATTTATCTTGCTTCTTCCACAGAATGATTCCCAAGCGAAAGTGCTTGGACTTTTGTCATCTGTCCCAAATAAAGAGATAGGCCTCACCTGGGGCTCAGATTTGCATACTGGGAGATGCAGCAGACAGAACACTCCTTGTAAAAGATTCAGAATTAGTTCCTTTTTGCAATCCAGTAATGGAGACTGGAAGAGGGGTTGGGTGTTAGATGAGACCTTGACCAACATCTACCTGGGCCAGCAAACACTACCTCCTCCTCCTCCTCCTCCACTCACCCCACCCCCAGCAACCCTATTTCTTTTCCTTTGTCTGCAGCAACCGTTCTTGAAAGATAATAGCTTCATGCTATTTATGTCTAAGTAAAATGGTTTAAGCACCACGATGCGCTAGGCACAGGCACCCAACTCTCCTGGCAACTGTTACGGACAAGAGCTAATCGAAAGCAAGGCATTCCATGGGAAGATTTCCAGAGCGCATTGGGGGGGGGGGAGCATTAGTTGGCTGATTTAAGAGCTCCAGAAAGCTAACCCACACGAGGCATTTCAGGGTACCTGACAGCCAAGCTTGTCCCTGAGTGGAGAGATGACGGGCCACTATCTTCCACAAGGCTGTGTAACCTCTGGGTGCTGAAGGGGAGGGGGTGCCTTCGAAAAACATCTGGCAAACAGAACTATTCAAAACGATGGCTAACTAGAAATTACTGCTGTGAACGCTTTGTTGGCTGGCACTTACTGTAATAATTTCAATGGCAGTTTAAGGCACAAGGATTAATTGGCCTTCGAAATCTTGGGCTATGCGAACCCCCACCCACCCACCCACCATAAAAAAGATCAGTGATGATGGCGAACCTATGGCATGGGTGCCAAAGGTGATACTCGGAGCCCTTTCTGTGGGCACCCGAAATCGCTCCTTCATAACCACCTGTATACAGGTTAAATTACTGTATTGGCACTTTGCAAAAAAAAA